>JAOQMS010000004.1:15570754-15589672 GCA_027563885.1 Erythroxylum longipes | reverse complement strand
TATTAAATTAATTTTATAAATTAAATTAAATTGGGATTATTATTTATTATTATGATTTTTGGAGATAGAGTACAACTATATAATATGATAATTGACTATTTTGTAATTTTTAAAAAAATTCAATGACTATTTCATAAATTCAAAAAATTACCCGAAACGGTATCCGGTATTAACCGGTACTGATATAGTACCATTCCAAAAATTAATCTGGTACTAAGTCCGGTACGGTATTCGTAACATTGCTGACTAGTGCAAATTATTCATAGTTATAGAGAAAGAAATTGTGCGGCAAATTAGATGGCGAATATGGCAATGAATCTCTCTCTTGATTATCATGAGTTTTTTCCCGCTCATGTTGGTTTTTTTGGTATCTTAGAGAGGGATAATGCTGGAGTTGCCTTTCCTCATTTATGCCCTATGAATCAAGGCTTTTGCCTCTTCTTTCATTAAAAAGAAAAAGAAAAGAAAAAACGCTCTTGTTTGTTTGTATTATCAATTATTGCTTGGAGGTTCCATTATCGGACGTTAAATTCAAAGTATAATACAGCCACAACGGTCGACAAACGAACGATGAGGGAAAGGGAAAGTTACCTAGAGGGGCTGTTCCAATTCCAAATAAATAAACCATTATTCTGTTGCAAATTACTTTTAGAATGACAAAAACGCCCCCGTTACCCAAAGATAAGAGACCAACCCAACAAAATTATATTAAAACAAAAAATGGATCACGAACGCCGTGATGGCATGAGCAACCATTGACAAGCCAGCGCCCGTTCCCTGCTGTCACACCTTCTCTTTCGTTCTATTGAAAATGGCCAGTCGCTTCCTAAAACGCTTTCTTCAACACATGCGTAAGGCCACTTCAATTTTTTCTTTAGCCTTTTTATTCCTTTGGGTTTAACGATTCATCGTACAGACGATTCCAGAAGCTTGTTTAAGAGACCAGAAGAATATCGTCGATTTTTATACGGAATCTTGAAGCGGAGTCAGTCTCAAATGCCAAAGGCTGACAATTTTGAACCAGATAAGGTTCGAGAAGGAGCAGTTAATGCATCTTTGACACATGAAGCCAGGAAAAACACAGACTTCGAATCTGGGCTTAGCAAGAATAGTTCCGGGGATGAAGATTTGAGTGATTCTAAATGGAGGCCTGAACTTACTTGGCTCTTTAAAGCTCTGGACCCTGCTCTTGATTTGTGTAGGTGGGCTCTCCCGACAGGTTCGTTATTTTGTTCTGTTTCTCCAAATATATCGCTGATTACGTACTGTGTGCTCATCTTGGTAATTTAAATTAAAGTTGAGATGTTTAACTTTTTCAAGTCCTACATAGATGCTGTAGGGAATGGAGTTGGAAGCAAAACTCCGGCAAGCAGTCGATCTCTTACGGAGATTATTGCAAGTATTCAGCGGAGTAAGATTGGCCTTGAGGGTTGGAGCTTTAGCGATCTTACCATTGGCCTTTATCTTATTTATCTTCGACAAGCATCTTTAAATCCGTTTGAGGATGTTAAGGGTGTCCAGATCTTTTCAGAATCAACTGTAATTACTAAAATACTATTCTATTATCTCTTTTTCTAAGCTGCTTCTTGGGTGAATCAAGTGTTGAACGAATTTTTTCTTAGTTGAAACAAAGTGTTTATGATGGGGAATGATTTTGTTGATTTAGGTCCACGAACTTATCTATCATCTTGAGTTAGCAAAAGCTTGCTACAAGGGGAATGCTCTTGGAGTTGCAAAACATAGCATGCTTCGTGAAAGCAACGTTCTCAAATATGTGAAAGATTCTAGTGTGATGAGGCCTGGATATTACGTGGGAATTGATCCACGCAACAAACTCATAATTCTTGCTATTCGTGGAACTCACACTGTCTATGACCTTATCACTGACATTGTAACTTCAAGTGATGTAGAAGTCACATTTGAAGGTTATTCAACCCACTTTGGTACAGCTGAAGCTGCTCGTTGGTTCCTTACTCATGAGATTGGGACCATAGGGAAGTGCTTGGAGAAATACAATGTGGGAAACTAATCCATATGACTTTTTTCTTATCCTTTCTTCTTACTTTGTTGTTTGTCAATAAATCCTGTTGAAGTGAAACTAATCCATCTACAGGGATTTAGGGTAAGATTGGTAGGCCACTCGCTTGGAGGTGCTATAGCTTCTCTGTTGGCCATTATGCTCCGGAAAAAATCAGCAGCTGAACTTGGCTTTAACCCTGACATTGTGTCTGCTGTTGGATATGCGACTCCGCCCTGTGTCTCCAAAGAACTTGCTGAAAGTTGTTCTGATTTTGTAACGACCGTGGTAATGCAGGTGGGAGTAATTTTCTTGATTATCTTTCACTTTTATTGCAGGGAGAAAGGTTTTCCCAGTCTTATGTATTTGTTAATTTCATCGATTCTGTATGAAGATAACTTTCTCAATCCAGTATCTCATCATGTATATTCTCCCTTAACTTTCCTTATTGCCTTCTCATACTAAATATGCAGGATGATATTGTACCCAGGTTAAATACAGCTTCTCTGTCGAGACTTAGGGGTGAAATTCTACAAAGTGATTGGTAAGCATGCCAAAACCAAGTCCAAATGAATGTTTCTCTCACAATAGCCTGTATACAAATATATAGACATAATTTTGAAATTGTGCTTGGTGTCAAGCTTTTTAAGTTCAAATTACTACCTTTTGTAAAGCAAATGCATTTTATGCACTCTGCACATCCCTGAGATGGGAGGTTGATGCTTCCGAGTGTTTTTCTTTTCCAGATTAAGAATGTGGAAATTGAGTTGAAAATACTGGAGCAATGCACATGTTTTTAAAGCTGTTAGACGTGATAATTTTGTACTTATTTTATTGGAATGTTCCAAAGGATTAGTTATGAGAGATCAGATACAGTCAACTTTTAGTTGCTCTTGCTGACAACTTTCTCATCCAGTTAGTGCTGCTGCTTTTTCATTATGTGCTTGTATTCACAGCATAAGTTACAAAAATTAAGAATGGGGTAAGGCTACTGGATAGTGAAGGATTGTTAACTTTATTCTGATATTCATCCCCTTGCACTTTCAATTAGCGTCTTGAAGTACTTTTTTAAAATTGAGTGACTGAGTAGGTGGCAAGTTTATCAAGGAATCTGTTGACTATTGTGTATGAATTAGCTATTACCAGAAGGCCAATCTGTCATTGCATATCTATTTTGATTTACATTCTTGCTTACTCTTTGCATAGGACGAGCGTGGTTGAGAAAGAGGATTGGAAAAGTGTTGTTGGCTTGGTGACGAATGCAAAGCAGGTTATGTCTTCTGTGCAAGATGTGGCTCGCAAGCTTGCAGATTATGCAAAATTCAAGAGCAAGAATTGTTCTTCTGGTAAATTCATCAATGTTCTGCCAAATTGTTTTTGCTTACTAGCTAGTTAATGACATAAGAATTACATGTTTATTTTGCATCCAATAGGATCTCGGAAATTTAGGTTCTGGATTTTAAAATCTGCAAAGGCAAAATGTTTTGGGTGTTTCTAAACGGGAGTAAGTTATGAGGCAGGGTTGGGGCATGGAATGCTAGAAGTACATTTTAACAGGGGTTAAAACTACTCCTTTTACGTGGTATTCAACCAAAAGCACCAAACTAGTGCAAATATTTGCATAACACTATCACCTGATATGTACTTCAAAAAGTTCTAAATTTGGTTTACATAACATCTTACCAGTTTGCAAGCCAACCTCAATGTTCCTCAATAACATTCAACACAATCTCCAAAAAACAAAGAAAATGTTAAGGGAATAGTTTTTCATCATAAAATTCATAGAGAAACTGACTCATTTCCTTATCTGAGAAGATAAGCTATACCATAGAAACCTACCATGGACTTGACTGCAGGTTTGATTAGTTTTATGATTAAGTATTGACCAGATATCTGTATCCCCCAGACATAAAAGCTGAAGTTTTCAAAATATGCATTAAAAATTTCTTGAATTGATTCATACTTTGCTGGATGATTTCCGTAATTTTTCTGTTTGTCCCTTTTGCTTGCAACGAAAACATTTTTAACCCACATATCAAAATGACTCAAGGATCATTATTTACCTGCATCGAAATATGTATCTTCGAAAATTTTAAACAAGTTGAATTTTTCTGTTCTGAATTCAGATTGTAGAGTGGAAGCATGACTGCTTGCTTCTTGTGACTGATCATTTTGCTTGCAAATTAATGTTATGCCTTGTCTTCTCCGTGATGCTTCTCTTGTATTAATTTGCCAACGTTTTTCTTTTGTTCGCTAAAGTCTTTCATTTATGGCAGACACCCCCAGCGGTAAGCAATCACTATCTGTTACAGCAGAGAATGCTGTTACTTATGAAAAGAAAGAAACTGGTAGTGTACCTGAGGAATTGTTCGTTCCTGGGACTGTTTATTATATAAAGAGGAGTATTGAAAGTGATTCTGGTGGCGGCAGGAGTATAGAATATTATACGCTTTGGCAGAGGCATCTAGATGAACATTTCCAAAGAATACTGCTATCAAGCAACATAATTTCAGACCACAAATGTGATAGCCATCACTTTGCTTTACGAGATGTACTAAAAGGATTGCCTGTGAAGGAAGGTGAAGAATGATTGAAAACAGCGATGTGGGAATAAAATCTTGACTGCATCAAGACGAAGACGATGTGGGAGAGTGTAGTTTTAATTTAATACCAAAAGCTACTCTTGTCGAAATCTTGTACATGATATGTAAATCTCTTTTCTTTTTGTGAGAGATCAACTGTATATTTGTTAATATCAAAACTTTTCTAATCAGTTGAAGTTTCATCCAAGATCATAATCTCTCAACTATAGCAAGATCATATTCTCTCAACTATAAGTTGGGTGTTCTTCTTTAGAATTGTGAAGCAGAGATGAATTATTATCCCAAGTAGAATTCATTTAATTGGTATCGTGACAAAAAATTCCATACCAATGGAGTAATGCCTTTCATCGGTGTCATGGAAAATCATGTACCACAGAGACTTGGATTCTCTCAGGAGACAAGAAGATAATTGCTTGCCTACTCGGTTACGCTATGGATCACCAGGCTATAAGATTGTTATTAAGAGTCGATATTTCCTGCATTTGCTTGTTACGTCCTTTCCGGTAGATTCTATGTTAACGCAGAATCAATCAACGTCTCCTGACATTTTATTGTCATGTTCTTTATGGTTGAGTTTAATTAACAAGGTAAAATATCCTGCTACCTAAGGTTGCTTCTTAATTAACAAGACTTGGTCATGTGCTATCAGGAAACATAACATTTTTGCAAGGTTTGAAAACAATCTGAACAGAACAGAACTTGTACGGTACTGAATTACTGTATTAACATGTACTACAAAATTGAACATAAGAACTATAACTTAAAATAAAACAAAAAATTAAATTAATGAGAATCTTTTGAAAATAAATGATGACTTTGTAAAATGAGATTAATATAATTATGTGATATGTAATATAAATATATACCTTACAAATATATTTATTTTTATTTTTATTGTGCTTATAGTTACGAATTTCTGTTGAAGTATCCTTATTATGCGATGTCTTATTGTTAAAAAAAACAGTATGTTAAGAATATATTGTATTATAAATAAATATCAAAATTTCAACAATTTCAATTTTGATATAGAATATCATGGTTAATACCAGTGTTTTGAAAACTGGACCGAACTGGCCGGTTGGACCGGTGAATCGGAGTATGAAACGGTCCGATTTAACCTTTATTTTTTGTAAGTAATTGACCCGTTTATTTTACGGTCGGATCGGTAAAAATTGCTGAACCGGTGAAAGAAAAAACCGGCCAGCTCATTTAAAATGAAAAGTTTTCCTTTAAAAATCAAAACTTTTACAACTATGGTGAATGAATATTATGATTACTGATTTTTTTTTTATGAAATATGACTAGTGAGCTTTGTTATTTTATTTTGTGTTGTGTTGGTGAACTTAAAAAAAACTTGTATGTTTTAAAATTTGAAGATTTAAGTTAAATAAATAATTAAAAAGTATATTTAAAAATTATCTTATATATATAATATATAAAATAAAATTTTATATATTTATTAATCACCAATTCGATCACCATTAAATTCTAGTTGAATCATTGATCCTTGAATCAGTTACTTCTCTAATTCAATTACCGGTATTTAAAACAGCGGGGAATACAACTGCAAAAGGTAACTCTGTTGCGAGCTTTCCCCACCATTGCAAACCTTGGGAAAAGTAATGGGCATGCAAGAATTGGCAGTATCCATTACCAATCCTACTCCAGCCTAGGCCTAGGCCTAGGGTCACTTATAGCATCCAAGGAAAAGCGGAAATTAATGCTTCATTATGCGTGGAGAACACCGACTGTCAGTGCCATTAGGCCCTTATCCAAATAAAAATGTGACACGCTTTCCTCGATTTTAAGAGTCGTACCAAACAAATCTATAATATTACCCTCCTCTTTTCTGGACTCACAACTTCCACACAACTTGTTTGCACATGATTGTGATATAACAAGTTTTCTATTCCTTGCAACTGAGAAAACGTCACAATATTTGCGTCTGGTTCTTTGAATATTGTTACAACTTGAGCTGTACTTCAATACATTTGGAAGGAGTATGGAAAACAAGTTGTCCTTCTAAGGTTCTGTACTCGATCGTTGCAGAAGAAGAAAAAGGATGGTTGCTGCAGGCCAGAATTAAATCAACATTAACTTTGGATCAGTTTATTAGATGTGTTCTGGACTGCAACTTTAGGGTGCAATATACCAAACCAAACCAAACATACTTAAATTTTTATCTAAGCAAGATATGGAGAGGGTAAGATTTACGCAGTCATGTCCGCATCTCTAACGAAGATACGTAGACTGTTTCATAATAGACAACTATAGGGTGCAATATAAATTTATATATTATAGCTTTTTTAAAAATATGTTAGGAAAACAATAATATATATTTATATACTCCGTCTCATGCAATAAGTTACAGATGAAGAACTATTCCCATTTTCTTATCATTTGATCAAAATATTAATGGTTTATCAATTTAGACCCGTTTATTATAGAATTAGTCAATTAATTATTAAACCAATTCAAAGTATACCTTTAAGCGTAAATTATTGCTTTGTTCAATTAGTAATAACAATATCTTTGTGTGGTTGGATTTATTCCTAATCTTGGAACGGATTATGAGGATTGCAGTACAGACGACAATCAACCAACACAGGTTTTTCTGGTCTGTTTTTCCGGTCGGGAGAAAGTAATGTACTTGAAAGGTGGAAGTGACAAAAGAATGTTAGACAATACATGACATGTCTACATTTGTGTGTATTGCTGTGACACCGAAGGTATAATTCTATTCTTTATGCAGGAGCTGTGGCGGTGGGACTTGAATGAATCGCCCAACCCAGTAGTGTATTAAAGGATTTTCAAGTTTTGAATATTTTTTTCTTAACTTAAAAGATGATCTTTCTTGATGCCAATTATAGAATTATTGGTGACGAATTCGTAGGAGCTTGTAATGTGTCCAAGTATCACTACACGTCACCATTTTGGTCAAACAATCCTTGGAATGAAGTTAACTTGTGTCTTAATTCTCTTTTCATAGTTCCTCCCAGGTTGTCTCCACCTGTGATCGAAGCTCTCTCTCTCTTAGCTAGCTACCAGTAGTGCAAGTCATTGACAAGCTAATTAGCAACTAAAAACAAAACCATGTTTATGTAACAATCTTCCATCGTTTTAATTGAAATGACAGCCTAAATTGTCCTCAAGTGTTACCAACGAGAGGTTTTTATATATGGACATCAGTCCCTATATTGTGGTCTGGACTTTGAACAAATGCCCCCCATTCAAAAAACACCAAGAGAACATAAATTTCAGCAAGTTATTTTCTCAATTATCAAGCAACAAAGCGTCCGCCGTCATGTCATTTGCATTGTCGGGATCAAAATTGATGTCTTAACATCTAATCGATGTTTTTTGGTATTTATGAAGAACGAATCCATTATTTTTACATACTAGGAGAAAAGAGAACAATTAGTTTAAATTGGATGGGGCACGTTAAGACAGCATCATGAGTATGGTTGATACCCAGGCAATTTGTGGACTTAAACAATAGGCATTAGCTTATCGTCTAGATTTGGAAGAGTGCATTTAGTAAACAGAACAGATGATAAGGATATACTGCAATCATCAACGCACGTGCAAAGGCCCCATATGCAAGTTGACTGGTCATGGAGTTCAGTCTGGTTCCTCCAAGTCCAAGGTCCTAAATTATGCTCCTCTCCAAATCATACGATATCAAACCTTAGTCTTCTTTAGTTAATGTGACTGTGAGTCGATCCACACGGTTAATTGAGATATATTTTTATGGCAGTCAAAGGAGACGGAACAGAGAATCCCTCTTGTTTCATGGGGTTTGCTTGCTAATTATTTCAACACGGTTCAATAATCTCGTCACCCTCGGTCAGAGTCCGGGCTTCAAATCACCTGTACCGCAAACCCTGTACCTCCTGTTCCCAACTAATGTCTAACCCTTTTATTTTTCCCTCTCCCAATTATTCAATGGCTGGATGTTACGGGGAATAGGATAGCACAGGTTTAATGGAACAGGTGAATTAAAGCCCTGAGTCTGACATCTTTCAAAATTTGAGCCAGAAAAGAAAACGTCTTTATCATGCTGTTAAATTAACAAAACAAGTGATGGATGGATGGATGGATGGGATTTAAAAGTATTTAAGCATGTTTTTAGCTTCTCCAAGTTTCCGCTCAGCCTACGACGCTTAAATTGTCGTTTTCTGTAGTATCAATGACCGTTAAAAAGGGTCAAACGAGTAATTAGGTGGCATTGAGTTTAGCTGGGACCCACACGTATAACCATATACAGTACAAATGAAGTGTGCCTTTGCCACCCGTGCGGACTGTCGGCGTAATAAGGAAGCAGATTCCTTTCCGGACACGTGCACCGCAGTCCCATTGACTCATCATTCTCTTTCTTCTTGAAATTTCATAGTACGTACGACCTTAGGAAAATTCACATTTTTTATTTTTACTATATTTAACAAATTTGATTACAGTAACGAATGATCGACTTCATATCTTTCCTTTTAAAAATTGGACCAGCCAACTGTAAATTTCATTCTTCATGTATATATACCATTCCATTCTATTCTATTCCAAAAATTTTATTATAAACTTCCTCTACTTTCAAATAATTATCTTAGATTTCGTATATCTTATCAATATAGGTTCTTTTTCCTTCACGAATGCCTTTTTTACTTTAGTAACCAATCAGTACATGAATTTCAGGAGTATAGGATTAGAGGCTATCTTTTTACAGAACCTTAAACAAAATCCTTTTTTACAGATCTATATAGCATTGTATGCATTTCCATTTTTTTTTATAATTGCATTTTCCCAACGGAAACAAAATGAAAATAATCATGCCCACAATTCTCCGCCCCTCTTTTTAAAGACTACCACCAACAAAAGGCGAAAATAAGAAAATAGACAGAATAACATCATATCAGAAAAAACGACTCCACTTGGAAGAAGATGCATCCAAATCTATATATTAGGATGCTGCAAGATTCTCTTTTTCATTCAGGATTACATGTTACGAGAATAAGATGTACATAATAAAATCAATACAGCTTGGTGTAGCGTACGGAACAGTATATTAAGAGAAGGGAACATGAATTAATTACACTCCAATTGTTCTAATCAACATCGGGTGGTGGTGGTGGGTGAATCATGTTTCAACTGATCACAAACGTACAAATGGATGAGAATCTCACCTCCTAAATCACCAATTATAAGACATTTGATTAATCCCCTCCAAATTGTAATGTTCGTCCGGATTGGGTAGCAGTTCACTGTTAAGTTTTAGCTTCGTAATAAATAATTAAGGCTTCTTCAAAATGTTCGAATATGAGGAAATTTACTATTTGTGGCATACAGTAGAAGGACAGAATCTGTTGTAAGAATATATACTTAGCAGCACCGCCACCTTCTTAAGCTACAGCTAGCTGTAGCTGCCTATGCGACTGGTGGCATGCATGTATATAGTGGGGAAGATCCACCTGAGTTCATGCACGCATATTTTTACTCCACATAAGGAGGGAAAATAGAAAGGTATAAAAATCATGAGCAACCTAATTATGCCTTTCTTTTAAAGAAAATTTTTACATTCCCTCTTCAATGATCGAGGAAGGAGCTGACGATCTTCCATCATTATCAGTTTTTGATAAGAATATCTCTCCCTATACTTACACCTATATACATAGCGGTATTATGAAACAAATCCTGTTTGAACAATAATTAGCATTACAAAAAGGGTTTGAAATAAAACCTTTCTCGTAAGGAAAAAATAAAGTAAAACTGCAGAAGCTGAAATTAATATTATATAAGTGTGTGTGCGGGCCGGGGAAGAAATAAAACATATAAAATAAGGAACTAGCCTACTGTATAAGGGTAACTGAAGGAAGTTTATAAAGAGAATAGGCAAAATGTCGTGTTTGTGGTTTGGATGAATATGGAAGACCAACATCTTTTTTCAATGATTTGGGTTAGGGATAGGGTGTGTAGGATGAAATATGTAGACAGGGTTAATTCGTAAAAAGACCCTTAGAATGTGAAAAGATGATCAATTAGGAGTTGATCTTCCAGTTTTCCATTCAATCTTACGTCAAATCCTAAAAGAAAAGTGTACTGAGCTTAGTTTTAATTGTGCGCTACTTCTAAGATTACTTGTATACATTAATGAATTATGGATAAATTAATTTAGCATGCCTTCTTGTCTCCAGTATTAATTAATTCAAGTGGCCAACAAGTACATAAAAAGGATGGTCGGATTTAGATGGTTGCTTGCTACCATGCACATAATCATAACCCCTGCCTTCTAACAGTGCTCCATAATATTATATTATGTAATTTCAATATATGTATTTGGGGATTGAATTGGATTGGATTGGAGAAATCTTTATAAAGGTTTTTGTTTTTTGTTGCAGGTCACTTCCCAGTATCCCATCAATTAGGTCATGTAAACCTCTCATTCAGGCACAATAACCGTACATTCAGCTCACTTTGTAGGGCATTGACTAACAAGCAAACAAAACTTAATAGGAAAGCAAATTTGATAATAAACTAAAGAAAGCGGAGAAGTGAGAACAAAGCCATCCCTGGTAAAGGGCTGTCCTCTCCTCTGTAAGAATTTTATATTTAACTCTCAAAACAAATTACAGAAGCCTAGACATTCAGTATGTTCCGGAAATGCGATATAACTCATAATACAATTAATAATTTAATATCTGAAATTTGGTAAATGCCTATACATAATCATTAATAGCTTTTTGCTATAAATACCAACATAAAAACATATCCTAATATTTATTATTTAAGTGCAGTTGTTAGCGTTTAATTATAAAATAAAACATATATATTTATGTACAAAACTGAAATTTTAAGTCTGTTTAATAAAAATTTACGTAAATAATCTAATCTCTATGTCAACTAATGTATATGGCCTTAAAATTAAAATCAAAGCAAAATCCATTAGAATTAAATTAAAATTAATACTAAAACTAAGAAAAGGAATGATCATGTTAATTAAGACTTTTAGGAAATAATAAAGAGAGAGAGAAAAGTGGGATTGGACTAATATCAATAAAGTTTATTAAGATAAAATTTTAGAAATAAAAAATTTAAACTCTTAAATTTAAAAGAGATAAGATTAGAGTGAATTGGACATTCACTTCTAACCAGTAAGGATGAAGTAGCAGATTAAGTGGTATCATCCGCTCATCACGTGCTCCCTCAAGAGTTATGCCTTCTTATTTACTTTATGACATTCTAAAGAAAGTGAAAGAGCAAGAAGTTTTCAACCACAGGTACCAAATGAAGCACAGGCTTATTAGCCTTAAATTTTTAGATAATGTTCCTACAACATAGCTTAGGTAATTCGTTTTAAGTGGCCTAAATTAGGTTTAGGCAACTATAAATAACCATAAGTTGTACAAAAGTAATGTTTCAGCTATAGGATAGTCATCTACAGGAGGGTAAATCATTATTATGGCTGAATGTGGGGCCTAATCACATTTGGGCGAGGTCTACATGTTGGTACCTCCGTGTGACAACAGAGAGTGATTAATCATTATATATGAGATTAGTTAATCATAATAATACAGTATTGCTCGACAAGCTGTTAGCTGCTAGGCTTAAACAAATCTTAGACAGGAAAAGGAGAAGCCATCCTCCTTTTTCTCTCTTTCTGCTATTTGTGCTTCCCTTCTATTCCAGTGTCATTATCTTTTGTTTCATTCGTTTTTGGAATATGCCCCTTTTATGCATCCTTTCTCTATCTTTACAGTTTGATTATCTGTACTTAAATTGGTATTCAGAGTCCCTTAATCACGATCCACCACCAATTGTTGTCAACAACTAACTATATATTAGCAGTTTCATCTCTTGAAACTATCAATTACTTATTCAAATCTTTATGTTCCCTTGTTCCATAGGATCTTTGCTCGGGACCATAAGCTTGTCATGTTTTTAGCAGTGTTTAGTCAGCTTTCCAACGTGAATCAATAATTGAGGAGCGTGCGGTTAAAATTCATGTGCACTCCTGACATAGTATTACATACCTACAAAATGGGATTAACATCTTAATGAACCATACAAACTGAAGCGGCTAATGTAAGAAGAAAGCTTCTGACAACGAAATCAACTCCTGACATTTTAGAAACTTTGCAACGTACTGACACATTAGCAATAAAGACTAAAACGTTAGTAGCAGTCTGAGGCAGGCTCAATAAATCAAGGATCCATATCAGTTTACCAAGAACTAGGGAATATATTAAGAAGAGCATGTTATTTGATTTGGTTCCTGTATTTATCCGAGCTTCCTTAACTAACACAATATCAATTTGTCTTTACTAACACGTTTATCTAAATAGAGTACCGTGACCATTGTAGTTTTTTCTTTACCTGAACACGCACTACGGGTGCTCTGTTCCAATTTCATGTCTTGAGTATGTGCTCTCCAGTCCCTTGTCAATTTTGTCTGAAATTCCTAGATTACAAATTTAAATTCTGGAAGGAACAATTAGCTAGATAGAAAATAAAGCACTCTCGTGAACCAATAAATAACATAATAGTATAAAGATAGAGAGATAAAATGAGAGAAACATACTCCATGTAATGTTGGATTTAATTTATTAGTTAACATTTAGATTCATATCATTATAGTTAAGAGACAGGAAAGTGGTTGTAAGTTTCTTCAAAAGATGATATTTTTTTTTTTGGTCACACCAAAAAATTAAAATGATTATAGCCTCTGTCACTAGGGATATCTGTTGATACTTGAACAAAATTTTAGTAAACAAGGAGATATTGTTATGTACCTCTCTATCATTGCTAAATTCATTATTGTTATTTGTTAGAGATAAGTTACCTGTAAGAGAAAATTATCCCAAAATGTAAAATTGAATTGGAACTGAGTCATGTGTCCCTCCAAGAAACCGGATAGTCATGATTATCCGGTGAAGCATTGAACATTTTTGCTTGTACGAAGCGTCTAAACAAGATGATTCTTGTCAATGCTATATTGCATCTGATACACAGCAATACCCTTTCCCCCGACACGAGCAAAAGTTTAGGTGTGGCGAAGATTTGACCTATTAATTATCTCGTGGTCAGTAAGAACTAGATCATAAAAGGAAAAAAGGAAGGGGGAAAAAAGAAGAAGAAGAGCAGTTCACACATTTCTAGTGATTTTTTTTATTTATCACAACAGGTCTTACAGTTTGATGATTAGCTCCGACAAAGTAGAAAATGGCATTAATGTTAACTTGTAATTGGGTCATTTGAACACTTTTTGAATTCCCCTGTGTAGATATCATAGTATACATACTTGGGAACTGTTACCGCAGTTATCAGATTTTAGGATCTACAAGATCAAATATTCAGGAGGTATATAAGTAGTATAGTAGATCCAACCATCAAGTAAAGAGAATTGGGTTTGGTCTACGGCGGTACTTTTGTCGTATCAGGATGCTAAAAGGAATCTAATTTGAGGGTGGTTTTTGGTGGTAGGATGGAAAATGGTTTTTTTTTTTTATTTAAGGACAAAAAATAATCGAATATGTAGCCCATTTAGGGAACCAATTGCAATTAAGTATTGATTATTTTATGATCCACCTCCCTCATCAAGTGTTTATAAGCATGGTGATAATGCTTGCACAAAGCTGAGACCTAAAAGAACACAAAATTAGTGCTAAACCCCAGAAGAAGATCGTCAAGATGACAGGTACTGGTGCTCCTTGTGGAGCCTGCAAGTTCTTAAGAAGAAAATGTGTTAAAGGCTGTGTATTTGCGCCTTATTTCTGCCATGAACAAGGTGCTACTCAATTTGCAGCTATTCACAAAGTCTTTGGTGCAAGTAATGTTTCCAAACTGCTTGCTCACCTACCTGTGAGTGATCGTTGTGAAGCTGCTGTTACAATCTCATATGAAGCTCAAGCCAGGCTTCAGGATCCCATTTATGGCTGTGTGTCCCATATATTTGCCCTTCAGCAGCAGGTTTAGTACACTTTGACCTTTCAATTCCAGTTGATGATATTGTTGAAACCCTAAGTCTTTACTGTAGCAAAGCACATGTAGTGACCAATTAAATGCCTCTGGCAGGTGGTGAACCTACAAGCACAACTGGCTTCTCTCAAGGAACAAGCAGCCCAAAACTTTATCAGTGCATCTGCTACAGTGAATTCTAGTGATAATTACCGTGGTAAAAACCCTTCTTTTCCACAAGATCTCCATAGCTGGTTTCAGTCAGAGAATCCAAACATGGTTCCACAATCTCAATTCTATTCAAACCCTAACAGTAACGTGTCTTACTTCGAAAACGAGTTCATAGACCCAAACTCCGTTCGAAACTATGGAAATTCAACAACCTCATTCAATAGCTTTGATGAAGCTTCTCAATCCATGTCATCTTTTGACATGCGATCAGATAACACTTATCAAGAAGCTGATGATCTCCGTTCAGTGGCCTTCGGCTATGCCCAACTTTCATGATGGTGCTGGAGAATTATATAAACGGTGAAGACCGACTCCTATCAATTTTGAATTGCTGCTGCGTATCATGGAATATGCACGTCTGTTGATATAAATAAAAGATAGGAACCCTACCTATGGTCACACAGTCCAAATCCCTTTAATACCCCCAATTCCCCCTTTTCATTTCTCTAGTGTAATCTCTGATGTTAGAAATTTTATTATAAGAATTACACTCTCATCTCATTTTAAGTTTGATTAATAACCTAGTAAGTACCTTGACTATGAATCACAATTCCCTACAACCTTTTCGATATATATATACTCAATAAGCTTAGGTCTCAGATGGTCTAAAACAGATACTTTAGTTAAAAGATATGCCACTGTTCGGATTTCTCACCGAGTATGCATGCTAGATTTAGCAATGTAAAGACGGTAAGTGCTTCTAAGGCGCAAACTTGGACGACAATCAGATGGAAGTAGACTATGTCTTCAATTTCCTGATGAAAAATATGATTATTTCAGCAAACTTTGTGCACGATCTTGCTGTTTTCCTAATTGGAGAAAAGCATGATCTTCGTGGATGAGTATGCTTCGGGTCTAAGGATCATTGATTCATTCAGTTTGCTCTTCAGCAAATTATGAGAAATAGATGCTTGATTGGCTAAATATTGTTTATGAACATTATGTCTATGCTTACATTGGAATTTGGGGTTTTGCATTTACAAAATTATAAGCAATCCCGAGAAAATATTCCTTTTCCATTTCTTATTCTTCCCCTGGATGCATGCAACTGCAAGCCTAATATTTTAGCCTTCCTCTCCACTTCAAGTTTCTTTATTCTGCTTCCCGATGTTTGTTAATTGTTCTAACAAGTACAGGATTGTACACAATGGTTAGAAGAAGGATAAGAATATGATACTGATTTATATTGGTAAATGTCATGTTTGATATCATCTTAATCTCTGTAACATATACAAAGAACGTTTGAGCTCAATCTCGGCAACTGAACCGATGATATTAGCTTTGTTGAATGTGATCATCGGGATACCTTTCAAGCACAAAACTCTGCCAAAATGCTTCATTTAAATTCTTGGATATATGCTTCTTTATGGAAAATTGGACCATGCTGCATATTGCTTACTGCAAATTGGAAAATATTAAACGATTTGAGCATCATCACTTGCTAGTTAGTCTTTTTGCACTGACTTGATTCTGTGTAAAAAAGCTAACACTCGAACTTACGTGTTTGCTTAACGAAACTTGTTTTCAGTTAACTATCAGCACTAACAATGTCAACAAGAAATTCAAGATTAATTATGTCTATACATTCATACATATATATACATAAACCTTTCTCGTGATATTTATATATCTATCTATCTATGTATATATATATATATAATTTTTGAGGTTGAGAACGTTTCTTCTTTGGAAGATTACAAGTTCTTAAAGTTGATTGATCTTTCTTCTGAGCATAAGGCCTGGTGTAGAGTCCGAAAGCTTATGAACACAATTTCCCTAATGATCCTAATTAGCATTTGGAAGTCTTGAAAGAGAAACCCTCTTTGATTGCATCATTTGCATACTGAAGCATAGACACACGTGTAGAAACCCAGTTTGATTAATATTAAGTAAAATACATGATTGTATTGTTTGTAGGCTTCAAAATGGAATCTTCTTCTCAGTCAATCGCTAAGACTATCAAAGAGGTAGTAGTAGGATTACACAATGCTTTCTTAGCTTGAATATTACCATTGCCATACGACCGGATTGTGGCTTGAGACTATTCGCAGGAACCTGGCGTCATTAAACTGCTATTCAAGATGGTGTGAGTGTGATTCCTTTTCGTTTTAGTTTCTTTGAAAATTATTGCAATTTATTATTTACTTTTTTTCTTTAAAAAGCAATTTCATGCCAAATGAAGATTCTGTGGAATATAAGCTCCTGAACTTGGTTCATACGGAATTTGAATACTTCTTCTTCTTCCACTCTTTTTCACTATTTTGCAAGATGTATTGAAGTTTGAGTAGCCGCTTAGTTTGACTGACAACATAATTGTTCAAAGGCTAAACATAATTGCCCCAGAGCGGCGGGAAACAGTAAATCAAAGTAATCTCTCGATCGCTCCTTTGTTTCTCTTTTGTCAGCCCTAACCCTGGTTTTTGTTCTTCTTTCTCTCAAACTTTACCACATTCTACTCTTTTCTTTCTCTTCTAATTCCTTTCCTTTCACTTAATTATTAAAGTGATGGAGTATAGATCGAAATGCTCGACTTGTAATGCAGTAATACTTGTCTCCAGTCTTAACTTGGGCGAATTCGTAGCACGCGGTCAGGAGACAACACGTTTGAGTGTTGTGTACAAGTTCAAGTTCTTTGCTTTTAAAAGTTTGCCGTTTTTGCTTCTCAAAATTGAAGTTGTTATGAAATTTGTGCTTCACGTGACAGATTTTGAGTTAGTCTCAAACTATTTGCAAAGTAACAAATCCGACTTGATATGATTAAAAAACATAAGGAAAAAAATAGAAACAATGTAAATATAATATCGTTGTTTATTATATACATATATAAACACGACATCTTTAACAATTACTCTTAATTTGAACCAAATTTAATAATAATATTAAAATTTCTTATTTAATAAATATGAACACAATAACATATTTTTGGCTCTCGATATGTTGTTGAATGGTCATCTTTAAAAAAAAAAAAGACATTTATATAGAAAAGAAAATACTTCATTTGAAGGTGTCCAGTTTCCTACTTGCAAAATAGGTTGTTCATAGGAATAGCTTGGAGCCCGGTGGTCATGGGATTTATGGGTCGTGGTCTTGAGTTGGACTTTAAGTCTTTGACTCGGACCCCTCCACAACTTGCTTTCTTCCCAATTGCCTTCTCTTTTGTAAATTAACTTTTGTTGTTCCGCAGAAGGCCCGTTTGTACATGTTAGAATGGCAATTATTTATAAAACATGAAAGAGCTGCAGGATACTTGAAGTACACAATGAACCCGACTCGCTCTTCCGGGTTTAATCAGCCAATCGTACAAATATAATATTTATAATGAAGTTAGGGGACTCGTCAATTTTAGTTCTATTTTTTGCTGTAATTTTTATTTATTTTTCATTTTTTCATTTTAATTTCTATTTTTAAAATAAAAATAAAAATATATTTGTTTGTTGATGTTAATGTAATTAGATTTTTAATAATAACAACAACAATAATAATAAAATATTGAATTATAATTTTGAGTTAAAATTATTTAGAAACTAATATACGTTTTAATCAGTATATTGGGTACCGTTCCGTATCGTCCGGAATCCGAAACGGTACCCTGTTATATGGTACCGGCCCTGGGCACCGGTCGGTACCGGGCCGGTATCGTAAATCCTCAAAAATTTGGGGATCAAAATGAAAAAAAAATATACCCCCCCCCCGATCTGGTCTTTCTTCTCTTCTCTCTCTGCGCTTCTGCTCTCACTCTCTCTCTGACTTCGTCGGTCCTCCGGTGGTCCTTGCCTCTCTGGTGGTCCTTCGCAGCTCCTCCACCACGCGACGTCGCACCTCCCTCGATCCACGCCTCCTCCACCGCTCAACGCCTCCACCTTCCGCTGTCGCTAGTTGCGCCTCCACCTTCAGCTGTCGCTGGTCGCGCCTCCACCTGTCGCTGGTCACGCCTCCCATCTCCGACGACCACCAAGGCACCAACACCACCCACGCCCAGATCTGCACCCAACATCTTGATTAACCGAGACCCGATATTGTGTTGGGTGAATTTTTATGAATTTGTGATTTTGTGGTATAATATTTGTGATGATTAATTTCGTGGGTTTGTCCATATCATGGTATAATATTTCTGATGGTTAA
>JAOQMS010000004.1:15543114-15555211 GCA_027563885.1 Erythroxylum longipes | reverse complement strand
CTCATGCGCTCAAGCTCTTTACTTGAAGTAGGACAGTCCTTCTTAGAAAGCTTGATTCCATGTGACATAGGCAAGAATCCTCTCTTGAAATCTTGCATACTGAACCTCTTCAATACCTTATCTATTTATGTACTCTAACTTAGGCCTAAAAGATTTCTTGATTTATCTCTATAGATCTTAATGCTTTAAACATAAGCAGCCTCACCTATGTCTTTCATTGAGAAACATTTCCTTAACAAAATCTTGACACTCTGTAAGGTCGAAATATCGTTTCCAATGAGCAATATATCTCAACATATAAAGCTAAGAAGACAACAACACTCCCACTAACCCTTTTGTAAACACAAGGTTCATCTTCATTCTTGATGAATCCAAACTCTTTGACAACTTCATCAAAACGAAGATTCTAGCTTCTCGATCCTTGCTTCAATCCATAAATGGATCTTTGAAGCTTGCACACTTTTTAGAATTATTAGGATGGACAAAACCCTCAGGTTGTATCATAGATAAATCCTCAAGTAAGTTTCCATTAAGGAAAGCTGTTTTGACATCCATTTGCCATATCTTATAATCATAGTATACATCTATGGAAATAAGAATTCTAATAGATTTGATCATGAATACTGGAGAAAATGTTTCATCATAATCAATTCCATGAACTTGTCGATAACCTTTAGTAACAAGTCTTGCTTTAGAAGTGTGCACAATTCCATCCATGTCGAGTTTCTTTTTGAAAACCCACTTACATCCAATGGTCTTGAAGCCATCAAATGGATCAATCAAAGTCCAAACTTGATTGTCATATATGGATTGCATGTTTACTTTTATGGCCTCTAACCATTTAGCAAATTTTAGACTTTCCATAGCTTCTTAATAGGTTGTGGGCTCATTATGATCAATGGGCATCATATTATCATCATCAGTAACAAGAAATTCATATCTCTCAAGCTCATGATGAATCCTATCAGATCTACGTAGACCTTGTGTTGTTGAAGGCTGCTTATCAACAACTTGTGAGCTTGCTCATATCCTTCTCAAGTTCAATGTCAATTTGTGAAACTTGAATTTTTTCAAGTTGTACTTTACTCCTACTATTTCATTTGGAAATAAATTCTTTTCGAAGAAAAAACCATTTCGAGCAATAAACACTTTGTTCTCAGATGGGATGTAAAAGTAATATCCTTTAGTTTCCTTAGGATATCCCATAAATAAACATTTTTTAGATTTGGGTGCCAACTTATTAGTAGTAGGATGCTTCAAATAAGCCTCACAACCCCAAATCTTTAGAAAAGATAGATTAGGACGATTCCCAGTCCATAACTCATAAGGTGTCTTTTCTACAACCTTTGATGGAATACGGTTCAATATGAATGTTGCAGTTTCTAAAGCATATCCTCAAAAAGATTTTGGAAGATCAGTTTGACTTATCATTGATTGAACCATATCTAATAGAGTTCGATTTCTACTTTCAGAAACACCATTTCATTGATGAGTTCCTGGAGGGGTCAATTGTGAAACGATTTTACAATCCTTAAGATAATCATCAAACTCTTGGCTTAAGTATTTACCTCCTTGATCAGATCAAAGGATTTTAATTGTCTTTCCAAGCTGATTTTGTACTTCATTCTTATACTCTTTGAACTTTTCAAAAGATTCAGATTTTTGCTTCATTAAATATACATAGCCATAACTACTGAAGTCATCTGAAAAAGTAATGAAATACAAATAACCTCCTCTTGTTGATATGCTAAAAGGACCACATACATCAATATGTATAAGGCCTAAAGCTCATTAGCCCTTTCCCCTTTACCTGTAAACGGGTCCTTTATCATCTTGCCTAGTAAACAAGAATCAAATATCTCAAAAGATTTAAAAGAATCAATCAATCCATGTTGATGGAGTTTTGAGATGCATTTTTCATTTACATGGCCTAAGCGACAATGCCAGAGATAGATTGGGTTCAAATCCTTAGATTTAAACTTCTTGGTATTTATGTTATCGATAGAATCATTTGTAAGAAGCTCAGTGTCTAGAGTATAGATGCCATTTAATTGACGTGCAATGCTATATAAAAAGTCATTTTTATAAATGGAAATACTTCTATTCTCAATAGAAAATCTAAATCCATCATTCTCTAAACAAGCAAAAGAAATAATATTCCTACTCATAGTAGGTACATAATAACAATTCCTAAGCTCTAAAATGAGTCCAGTAGGCAAAGTAAGATCATAGGTCCCCACAGATAAAGCACTAACTCTTGCTCCATTTCCCACGCCCAGATCGATCGCACCAGTAATCAATCTTTTATTCCTTCTTAGATTTTGCACAATACTACAAATGTGAGTTGCACCTCCAGTATCCAATACCCAAGATGCAGAAGGTGTAAAATTGACCTCTATAACAAGCATACTTGAAGAAGTAGTCACACTATTCTTCTTCTCTTTCAGCTCTTTCAAATAAAGTTTGCAGTTCTTTGTCCAATGACTAGGTTCATTGCAATGAAAGCAAACTCCCTCGTTGGGTGTCTTAGTCTTAGCTTTAGGCTTGGGCTTGGACTTGGGTACTTTACCTTTGCCCTTGCCTGTGTCCTTCTTCTTAAAGCCTTTTCCCATTTGAACCATAAGAACATAATTGGTCATCTTAACCTTTCCCTTCAGGTTCTCTTTAGAAGTCTTGAGCATCCTATGTAATTCATTAATGGACTTCTTCATGTTCATTAATCAAAGAAGCTAGAATAAGATCAGTTGCCAATTCTTGACTAACAAGTGCACCTAATTTCTCAAGATGATCAATATAACTCTTCACCTTGAGAGCATGAGCACTCACAGATGTGCCAGGAGTCATCTTGTATGAATTCAATGCCATAGTGGTTCTAAACCTCTCTTAGCGTGCTTGATCTTGAAACATAGATTTTAGTTGAGCAAGCATGTCATAGGCTTCCATTTCTTCTAAATCATTTTGAAGGTTAGAGATCATGGCACCTAACATAAGGCATGACATATCCGTAGAGTCATTGATATGCTTTGTGTAAGCATCCTTTTGAGCCTTAGGTGCATTTGCTGACAGTTTTCTTCTAAGACATAAAGCTTTCTTTCTTGCTTGAGAACAATTCTCAAGTTCCTATACCAGTCTAGGAAGTTTGTTCCATTAAGCTTTTCTTTCTCTAGGATAGATCGCATAGATAGGTTATTGGATGGAGTGGATGCCATAATCTACAATATTATGTAAAATGTGTTAACATTCTTATTATTAAGAGGTATAAGCTCCCACTCAATTTAATAACCCTCTATTTAAAAGTGGGAAGAACAAAATCCATATTTCACTAAGTCCTAAGAAAGCTTTGGCTTAACACTCAAGACTTAGATATTTAGGTAGAAAACTCTTTTCAATTACATCACATGTAACTCTTGATGGGTTTATGTTAAATTACATCTTATGTGCTGCATGTATGTAAAAAACCCAATCTTATTCCCTAAGCCTAAAACCGTTTTGATAGCTTAGTTAAGTCTAACCACACTTTACCTATAAATAGCACCATTATTCGAATGCCTTCCCTAGATGATTCTCATATGCTTTGCTTTGGCAAACCCACATAAGGATAAGCTAGAGATAAACATTGGTAAATTTTTATGGAAGGCATATAAGCTTAATATTGTCATGAGGGTCGTTCTTAGTACATTATGAAAGTTACCAATCCTATTAGTAAGGGTGTTTGTCCTATGCTAGTTCTAATCCTATACTACAATATACTTGAGTATATAAATTAGAAGCATAGAATAGTAATTTACACATGCATATAAATATTAAAATAATATAAATAAAACATATGTAAAGCCACCCAAAATATATAACACCTAACGAAGAATCAAGCTCTTTTAGAATCCTTATCTAATAAGGAAGTTTTTCTTTTCCTGAATCCATATCATAGATGGACTCTTATTTTTCCACTTTTAGTATCCTTGTCAAACATGGATACTTATGGTTTCCTATTTCGAATCCATGTCCTACATGGCAGAAGCCTTAGCAGCTGTCACCTAGGCATCCTCGGCCATAACCCTAGACGTCACTTTTGAAGGAAGTTTCGAAATCAACATATGTCTTGGAAACACTTTTGGCTGAGACAAACATGGTAGAAACATCTCCTTGTCCAAACTCTTCCTTTGGTCGAAACAAGCCATGACCGAAATACATCTTGATGTAATTAACTTCCATGGCTTAAACTTCTTTCTTGTCATATATTCATATTAGTACCAAGAGAATAAACAAATATGAAAACAACATGTATAAACATAAATCATATTCCTATCATGCATTCAAATCTGTAACTAAATGTAATCAAAACATGCATATTTTTTACTATACTGAAGCACATAACTTATCTTTAATACCACTGTTGGATCGACTATGGCCCGCGTGTTCACAATACACAGCAGAATGGACCATAGGACCTTGTGTCTTATGCCTTGGTTAGTCGAAACTACATAACAAGAAGTATAGTCAAAAATTCACAACATGTATGGAATTACCTCTTGACGTGGATTGGTATTTGTTTTTCAAATTTGTAGACGCTGTAGCACACGAACATCCTCTACCAGTATCCATAAGAGGATGAACAATCTGGGCAGCGACTAATGTGTGCTAGCACATTCTTAAAACACTTTTAGAATGCTGCATAACTTTTTCTCTCGAAAAGGAACGAACGACTATATCTAGGTGGCTAGGGTTTTTGTTGTGTCTTCTAATGAGACATAAGTTCTCTATTTATAGAAAAAAACCCTAATCCCTATTCCTTTTAGGAATAAGAATATCATAATCCTAAACCCATTAGGATTATAGAAGCCTAATATGTTTTGCCTTATATTATATCTCATATAATAAAAGTCCGACAACTTAATTCAATCTAACCCAATAAATATATCCACATTTATTTATTCAGTGCCTAATAAATTAGGCCCAAGAAAATAAGCCCAAATCACATCACTCTTTGTGTGTGACCCTGTAGGCTCATTTGATGTTGATAATGGGCTTGTTCACACTTCAAGGCCTATAAGTCATAAGCGGCCTCTAACAAGACATTATGACTACCCAAATCAAATTCGGATTGGTAATCGGATTTAACTTGTAACTATGGTTGCAAACTCAGTCCCTTTGTAACACGATATCAAGATTAATCACAAGGCATGGTACGTGTCAACCATTGATTAATCATAGCTTCTTGATTCCCAAGTTGACTGACTATAACAAATGACATTGATGACTCCTCATCAATTCATTTGAGCGCAGCCATGCATTTCTTCAGTCACACTTGTCAAGATGTCAAAATGGTATCTCTCTCATTTAAGAGAGGTACAAATCCCATCTATGTCATTCACATCCCTCTGCATGATCCATTTCATGTCCAATATAAGACTACTTGTTATCCGATTAAAGATAACTAAGTCTAATGTGAAAACACTGAATTCCTTATATAGGGAACCATGATGACTTCAGGTCAAAGGACTAAAGTCAAACCATATTGACAATCACTAATGACATGAAACCATGTAGTGCTCTCTCCTTCGGTCGGTCCAATATATGTTCTCTAACTTATATCTATGTATTTGATTTGATAACTCATATCCATGATCAATAAAACGTGATCATCAATTAGAACACATACTAGCCTTAATTCATTATTGTTCCACCAATAATGATCAACCAGAGATAGTTTACAATAGTATTATAATGCTTATTGTTTTACTATTAAGTCACATACTTGATGACATAAGCCTAATACTATTCCTGGAATGTAAATCACATTACATAAACAATATACATGCATATATAAAAGAATAGCTCATAATATATTATTAGTAAGTCAGAATGTCACTACAAAAGTCACATATGACCATTGGCCTAAGGCACACTACTAACAGTGCCAAGAGGCTTTTTTACCTATTGAAGGTTGCCAATGTTCTATTTTACCCGTTGTAGGTGTGCCAACAGGCTATTTTTCCCATTAAAAGTGCCTAGTGACCGTGCCAACAATCAATTTTTCTCATCAAAGGTGCCTAGTGACCATTCCATTTGGTTGTTTTTCCCACCGAAGGTGTGCCAATGTGCTATTTTGCCCATTGAAGGTGCCCAACAGGCTGTTTTTTCCATCAAACGTGTTTAGTGGTTTTTCCAACAGGCTGTTTTGCCCACTGAAGGTTCCTAACGGTCATGCCAATGAGATTTTTTCCCATTGAAGGTGCCTAGCAACCCTGCCAATAGGCTATTTTGCCCACTGAATGTGTGCCAACAGGCTATTTTTCCGACTGAAGATGCCTAGCAATCTTGCCAACGAGTTATTTTACCCACCGAATGTGCCAACGGGCTATTATGCCCACCCAAGGTGTGCCAATAGGCTGTTTTGCCCATGAATGATGCCTAACAGGTTGTTTTCCTCCCCGAAGGTGCCTAACGACCTTGCGAACGGGTTGTTTTCCCATCAAAGGTATGTCAACAACCTGTTTTCCCCACCCAAGATGCCTAGTGGTCGTGCCAACGGGCTGTTTTGCCCACCGAGGATGTGCCAATGGATTGTTTTACCCACAGAATGTTTGTCAACGAGCTATTTTGCATACTAAAGGTGTACAAATGGGCAGTTTTTACAGTCGATGGTGCCCAAGGGACAGTTTTTCCCACTTAAGGTGCCTAGCGATCATGCCAACAGGCTGTTTTACCCACCGAATGTGTGTCAATGGGCTGTTTTACTTACTGAAGGTGTGCGAATGGGTTGTTTTTGCAACCGATGGTGCACAATGGATAGTTTTTCCCAAGTAAAGTGCTTAGCAATCTTCTCAATGGGCTATTTTGCCAACCAAATATGTGCCAACGGGCTGTTTTTCCACCCGAAGGTGCTTGGCGACCATGTAAATAGGCTATTTTGCCCATTGAAGGCATGCTAAAGAGTTGTTTTGCCTACCAAAGGTGCCCAACGGGCTGTTTTCCCACCGAAAGTACCTAGCGACCTTACCAACAGCCTGTTTTTCCAGCCTAAGGTACCTAGTGACCATGCTAATGGGTTGTTTTGCCCGTTGAAGGTGTGCTAATGGGCTATTTGCCTATCTAAGGTGTGGCAATGGGCTATTTTCCCCACTAAAGGTGCCTAACGGGTTGTTTTTGCACCGAAGATGCCTAGCGACTGTGCCAAGGGGTTGTTTTTCCCACCGAAGGTGCCCAACGGGCTATTTTTCCCATCAAAGGTACCTAGCGACCATGCCAATGGGCTCTTTTTCCCTTTGTAAGTGTGCCAACAACCTATTTTTCCTATCAAAGGAATCCAACGAGCTATTTTTCTACTAAAGGTGGCAAGCTACCCTACCAACGGGATGTTTTGCCGCCCAAAGGTGTGCCAATGGGTTGTCTTTCCCACCAAAGGTGTGCTAGCGGGCTATTTTTCCCACCAAAGGTGCATGGCGACCATGCCAACAGGCTCTTTTGCCCACTTTAGGCATGCCAATGGGCTATTTTTCCCACGAAAAGTGCCCAATGGTATGTTTTTCCCTCCAAAGGTGCCTAACGACCCTGCCAATGGGCTGTTTTGCCTATCGAAGGTGTGCCAATGGGCTATTTTCCCCATTAAAGGTGCCTAACGGGCTATTTTCCACCGAAGATGCCTAGCGACCGTGCCAAGGGGTTGTTTTTCCTATTGAAGGTGCCCAACGGGCTATTTTTCCCATCGAAGGTACCTAGCGACCATGCCAACGGGCTCTTTTTCCCTTTGTAAGTGTGCCAACAACCTTTTTCTCCTATCGAAGGAACCCAATGAGCTATTTTTCCATTAAAGGTGGCAAGCTACCCTATCAACAGGATGTTTTGCCCGCCGAAGGTGTGCCAATGGGTTGTCTTTCCCACCAAAGGTGTGCCAGTGGGCTATTTTTCCCACCGAAGGTGCATGGCGACCATGCCAATAGGCTCTTTTGCCCACTGTAGGCATGCCAACGGGCTATTTTTTCCACGAAAAGTGCCCAATGGTCTGTTTTTCCCTCCTAAGGTGCCTAGCGACCCTGCCAACGGGCCATTTTGCCCCCTAAAGGTGTGCCAACAGGTTGTTTTTCCCACAGAAGGTGCCTGGCATCCTTGCTAATGGGCTATTTTGCCCATTGTAGGTGTGTCAATAGGTTGTTTTTCCCACGAAAAGTGCCCAATGCTTCTTTTCTTCCCACCTAAGATGCTTAGCGACCATGCCAATGGGATATTTTACCCATCAAAGGTGCCTAATGACCCTACCAATGGGCTATTTTTCCCACCGAAGGTGTACTAATAAGTTGTTTTTTCGACCAAAGGTGCCCAATGGACTATTTTACCACCGAAGGTGCCCAACGGGTTGTTTTGCCCATCAAAGGTGTGCCAACAGGCTGTTTTGCCTACCTAAAGTGTGCCAATGGGTTGTTTTACCCACCGAATGTATGCCAACGAACTATTTTCCCACCAAAGGTGTGCCAACAGGCTATTTTTCCCACCAAAGGTGCCTAGCGAACATGCCAACGGACTGTTTTGGCCATCAAAAGAGTGCCAAAGGAGTTGTTTTTCCACTAAAAGTGCCCAATGGACTATTTTCTCACCTAAGGTGTGTAGCGACCATGCCAATAGGCTATTTAACCCGTCGAAGGTGCCTAGACCCTTCTAACTAGCTGTTTTGCCCAATGGGCTGTTTTCCCTCAGAAGGTGCCTAGACCCTGCCAAAATTTTTGTACCGAGTTTCAAATGTTTAACTATGCTAGCATGCCACCCTTGTGGGGTATGTTCTCAGACATCACTTAGGATGTCGGGTATGTGCCTTGCGAGAGTGGGGTGCTACAATTTGGTATAAGAGCCCAGATTTAGTATCTTATATGGACAATTTTCGAAATATGTCTCAAGTTACATGCCTTTTAGATATGTCATGGCAGGCAGGAGCAAATGATCCCTAATTTGTACTGATACCTAGTATTTATTAAAAGTTTGAGTTGATAGAGATAGTGAGAAGAATGATGATCTGTCAGAATGTGAGAAATTGAAAATTTGTGGATATCTAGAAATGAGAAATAGTATGTGGTTAGATATGACAGATTGAGATTCAACGCATTCATATTGGTGATGTATTATAGAATATGACATCAAAATCGTACTGTGGTGGTATATCCTCGAATGTGAAATAAATGTGAATGTATTGCCATAGATTGTTTGAGGAAAATAGGGATATAAGTAGAAATGAGAAGATTAAAGTGTACAAGCAGAATGTAATGAAAATATAAATTTGTTATGATCTTAAGAAGATGTTGGAACCGAAATAGTTGTTTGATTAATGTGACCAAAGTTATCATCCACCATAAGAAGATATTAGGGGAATTGAGACCAGAATTTCATAATAATTATGCATCAATAATTCCTAATTGATTGAGGATTTACATATGGGAGATGAAATAAATGACAATAGGAAGATGAGATAGAAATGAGATAAAGAAAAAGATGACAAATCACATAAGAAGAGTAAGTGCACCCAATAGGGTAGTTGAATCATTATGACACGGTGTAACACTAAAAGAGGTAAATTCTGGAGGGTTGAGGTAAAGTTGATGGTAGTATATGTCTATGTGAGGAAACCCCGATCATGGCAAGGATAAAGAGAGAAATATTATCAAAGATCAATTGAGATCAAAGTATTATTAGTGAAAGATAATGGGTGTTATGATAGAAATAAATCTCCGGGTAGAATGGGAAGACCTTGATGGTACACACCTAAGCATATTACGGCAGTAATAATGTCTAGTACTTCATTGAGTTTTGATAACTAAAACTTTATGACTGTGTAAGAAATGATAGAAATGGATCTTCTTGAGTTACTAAGAATGGCTAATAAGCAATGATGGAAACAATTGATTGATAAAGATTGCATAAACAGTATAGGTGTTAGAAGCAAGATATCTTCTTTTGAAGAAGAATTTCACTGAATTAGGTTAAGCAAATCAGATAGTTTATATTAAGAATGATCAATGAAGGAACATATAAGAAATGAATAAGTAATGATTCAAAAGTGAGTATTGGAGTCCTAGTCCTAACAGAGACACAAGCATAAAATGTTGAATAAGTTACTAAGAGTATATGCATTATGTTTGATGTAAAGCATCCAACTATACGATTGGATTCTTAAATTTAAGGTGACAATATTGCTCATGTGAGGAGAATTTAAGTCCACACTATATTCTATGCAAATATGTACAGGAGATACGAATTAGATCTGATGAATGTGTTGCCAACACAGGAAATTAAGTTTGCAAATAGATTGAAATGTGTGGAGAAACTAGTATGAATGAACAGATATTAGAATAAGTCGATAAGAAATTAGAGGAAATCGAATGAATGGAGAAAATCATTCAAGAAAAGAAGTCAACTGGGAAACCGAAAATAGCATGTGAGGAATTGGTCACTTAAGGAATTACGAGAACTAATCATAGCCAGGTTGAGTTTTGGCTACATTTGTTTGAGTTAACAGTGCCCCTAACCGTGACATGGCATTGAAGAACCAAGCGTCCCAATTATTTAATGAAAGTAATTATAAATTTAAGGATAACATTTTGAATACTTGAGGTAAATATTATATATCATGAAGGTAGAAACAATTATTTGCCAAGTTTAATAAAAGTGAATTTTAGCTTAATCAAATAAAATGTTGGGTCGTATAGTATCTGAACATGGCATATTGGGAGACCCAAATAAAATTGAGGTAATGATGAAGTGAGAAACTCTAAGGCATATGTATGAGAGATTTGGAGATTATGAAGTATACAATGATATCTCACACTAGGATTCGAATGTAATTTAATGCAGCACAATAAAGTGATTTCTTACCTATTGAGACAATTCAAGTCTCATGAGTTGATTATTTGATACAATATTTTGAATGTACTATAATAGTGATTGCTTAAGAGCTTGGAGAAATAATATGTACAGTGAAACAATTTTGGACATATATAAATGTACAGATCATTAAAGTTTGAGGCATTTATTGAGTTTGAAAGAATTGAATATAAGACATAGACAATGGATAGAAATATTGAAAGATTATGATGGTACAAATTAGTATTAGTATTATCCAGTAAAGATAGTGTTGTATTTGGTGCTTGAACATAAAATTCAATAACGGAATGGCACAAACTCAGATATTGAGGTCACCAAACCTAATGCAATAAAGAGAATACAATGTCAAGTTGAATATTGGGGAAAAATGAAGTAATATTGGCTATATTGAAATTTAAGATCAGTTTCATATGAAAGGATTGACAAAGCCAGAAGTGAGGATCTAGAATTGTAAATCTTATTGAGGAACCAAAAATGAATATGAGTTTTGAGTTTCAATTGGAAAATGATACTTGTGATTGAAATAAGAAGTATGTATACCCGATAAGGAGACTGTTAGAGAAAGCATAAGGAACAACCTAAGCTATACATCCTAGTAGGAATCCGACAAAACTACATTTAGCAACTAAGAATGTAGAATTACCAACAATCTTAACTATTGGAGATATGCTTAAAGCTTATACTTTGGAGTTTATAAGAATGCGAGATCGATGTGTATTTTTAATTGACTATCATTAGAATATCGTATGGGGCATTATACAACAAAAAGAGTTGTTTACCCTTACATTGAAATGAAGAGGGCCTAAAAATGGATAAAGGCTAAAATTGATTTGAGACGTTACTGATATTGGTGTTATATGTGAGTATGTTAAGAAATATTAGTAGAATTTGACATTGGTGTTATCGACTCAGGAAGTGAAAAATATTGAGAAAATAATAAAGATAGTATGGTATCGGAATAAGTAATTGAAAGATTAATTGATTCAATTGACTATGGTCATTTGGAAGAAAATATTCAAGTGATGAAGTTAAATGGGAAATGGAGGAGCATGCGAGGAAACAAGACCCCCCATCCATTTGATCAATCAGATAAGAAGTTCGAGGACAAAATTTATTGAGGGGGTAGAAATGTAACATCCTGTTTCCATACTAATGGTTAGAACCCTAAAATACGGTACATGTGAGATCAAGGAGAGATTAAGAAAAATGCATTTCATGCTCATGCATAATG
>JAOQMS010000004.1:15498537-15533331 GCA_027563885.1 Erythroxylum longipes | reverse complement strand
TAAGCAAAAGAGATGAATTAGGAAGAGATTGATGAGGAAGTGTGCTGGAAATGTGTTAGATGTAGTGGTTCAACTGAGCATGTGTCGGTTTTTTGACATATTTTGATCTACAGATATCCAAATAGGATAATTGTTGATTTATATTAAATTAGAGGCAAATGTATACAATTTTCATGAAGAAATTTAGTTTTAATTCTGTCTCTAAGAGTGTTGAAAACTGTTTTGAAGTTGAGTTTCAGATTTTGTCTCTATTTCTGAACAGTATGGAGTAAAATGTGTATAACTTTAAGAATACTAAGCCAAATTGTATGACCTTAGGTTCTTTAGAGTCTTAAGACATAGATGAACAATGTTTTAGAAGATGACTTTGCCAACAAACCTCATTTTCTAGGTATAAAATGGATGTGAAGTTTGGAAAAGAAAAAAAAAGGAAGGGAGGGCACTTCGGCCAGATGCAGGTCGCAATCGCAATCGAGACGCCACTACGGAAGTCACAATCACGACCCCGAAGGTGATACACGGGAGATGCCTTCCGAACATGTGTTGGTTTTTTTTATCGTATCTTGAGCTGTAGATGTCCAAATGAGGTGATTCTTAATACAAATTAAATAGAGACATAATTCTACAACTTTCTTAAAGAATTATGAATTTAATTCTGTCTCTAGGACTTTCAAATTTTGGTGCGAAATTAAGTCTGAATTGAGGTCATAGTACTAACCGAGACAAAAATTATATCTTGATGTTTTCATAAAAAAACTAAATGGATATAGGCTGAATCAAACGAAGGTGTCTTCAAAAAAGTTGTAGTTAATTCTCTTATCTTTCAATTGGTACTAAGTTTGTAATTTTTAGATATCTAAGTCGAAAGTTATAAGTTGCACAATTTGAGGGTATGATCATGAACTAGCCAAAAGTTCAATTATACACAGTTTGTGGTGTTGCAAGTATAACTCATAGGATACTGAACCAAATTGAATGATTTTGGTGTCATTAGAAACTTAAGAGGTAGACGAACAATTTTTTAGAAGAAAGTACCCTCGAATTACTTCACTTTCATTATGAGATTGATCATGGAAAGTTGACTTGAATGTGTGTCTTAGAAAAAATTTGAATTGAAGAAATGAGTTATGAATTTTTTATTTTATGGTATTATTGAGGTATAAACTATAAGTATAAATGATACTTAAGTGAGTTTAGAAATATGTATGATTATGTGATGAGAATAATGGAAAGATACTCGGGATTGTCATTGAGCATGCATTATACACAACACATATACATATGTATGTGATTGGGTGTTCATATGATTGTGAAATTAATAATATATGTAAATGTGTATTATATGATGTTGATACATAAGATAGAACGTCCCCATCTAGATGCTTCTAGATCATGGAAGCTAATGATATTTTGGAACGTACTGTGAGTAACCTAGACAGTCTCACTCAATTAATTGTTTGTTTTATATTATGTTCGAATTTTAGAATGAATGTGATTTGATTGTGTTGATTCCAGACAATGAAGGTCCCATGATTCTGATGAATGAATGTGATATCGAAGTGCTACTTGTATGTGAAAGAGAAGAAATAAGTGTATTCTCAACTTAATTGTTAAATGCCGGACTAAGGTCTGATGATGAATGTGAAAGTGATTGTGAATCCAAAATCATGTTACTAATTGAAAATATGTGATTGTGATGCATTTCATTACATGAATGCATGAAACACAAAGGCAGTTGTGACCGGAGTAGCCACCGAAAAAGAGCTTAAAGCTCAGAATGTGAAAAAGAGCTTAAAGCTCTGATTGTGAAAAAGAGCTTAAAGCTCAGGAAGTGTATAAGAGTCAAAGGCTCACTATGTAAAATAAGCCCTATATCCCCAACGGATAAGAGACAGTATAAATGAGCCCGATATCCACAATAGATACAGGACAGTTTAGGCCTTCAGTCACAACAATGTAAAAATTGGAAAAGAGTCACATGAACATTTCATATACATTTTAATAAGTATGTTTGATTATTGAAATGCAAAATTTTCTTACCTTAAGTGATAATGTGATATGCAATAATTTATGCAAAATGTAAAGGTGTTAATTATCTGTTATGTGTATTGATGTGTTGCATGGATTGAGTGAACCATCGATGATGGTTACCTCATTGAGTTCGCAAAACTCACCCAAATTTGCAATATTTTTCAGGTTCAGAAGAGTTACCCCGTTGGCAAACGGGAGTATAGCCACTGCATTCAAGTAAAAGATAGAGGTCGGGATCAGTTTGTATCTGCATTTGTATTTTCTTATTTTTGTATCAATTTATGTATTCCACGATTTCTGTACAATTTTCTGTATGTAATAACTTTTGAAATTGGAAATGTTTTGAATGAGAGTGATCAAAGTGTAATAATAATTGTGATTTCGATGTTTATGAAATAATAGTATGGGCCTGAATTTGATTATTGATTTCTGCACATACGAGTGAGTATTTTTGAAACATTTGTATTGAGTTTCGAGTGTTTGACTAATTGGTTATTCTAGTATGCCATCCTCGAGGGATACGCACTCAGATATCACTCAAGATGTCAGGTACGTGTTTTACGAGAGTGGGGTGCTACAAATTTACAGTTGTTTTATCTCTTCTAGTCATTGTATGATGGATTATTCAATTGTTGGGGATGTTATAGACAATATGAGTGGATGATTTATTTTTAGGGATTACTTTTAAACTATCTTATTAAACTCTTATTTTATTGATTTCAACGAAAGATGTATTTGATGAATGTTGAATATATTTACGTCTTACAATAGGTCGAGAGATTGAGTAAGGTAATATGTATAGGATTGTACAATGAGAGTTAGCATTCTATAGACCTACATCCATCAAGTTAATTGATTAGTTAGAAGAGAGATCTCGGTTAATTTAATTGATCACCTATAGGATAACTTAATAACTAGTTAAATTGGTGAAGTGATTTGGTAGATTGAGAGATTGCTTAATCAACTTCAATTAATTTTATTAGGGACAATTGATTACACCTTAAGAGTGGGTAGCTAATACTTTTGGACATCTTAGGTAAGACACAATTCAATTAATAAAATAAGAGGGAGACAAGATAGGAAAAAAGTGATCTCTAGTTGTTAGAATCTTGAATTCCAATTTTCTACATTTTAGTTTTATCAATTGTTCATTGTTATTCATTTAATTTTAATTTAATTTTCCAGTTTATTTTCTATAAAACAATTTCGAGTCTTAAACAAAGATTGACTCGAATTAAGTGGTATCTAAGTACAATCCTTGTGGGATCGATATCCACTTTTTAACAACAAGTCACGACCCGTATACTTGTGATTTTTTGGCGTAGAACTAGTAGACTATTTTGCAATTAATTCGACTATAGTTTCTTGGACTATTGAAAATTATTAATTTATAATTATGCTCTCTCTTAAGGAACATAACCTCTATTATTAGATAAAATTAGTTAAAATCTCTTTCTAACTAAGATAACATAAGAATGCATTAATTCATTTTATGAATTCTCATAATAAGCTTTATCTAAACCTAGAAAGATTATGTAATTCTCTCTTGAATAACTCACCTAACCCTTATTATACATTTTGTCAACTAACCATACACATCATCTCTCAATCTAAATGTATTAATCGCATAATTAAGCGTTCAACTTTTATTCTTTTAGTTAAATTAATAGTAAGAACATGGAATTCTAGAAAAATAGAGATTTTATTAAATTAAAAGATCTTTTCAATATATTACATCCGATAGTCAATCCGACTTAAATTTATATCCCAATTGGTTCATAAAAAGAAGAAATAACAATAATAAATCAAGAAATAAAAAAGATAAAGGATCTATCATCATGAATTTTGAATCTTGAGTTCTTCATGAGTCTTATTAAAATCCTAGCTCTCTTTCTAAAATTGACTTTTTCCCTAATCTTTCATTCGTGTATTTGCCTTGTCATTGACTCTTTTTTGCTTTCAAATTCTTTACCACTACATCTCCTTTTGGTAATTTAAACACTAATTTTTAATGCCAAACACGGGTTCGTGTACATATCATGTTATTTTTTACCATATTATGTAAAATTTTGCATAAATCGCCACTGCTAATATAGGACCAACATAGGGATGTGTATAAGCCATGTTATTGAACATGGCTTGAACATGGGGGTGTGTTGAGTGAGCTAGAAGAAATAAAATGACCCCTAGTAGAACAATATCCAAATAGAGTGACATGTAGGTGCCATGTTCATGTTTCTTTCTTTACTTACTTTTATAGTTGTTCCAAAGTAACTAAATTCTTCTCAGAACTTGCTCCTTTTCCTTAAAGAAATAGCAACAAAAATTGGAATAAAATATAACTCATTTTCAGTATGAAATTTTCTAAAGATGTCCAAAACATAAACACTAAAACATTTAAGCATTGTCTTACCCTCAAGTAAACCAATCTCATCATTCCAACTCAAGCAGAAAATAATTCTAGAAAAAAGTGTTAGACAGTATACCAATCAAGATTCTCCATCACTCATCTAGTCTCAAGGGTCATCAAAATGCTATAAAACCTAACTACTTGTATCAATTCATAGGTTAATTCAATTCACTTTCAAATTTTAACTCAAATAAAAAATCTAACTCTGTATACAAGACAAAATACTTCAACTTTTGAACATTAAAACCTTTTTAATAAGAAATAAAATTTAACAAAATAAGAACATTATAAAGTCGATAGAAAATTCATTTAGTATTTTAATGTGAGACTAAATACTTTGTTATGAATACTCTTAGTTACTCAACTAGGTCACCTTCTTAAATGGATACTAGTACCACTATTCAATTTTAACCTTTTTATTGGTTAAAGTTAGTAGACTAAAATTATTTATACTTATTTATTCATAAAATTTTGTTTTTAAAGATAATAAAAATACTCAAAAGAAGTTACATTAACTTTACGGATGTATATTTTACATAAATAGTTTCATGATACTCATTAAGTATTCATTATGCAAGACTTACTATAGAAAATGTTTCCTAGTAGCTTTTCTAAGATGAAATTAGAGTATGTCTTTCAGCAACTTTTAGCTCTTAACTTTGTACTGAATCCCTTAAAGAATATGTTCATGATTTTGTAAAGTTTAAGGTTAGCAGCTCCTTTGCCAGCTAGCTATTTTTAGCTAGGACATTTTATTGAGAAACCGAGTCAAGATCTGATCCCGATTGAAGCGGATTAATTACGAAACTTTTTTGCAACCTCTGATTTCCCAAAAAAACAAGATCTCTTTAATTCAATAAAATGATTAACACAAATCATAATAAAGCGGAAACTTAATTCGTACCTTATTCCGAAGCTTGATTTTTATCTTGTCGTATCCCTTGAACCGTTCCTGAAATCGATCCGTTTCAACCACCATAGCCGTACAAAATGTTCGACCTCCAACGGTATCTAGAGAATGAGTTGAGAGAATTTTGTAACTCTTACAGAGAGGGCTAAGCAAGAAGTACTAGCTCCATAGAACTTAAGCTATTTATAATAAGCTTTGGACGTTTTAGTAATTTAATTGAAATTAAATTTTAATTCCAATTTAACTTTAATTAGAATTACCAATAATTTTAATTAAATACTAATTATGCCCATAAGATTCAGTATCTCATACTGATCCTTATTTATTAAATATATTATATTTAATTATAAAGTTTCTCAAACTTTACAATCAAGTCCAACTTGATTAAATTAACTCTGCTCTCTTCAACATATTCTATATGTCAGACCTATTAGGTTCCCAAATATATTAGCAGTAATTATCATAATTAGAATTAGATAAATTAAAACTATTTTTAATTTATCTTTAATTGTCTAATTAAACAATTTATAATCATAGATCAAAATTGGCGTCTAGCAACGCATCATAACCACCCAAATAGTTAGGAATGTCAAAGTAGTTTTGATTAACCTTTCTGTGCATGAATTTTTTTTCCATATAATTCAATCATTTCATTGTACAATGTTCTGATTAGACATAAAGCATGAAATTAATGTCTACTTTATTTTGAGTCTAATCATATTACTTCTCCGCTATTAGCTATCGATTCAATTAATGACATTTGTAAACTATTTACAAAGTATCATTTTACCTTAGCCAAAGATTTCCAGAATCAATACTAATCGAGAACAATGAAACATTCTCTCTAATTACTTGAGGGTGATGAATCCTATCTTGATCACTCAACTACCTCCTTATAGTTCATGCTACATCCAATGACTACCGATTAAGTGACCCATGATTAAATAGATCATAAACAGTATCAAAACATAGCAATCCCCATACAAGATAACTTTAATGACCTCAAGGCAAAGGATCACTTATACAGCCATCACAATAAGAATTCCATAGACATATAAGTAATGTTCCAAATGGATTTCTCATATCGGCCGGTTTGTTCAGTGAACATGTTATCTAACAAGTACCCATACATTTGTTTAAGTATCTTTATACTTTAGCCTATGAGATTGACTACTTCCTTCATAAGGAAAAACAAAACGTGTGCTAGTCTTTTTACGTTCTATTAATGTCCAATATTAATAGATCAATGACTAGGAACATTTAGGAATAATACATAAATGCAATATGAATCTCATAATTATAATCTCATTATAATTTCATTTGTAATGTACAATTATCTCATGAACTTTATCATATATATCTAAATATGTACAAGATAAAAAAGTGTCTTTAATTAAATAATTTGTCACAAAACTACGACTAAAGTAATTGACTGTAAGGTATAAACCGACATATTTCCCCATTCTAGCTTGAGTAGTGATATTATTTACATTCTTTAAAAAATAGTCAATTTTAAGGAGAAGGAAGTTTTGGTGGTAAAGCATATGGCATTAATCCATGAGTCCTGTGTAATGTTTGCGGACATTATATCCACAAAGCTTTGATGAACAGCTCCTTGACCATTGTCTTTATGTTTTCTTAATCATCCATCTCCTTTTTAGCTATAGGAATAGTAGGCTCTTGGTCCGTCAATCTCCTTCTCTAGGACTGGATCATCTAGCTTCCCTTGGACTTGGTGGAGTGGTATGGTCTCACTGTGTCCACAACGTGATAGTAGTTCTGCGAGTTTGCTCTTATACGTCCCAATTGAGGAACGTACTAATAGACTATAAGTTGTATTAATGATTCACTCTATATAGTCTGGCATGTACCTCGAACTGGATATAACTAAGGCTGTAGTCCATATTTCTTAATCAAAACTTGATGATAGCCATCCTCCTATCACAGCTCATTATTGTCGTACTGTACGGTGCACATGAACTCAAGTGTGAGCTTTCTGTACATCGGGTCTTTGGTGTCGAAGAACTTCAGCCATCTGTCAGAATCCCTCACTCTGTCCACTAGGTCCAGCTCCTAAAGAACATCCCATTATATTTATCTAGGCTCCTTAAATTGGTTAGTGAAAACGAACCAGATTTGCTTTAGTGGTGAAATAAAGTCGCGGGTGGTCCGACTGCTCATGTTGCTTCTACGACGTATTTAAGGGGACAGGTGGTGGGACCACTGGTATTGGCTATCACATTGGTATATGTCCTGATAATTTCAGAAAGATTACCGATTTCTATTACTCTCTTCTTCCTTTATTCTATGAGCATCATAAATAAATATTCTTGAAATATAATAAAAATGAAGTGATAGAAACAGGTAATTTGTTAATGTCATGATAGCAATAACTTAATTAAATGCTCCCCGATAAAGTATAATAAATTTCCAAAAATTGGACATACATTAAACCATGCAGCGAGCATTTACAAATACACAAAGGTGGGTGGCAAATGAACCCAAATAAGTATGGAAATTTTATGTAATTTCATATGTCCCTTAAGCTAACCGGGAAATTCAATAAACCAACAAAAAACATGAATATCACTAGAGCAACCAATATAATGAATATTATCCATCTTTAATCATGACTGGCACACACAGTTTATAATTAATGTAATTATTCTCTTAGTATCATAAAGTTCATGCATAATGGTTATTTAAAAGCTTATAATTTAATTCGTAATTATAAATAATATTGAAATTAAAAATGAAGTATAATGAATAATTAGATGCCTAAAAATTGATAAAGAAAGTATGAAAACAATTGCCAGAATTCTCTGAAAATCCTAAGGTCTATGCATATGGTTTTGAGATGCAAAAATAAGGTGAGGGGTGGTCTGGGTAAGTGAGAATTTCTACGGAAACCTCTATGGAAGCTAGAAATTGAGATAAAAATTATGGGAGTAGCGGTGAAAAATCAGAGAACAAGAGTTAGAAACACCTTTGTAAGGCTAGAACACGACTTGTATATGGTGTCATACATTGGTCATGTTCTGACATACAAAAGGCTAACACGTGCATAATGTTGGAGCGTTTCTTAGAATAAGGGCAGTATAAGTACGGATCATTGAAAGAATGTAGGCTAACTATGGTTATGGATACAGCAATGTGTTGTTTGAATTAAATAGGAGTAAAGAAATAAAAGCGTTAAGCTTGAAACATGGGGAGGACATGGGTGCTACGTAGGGTAGTGTTGCTAAATATGTTAAGGATAGGTAGGTGTGCTAAAAATTGGTCCATTCTATTTCTTTTCTTACTCCTACAGACGGGTCTTAGGCCATCTCCAAATTGTTTTGGTGTGTTAAATCTACTCCAACTTAACATATCAAATTTACATTTTCAAGACCACCATTTTGGTGTAATGAATAGTAACACACGAAATTTAGTGTGTTATTATTCATGCACCAAAAGTTGTAAAATGAATTATTTTCTTATTTCCATATTCTTTTTGTAACCTTATCACATTTTGATATATTCACATAATTTGTTAAGTAATTAAATTCAAAATATGTATTACTTTACATAAAATATATCATTGCAAAGATCTCAATGAAATCTTTAAAATGACACCAATATTGATTATAACATTAAATTTATTTATAATATTTATTTATAATTATTATTTATAAGTGTTATAAATTCATAAATAAAATATTTTAATAATAAAATGTAAATTTAAAATAAAAAGGTACGTAAACTTAAAAGTAAAATAGACCACAAAATTGACTTTAGAAAAATTAAAACCCCAAGAAAATGGTTGAAATTACCACCAAACTAAAATAAATTACAACTACATTCAAACTCGAGATTACAATCAATCTAAAATTATAAAAATATTAATTTTATATATTAAATAAAGAATATATTAACTAATTACCAATAATATTTTATTTTAATTTTTATAAATAAAATAAATTCATAAAAATAAAATTATTGTATAAATATAAATTAATATAGTTAATAACTAAATTATTGTAGAATATTTTTTTAAGATACTTGATCACCAAATTTAGTGTAGAATGGTTGGAGTGTAAAAAATTTGGTGTAAAAAAATTCCTGAAATATTCCTTTTTATGCCAAATTTGGTGTAAAATTTTAGTGTAATGGTTGGAGAAGACCTTACATGATGTGTTGTGCTTGCAGTATGAAATGAATATATTGGAAAATTTTACTTAAGAAACTCGAAGGTGTGTCTTTAGGCATGTTCTACTTACCTATTTTGTCATTCTTGTGTTTAAGACTTACTTATTCTAATTCTCTATATGAAAAATTGCAGGTCAAAATAGGATGTAGCACATCAAGGTGTAGGTAGGACACAAGCAGTACATGGTGACATGTATGTTTCATGTCCAATGGGGGTGAATTTTATTTCATTTTTTACCTTCTTTATATGTTAACATACGTTTTGCATAAGGAGCAACATGGTAAGGTGTTTTAGGTTATGTTTGGTTGGATGGTTAATAATTGAATGAAATGGAATGTAATATTATTTCATTGTTTGGGAGGAAAGTTTGTAATGGAATGGGATGGAAGGGGAAGGTTTTACATTATATCATATTCCATCCTAACTAGTAAAAATGAGTTACCTCCGATTTGAGGGTTTATCATGAAATGTAAAATGATAAATATATACTATTTAATATATCCTCAATAATTTTTCATAATACTAATTATACCCTACCCTTACCTAATAACAAGCAAGACAATACATCTATTATTTGTGTTGGAACTAGGTGACCACTGTTCATTGTTTGTTCTTTCTCTGTCTCATCACTAAGTTTATGAAAATGGAATTTATGTAAGTTACATTTCCACAGAACCGAGTTTCTATCTTTTGGACTTTCCATTCAAACCTATAAAAATTCTAGTCATTTAATAATTATTTCTTCATCATATTCCTGAGACTTTTGAAACATAGGAACTTGGCTGTTTTGAACAAACAATACATGGCTAGGTGACCATTGTTCATTGTTCATTGTTCATTTTACTTGGAAGTTTGTCTACATTGATTGTCCCATGTTCTTCCACGTTTAATTTCTTATGTAAATATATGTAACATTTTGTTTCAATGGCAAGGAGAATATGTTTTGCTTTATCAAGGGTAGAATAGTCATTCATTATTATTATACATATATTACATTCAATTCAATCCATCTTCTAAATAACATTTCACTATATTATATTATGAACCATTCTATCTCTACCAAACAACAACTTTCTAATATTACATCCATTTACATTCTATTCTATTATAAACCATTCTATTCCATTAAAAACCTTACGTCCAACCAAACATAGCCTCAGGAAATAATAGGTACATGTGGATGCATATTGGACTCATTCAAAAGTGTTGCTAGACTTCTCTAATAGAATTTAGTGTAGGTCAGTACATAGAGAGATAAGATCCAAACCTTAACATTAACAATAATAAAGATAAATGACTACTAGCTAAAACAACTAAAACCAATCAATTACAAAACATTAAAAGGAATAATTTTGGGTTACTTGCCTATAAATGTTCGATTTAGGTTATAAACATGATCTATATTGTAAGAAAGGATAAAAAAGGACATATGAGGTTCCTTTCTTAACCATATTACCTATTATGTAGGCTTTAATTACTACCTATTCATTTTAAAGGCTTTGGTCTTTTCACTACACACTTTCACTATTCCATAGGGAAAGAACCGACACACTTGGAACAACTTAAACCACATTAACTTTAACATAACTAGAAAATGTTTTAAGCGACAGTTGAAAAGAGGTACCCAATCTCTTTCATGAAATTCTTTATGAAAGATATTTTTGTCATGCTAGTGTTTAATCCCCTCTTTATTGATCTTGGAATTATCATAAGTATCTAGCCTCAATTCATCAAGCTCATGGAGTTGGTGTAATCATCTTTCATTTATAGCCTTCAAATCAAACAATAAGATTTATACTCCTATTTGACCAAAAAGGTCACAAAATTTTCCATAAATTAGCTCAAACGACGATATGTCAATAAGAGTCTTATAAGTTTTAGGATTGACCTACAGTGCTTCATCTAGTTTTATTACCTAATCTATCCTAATTTAGTGAATTTTTTTCTTAAGGATACACTTGGATTTCTCAATTTGAAACTTCCACTTGGCCACTAGTTTGAGGAAGTTATCCAAACGCAACCTTATGAGTCATCCTATATTTTCTTAAGAGACATTCAAATTAGTGTTCAATGAAATAAGAACTCCCATCATTTAATATAGCTCTAAGAAAATTGAAACTTAAGAAAGTCAAATTCTTGAAGAGCCTTATTACTACCTTAGCGTTATTATTTAGGGATGCAACTACTTCACCCATTTGGATATATAATCCATGTCCACAAGAATATACTTTTTGTCATATGAATATAGAAAAGGGCTTATAAAGTTAATTCTCCAAACATCAAATATCTCAGCCTCCAAGATGTTATAAAGAGACATCTCATTTCTCTTTAAAATATTCTAGGTTCTTTAACACCAATCATATGTGGTTGCATACCTATAACTATGAATATATTTAAAAAAGGTATGCCAATAAAAACATACATGGAAAGTTTTGGGAGTATTTTTTAAAGAACTAGCATGATGACCATTAGATAAGGTATGGAAATGAAAGATTATATTCTGCATTTCATCTTTCAAAACATACCTTTTAAAGATTATGTTCATTTACCACTTGAGCAGAAGGGGCTCATCCTATTATTACTATTAGAAATTCGAGAACTTTTTTTGGTAACTCAAGTTAAGTGGTAGAATTCTGCAATTAAAGCATTTCACGAAGTTAGTGTACTATGAAGCTTCTAGTTTTAACATGATAAATAATTGATCATTTAGGATGGATTCATCTATACATAGCTCATCTTCTTCATTCTTGTCGAGCTCTTACCTTAATCTAGTAATCTATGCAAAGTAGGTGCTCTATAAAGATGGCCAACTACTAAACATTTTGCTCTCGTCTTATCCCAGATCTCTAAGTCAAACTCTTGAAGGACAAAGATACATCAACTCAGCATTGGCTTCACTTCCTTCCCGCTTAAGAGTTACTAAATAAAGAAATGATCAATGTATATAATAATCTTCCACCATACTAAATGTGACCTAATATTGTCAATAAAGATCACCACCACTAATAATTCCTTCTCAATGGTAGCATAATTCACTTAGGCTTCATCTAATGTTTGGCTTGCATAGTAGATGGTATGCACCTTTTTATCCTTTTTCCTTCATAAAATTTCTCCTATTATGTAATCATTTGTATTGCATATAAACTCAAATGGAAGGTTTTATTAAGGTTGTATAACTGGAGAAAATACTGGTGATTCCTTTAATATGTAAAAAGCTTTAATGCATTCTTGGACAAAATTGAAATTTACATCTTTAAGAAGCAGGTTAGATAAGACTTCAAAAATTTTTGAAAAATCTTTTATAAAGCTCTTGTGAAAACTAGTGTGTCCTAAGAAAGTCATCACACCCTTAATAGTGGTGGCTGGTAGTATCTTCTCCATCACTTTAACCTTTTCCATACCTACCTTAATTTCTTACTCGGATATTTAGCGCCTTAGAATAATCATTCCCTCATCGTGAAGTGGCACTTCTTTATATTTAAAACTAGATCAACTTCTTTACAATGTTGTAATAATTTGGACAATTTTCGACTTTGTAACACTTTGGACAAATTAGTTAAACATTCATCAAAATTAGTGCCATATATGTAGAAATCATCGATTAAACTTCCAAAATGTTGTTAAAAAAATTAGAAAAGATTGTCATCACATAATATTGAAAGGCAGCAAGAGCATTTCAAAGACTAAAAGGCATTTTACTAAAAGGGTATGAAAATGTGATATTTTCTTGGTTACTAAGATGGATAGGAATTTGAAAAAAAAACATAATAACCATCCATGTAATAAAAATAAAAAAGTTTTTTAAAACTTTTAAACATTTAACCAATAAGTGAAAGGGGAAAATGATCTTTTAGAATTGCCAGATCATTTAGAATATTCATTCTTAACAAAGGATTCCTATTTACTAGTAATCACAGCATCAAATTTAAAGGTAGGCTAGAAAAAAAGAAGTTATTGAAGACACTTAAAGAGTGTTAAAGGACAATAACATGGAAGATTTTAGATATTAGAGAAACTAATGTAACATCTCGTTACCATACTAAGGGTTAGAGCCTAGGAATACCGTATATGAGAAATATTATCGATAGATTAGAAAAATACATTTCATACTCATGCATAATATTAATATACACACACGTGAATTTGATCATTGCACACATTACAATAAATTGTTCATGCACTCATTTGACATTTTTTCGTTTATAAATGATTGTTTTAATGTGACTATGATATGGATAATGAACATTTTGCCTTAAAAATTGATCTGGTGAATGTAATTAGTGATTTAGAATTTTTGGTGAAATTTTAGAATTTTCTGGAATTAAGGGTATTTTTGGACTAGGAAAAATGTCAAATGGTGAGACAATTGATGAATAGTAGCAAAAATAATTGTTAGAAGGTAGTAGAAATTTTTATGAATGACATTAGGATTTAATGACATATGTCATTGAAATATGGAGACAATTGGGCTTGAAGTTGGAGTTGATTGGACTAGTTAATGAAAGAACCTAATTCTAACCACTAGAAATTTGACATGTGTCAAGTGAGTCTTTAACTCACGACTCGCTAAGGTTGAAAGACTAATAGGTGTGCATTAGGATATGTTTTTATAGGTAATTGACATGTTTTTTCTAGCATAATTGTTTATTATTGTTCTAGTTTAGGATTCATTTTGTATGTTTTCGTTACGTTTGATTTTCATTGTTGTTCTTGTGTGTTTGACGTTAATTAAAGGCAAGAATTGACTATTTTTATGTAGGAAGAAGGAAGAAGCAACTTGGAGGGTGATCTAAAGATCAAAGAAGAGAAGAAATGAGGAGTGCATCTGTGACAAATTCCCACGTTCGTGGGAATCATGCAAATTCCCATGTCACATGGGAATTACAAAATAAAATGAGAGATGCATCTATGGCAAATTCCCACGCTCGTGGGAATCATGCAAATTCCCACGAACGTGAGAATTACAATCTAAGGCAATCTGCGAGGCTTTATTAAACTTAGGATTTTTGGACTATAAAAAGAGAATTAAGCCTCCATCTTCAAAAGAGACAACACCCACCTGTCGAAACACCATCCTTGAGTGAAGCACACATGTTTGGATCATTGAGGAAGGATTGAAAACAAGAATCATCATCAAGATTGGGCAAAATAGCACATCAACAGCAAAATTCCATATTTTGGCAAAGAAGGGAAGGAGTCTTTCTATTCAACTTTCTATCATTTTAATCTCTTCTATTCTTTATAAAAATGGATTATTTGAATGTTGATGATGTTATGGAGACCATGTTAGGCTGATTTTAGTTTAGGGATTGCTTTTGGAACTATTATGTTGAACTCCTATTTTATTGAATTGAATGCAATTGTCTTTATTGATTGTTGCTTTTAATTGTCATCTTGCAACAAATTGAGAGAGTGAGTGAGATGAAATTCATGTAGGATTGTACAATGAGAGGGCCTATGGACTAGTAATCATCACGTTAATTAAACAGTTAGAAGAGAGATCTCGACTAGTCAATTGATCACCCATAGGATAATTTAATAACTAGTTGAATTAGTAGCGTCATTGGGTAGGTTGAGAGATTATTCAATCGATTCTTATTAATTTGATTAGGGCAAAATAGTTACACCTTGAGAAAGGGTAATTAGTACATTTGGAAATCTAGGGTGAGATAAAATTCAACCAATAAAATAAGAGGGAGACAAAATAAGGAAAAAGTAATCTCTAGCATTTAAATTCTTGAATTCAGCTTTTCTGTAATTATAGTATTATCCATTGTTTACATTAGTCTTTTAATTTTAATTCAATTATCCAGATTATTTGCATTTCACAATTTAGTTTCTTAAACAAATTTGTGTCTAAATTAAGCGGTGCCTAGGCACCAATCCCTGTGAGATCGATATCCACTTTTTTTTACTATAAGTCACGACCTGTTCACTTGCGATTTTTGAGTGTAAAACAAGTAGATAGGTTTTACCATCAACAAGTTTTTGGCAACGTTGCTAGGGATTGATTGTTATGCATCGTGTTTAATTTATATTACTTTGATTTAAGAGTTTTTGATACTTTTCTTTGTGTATTTGTAGGTGCATGAACATAAGGAGTACGCGAAGATCAACAAAAATTAGTAAAGAAGAAGTTTGGGGAGTAAAGTAGAGACACATCAAGACATCTTAGAATGAGAAATGAGAAATATAAAGGGCTAGATGTCAAGAAGAAATAGAAAGAACAATGATGGAAGATAATTATTATAGGGAGCAAGGAACTTTTGCAAATTACAATGAAGAGCAGTATGGTTGGCAAAGTACCGATTCTTATTAGAACACGTAAACTGCGAGATGGAAAAATCACCCAGATTTTTATTGGTCTAATAATGCAAGTACTCTCATCGGACATCAAGATCTATTTGAATTTCAACAAGCCCTAATTGGAGTGATGGAGGGTAAGTTAGACAAGTTTATGGAGATGTTTGGTTCCAAACTGGCAGCTCAAGAAGAGAACCAGAAAAGGATGTTTTCTAGCCAGAGGAAAGTCAAAAGATACTAGAAAAGAAATTTGATCAAATTCTTGAAAATCATGTCGTTTCTATTCACAACCTAGAGATCCAAGTAAGACAAGTTTTCCTGTGAATTTTGTAAGAGAAGTGTGGAAGAATCTCTGAGAAATATGGAATTACATCAACTAGAGCAATATAAGGCTATCACCATTAAGAATGAGGAAGAGCTAAACAAACCAGTGGAACACCATGCTGAACCCTACTTTATTGAAGAACAAGAGACGAAAAAAAATTGAAGAAAAGAATGTCAACCCTCCGTATTATTCACCAGTTCTTGATATACCAAAGGTGAACATCGAAAAAGCTTGGGTAGATGTTCATGAAAATAATTATATCTTTTGAATTGATGATGATCAAGATACATTTAACATAAATGATGTATCTAAGAATCGAAAGGATAGTAGCTCATTCAAGACAATTGATGTGTTCAAATCTCCTAAAGAACAAACAGACAAAGAACAGATGATAATAGACATCAAGTTTGAAGAAGTTACGAAAGTCTTTGTTTATGAAGAGGAAAAAGTAGAGGAGACGAAGGTGATTAAAGAAAAAAGAGAGCAACTCACCTTTGTACAGAACAAACTATTTGATTCGATGAAAGATTCATGGAGTTTTGTTATTTCTTATTTTATTGACAGTTTGTTAATGAAAAGGACATTGATGAAATTAATTGGTTTGTTCAACTTTATCAATATTGTCCTTCTGTTCATTTTACAATTTGTAGCTTACGTATAGGCTACAAAATCGATGTTGAACAAAAAGGTGGAAGCAAGCCACTTATAATTGATCCTGGATGAGTTTCCAATGAAAGAAGAGCGTCGAGCTATCAATGTTAAAAAAAGTGCTACATGGGAGGCAACTCATGGAATTCTATTTCCTTTTGATTATATTGTTTACCTATTTGTTTGTTTGCTTTCTTTAGTTATGATCATTTTTTAATTAAGTTTGATTGATGTTCATGTTGATTATGTTTGAATTTCAACTTATTTTCTTTTCAAATTTCTTGTTGATGATATTATCTTGAGGTGTTTGTAGGATTTGGGATCATGGAGAATTCATTTAAGCTTGGAAGAAGGTTTGAAATTGTGAAGATCACTAATTTCCCACGTTCGTGGGAATTGAAGTGAATCCCACGAGCATGGGAAGTCTCTCCAGAAAGTTTCTGAAGAGAAAACCCATGTCTGTGGAAATTGGTGATTCCCACGAACGTGGGAATCTTTTCCAGAATGTTTCTGGAGAGGAATCCCACGCTCATGGGAATTGTGGGAATTCCCATGAGCATGGGAATCCCATCCTTTTTTTCTCTCACCCTATCTTCAAAATTTCACCCCCTCTCTCTCTAACCCATGAAATTCTCTCCTCCCACTCTTTAACACTCTTCAATTTTCCTCTAGATTCTTGGTATTTTATTCAACTCTTTCATTATTCTTACGATCCTTTCATCTTTTTGTGCGTTAATCATTTAAAAACACAAGGATTTGGGTAAGATTTTGCTCTCTCTCTCTTAAATTTGAATTTCACTCTCTCTCTCATTTTTTGTAGTTTTTCTTCTTACAATGGCTCCACCAAGGAAGATGATGGCTAGGAAACTGGTTGACAAACTCCAACTTCAAGTTTCTAGCGAAGTTAAGCTCAACCTAGTAGCAACATACCGGGCCTCATTTCCAATTTACTTAAAAGAAGAAGGTATGAGATTTTGTGACTTTAGGAGTAGAGAAATAGTCATTCCTAGGTATTTTGATTTTAAAGTGCTAAAGAACATAGGAGTGACACGACAACTTGAGCAACTAGCTGCAAATGTAAGGTGGAATAGGTTTGTTTGATGTGATATATCTATTTATGCCACTATAACTTTAGAGTTTTTCACAACAGTTCGATATAACCCCAAAATGGATGTGTTTTGGTTTAGGTTATCTAGAAATATTTTTAAACTTGATTATCCTATCATGCGTGAAATTTTTAGCTTACCGAATGCAAAATTTCTAAATGGTCACATTGATTTTGATGTTTATTACTATTGGAAAACTCTTACAGGTGAAGAACATTTTGATTCACACAATGCACTGAATTCTTTAATCTGTAGTGTTGAACATTTGCTGTTACATTAATTTATATATCTGACTGTGTTTAATAAAACAGAAAGCAACAAATGCTTAGCCAAAGAGATTTTCTTTTATAGTGCATGGATCGAAAAATTAAAATTAACACATCTTATAGGACTTTTCAATCACTAGTGAGTGTGGCTAATAAAAAGAGGTGGTCTTTTGGGATGACTTATATTGCTTCTGCTTTGGGTGTGTTTTATAATGTTAATATGGGGAATTTGTGTACTACTCTCCATGATATGTTTAATATAGCCTATTTGAGGTGCTATGAGATTGTGAAGGTCCATTCTATATAACTCCGCAATCCTTAGGCACACATTGTAGTAAGGAGCAGGAGGGGCATTAGTATAGTCACATCCTGACCCTCCATATCCCGTGCAACTCTAGAGCCCGAGGAGGAAGCAATAGAAGTAGAACCAACTGCACTGAAAGATGTTGTTTGATTTCAACAAATCCTCGACCAAATGGCCGCCAACCAACAATAGATGACATCCTAACTTGATGAGCTCGACACTCAAATGCGGCAGGTTCATAAGAAGCAACGCAGCTTGAAGAAAAGGTTCCTCAACTTCTGTCGGCGGAACAACTTGGAAGCTCCTTTGCCTATACCATCAATCGCTACCATCATCTCCATAAGCCACTTCTTACCTTAAACTTTTGATTTGTGTCATTTTCTTTTGTTTGGTTTCCTGTCAATTCTATTTGGTTTGATTTTATTTTCTTTTGTGTGGTTTTATGTCTTTTGTTTATTTTCGTGTCATTGTTTTTTTTTTATTTGAGGTCATTTTCCCTTATTGGTTGTTGTTTTGTCACATTGAGGACAATGTGATGTTTAAGTGCGGGGAGGTGTCATTGACTTTATTAATTGCATTGTTTGCATTTTGTTAATTAGGATGCATGTTTAGGCATATTATATGTGTTTTGTGTCAACAATGGTGTTTTATGTTAGCAATGGAATCGTACTTTAATCACTCTGACAAATATTTCCATAAAATTTTGTCATGTTAGTTGGAATTAGATTGAATGCATGCTTAAACTCGTATTAGGCTACTTAGGTAGAAAGTGAACCATATAGAGTGATGAAAAGTAGTTGGTTACATAAGCTTATTCATAAATTGACATTTGAACAATAAGGTAGTGTAGAGATGTATAATAAGTTTTCATTTGAGTCAAAGTGAGGATTGAGCCATATGACTCCATCTATAGTCATGTCATTTCTTTGTTGAGTATTACTTCCTTAGGTTACTACCTTCAAAACTTGGTTTGAATCGATTTGATTGTACTAGATGCATGCTTAATAAAGATGATTTAGGTCCTTTTTGTGTTAATCCTTGGCTTAAATGACCTGCCTATTAATTATCCCTTACTACCCCCATTGAGCCTTAACCTTTTGTTTCTTGAAAACAACCAAAATTTTAAAACTTTAAAACTCATTATCCTACCCTTTCACAAGCTTAGTAAAGTATTAAGTAATACATTAGTTGGGATTGTGTTAAAAAATTTTCCAAGTTAAGTTGAGTATATTTCTACCTGTGGATTACAGTGTATATAGCTGCTTTTGTATTCATAGTTCTTCCATGTAAAAAAATGAAAAATAAGTGTTGAAAAAAAAGAAAAAGAAAAAGAGAAAGAGAAAGAAAGGACAAGAATCAGGAAGAACAATCGAGTAGCATAAATGAGTGCAGAGTACTACATTACTTATGTTTGGATGTTTCGAAGTTATGTTTTATTATCCCATTTTATCCGTTTTTTTTACTCTACTTCTTGTGCTTAACCCTCTTCTCCTTCTTTTGACCTACTTTAACCCTTACCACATTACAACCTTGAACAAGCCCTTTTGATCTATTTATGCATGCAATCATTATAGAGGAGAATTAGTGTATTAGCAAGCCTATGATAATGTAGTTTCCTATAGCAAGTTCAAACAAAACACTAACCCATAAACACTTGAGAGAAGTGAGTGAAAACCGCGAGGAAAATTAATTCTGCACCATTACTTATCGTTAAGTGATTGTGTCAATTATGAGTTTGCTTATGTACACCAATGAAAAAGTAGTCATGATATGTGCATTCACTTGATATTTGAGTTAGCTTGAATTTGAGGGATTGAATGCTTTGATCTTTGTGAAAATGAAGTGGTAGAATTGATTGGTTGTATTTGTTTTGCTTGAGGACAAACAAAGATTCAAGGGTTGGGATGTTGATAAGTGTGCATTAGGATATGTTTTTATAGGAAATTGGCATCCGTTTTCTAGCATAATTGCTGATTATTGTTTTAGTTTATGATTCAATTTGTATGTTTTCATTAAGTTTGATTTTCATTGTTGTTCTTGTGTGTTTCATGTTAACTGAGGGCAAGAATTAACTATTTTTATGTAGGAAGAAGGAAGGAGCAACTTGGAAGGTGAACCAAAGATCAAAGACCAAAGATGAGAAAAAATGAGGAGTGCATATATGACAAATTCCCACGTTCGTGAGAATTATGTAACGTGGGAATTACAGAAGAAAATGAGAGATGCATATGTGACAAATTCCCACACTCATGGGAATCATGCAAATTCCCACGAATGTGAAAATTACAATCCGAGGCAATCTGCGAGGCTTCATTAAACTTAGGTTTTTGGACTATAAAAAGAGAATTAAGCCTCCATTTTCAAAGGAGACGACACCCACCTGTAAAAACACCATCCTTGAGTGAAGAACATACGTTTGGAGCATTGAGGAAGGATTAAAGATAAGGATCATCATCAAGATTGGGCAAAATAGCACATCAACACCAAAATTTTAGATTTTGGCAAAGAAGAGAAGGAGTCTTTATATTTAATTTTCTGTCATTTTAATCTCTTTTATTCTTTGTAAAAATGAATTATTTGAATGTTGATGATGTTATGGAGACCATGTTAGGCTGATTTTATTTTAGGGATTGCTTTTGGAACTATTATGTTGAACTCTTATTTTATTGAATTGAATGCAATTGTCTTTGTTGATTGTTGTTTTTAATTGCCATCTTGCAACAAATCGAGAGAGTGAGTGAGATGAAATTCATATAGGATTGTACAACGAGAGTTGGCAACCTATGGACTGGCAATCATCACATTAATTGAATAGTTAGAAGAGAGATCTCGATTAGTCAATTGATCACCCATAGGATAGTTTAATGACAAATTGAATCCATAGAGTCATTAGGTAGGTTAAGAGATCGTTCAATCGATTCCCGTTAATTTGATTAGGGCAAAATAGTTACACCTTAAGAGAGGGTAATTAATACATTTGAAAATCTAGGGTGAGACACAATTCAATCAATAAAATAGGAGGGAGACAAAATAAGGAAAAAGTAATCTTTAGCATTTAGATTCTTGAATTCAAATTTTCTACAATTGCGGTATTGTCCATTGTTTACATTAGTCATTTAATTTTAATTCAATTATCCAGATTATTTGCATTTCACAATTTAGTTTCTTAAACAAAGTTATGTGTAAATTAAGCAGTGTCTAGGCATCAATCCCTGTGGGATCGATATCCGCTCTTTTTACTACAAGTCACAACCCGTTCACTTTCGATTTTTAAGCACAAAACAAGTAGATAGGTTTTACCATCAACAAAGAACAATTTCATTGTTTTGCCTTCATTTTGCATTTCTTCTTCTATACGAAACTCTTCTTCTCATGCATCTTCTTTATTCTTCTTCACTTTCACAATTTTTGCTTCAGCCACCTCATAAAAGTTGAAGCTCACTTTTACCTCCATTGTTACCATCATCTTGATCTCTCTTTCATTTTTCATTAAAGACCCAACCTTCCACCTTTGAAGGATGATGTACGTTGGTTGTATGGAGAGCTAGGGTTAAGAGAGATCTTAAAGAGGTTGAAGATTAATCAAGTAAGTTATGCTTTAATATTCATAGGTACTATTAAATGAAACTTATTGATGATGGATTAGGGTTAAATAAGTATAAAATGGTAATGTATATATGAAAATCATGAGTGAAGAAATGAGCATATGGATGTATTGATTTTGTGTTTATGATGATTAATGATTCATTGATTGATGTAGAGATGATTTAGAGTTAGAATGAGTCATAACATAGGTTTGAAAGAAGTGTAGAAAATTGATTAATGAATGAATGTTATATGTTTTGTTTTTAGGTTAATGATCAAACATAGATCATGAATTGTTGTGTATGATATTGAGTTGAAGTTGAAGTAGGAATGAAGAGGAAATTGTTGTGTATGATATTGAGTTGAAGTGCAAGTAGGAATGAAGAGGAAATAATGAGGACATGATTTAGAAATGATAGACTAAGCAAAAGAGATGAACTAGGATGAAAATGAAGTTAAAGGTGTGCTGAAATATGCTAGATGGAGTGTTTTTACTGAACATGCATTTGTATTTTGGCCATATCTTGATTTGTAGAAATCCAAATCAGATGAATTTTGATTTAGAGTAAACTAGAGACATATGGCTACAACTTGCATGAATTGAATTTGAATTCTGTCTTTAAGGGTCTTGAAACTTGGAAGTTGACATATAGGAACATTTGATTAAAGAAGGTGTTGCCTAAATACCTCATTTTCTAGGTCATAATGGTCATAAAAAACTGACCTAAAAATTTGTCTTGAGAAAAACTGAAAAACTGTTAAATAAACGGAGATTAGTTTTTGTCACGATCGTGGCAAGGGATGCAACGATCGTGGGTAGTGATTTTTCATGGTAATGTTGTGATTATGCAATGGTTAAACCAATCAAGGATTAGGTATATAATTTGATGTTTTTTTACTTAATTGGGACTTGAAAGGAACATAAGTGATGTTAGAAAAGTTGGTTAAATATGTGATAAGTTTTGATTGATCTTGATGTTATACATTTAAGGAAAAGGATGTTTGAAGGTAATGCATCTAAATGTGAAATGTTTAGAATGCTAAATGAGGACATAACATAATGAATGAATTGTTTGATTGCATTATGAATAAGACATAGTATGGAAGGAAAATGGATTTCATGAATGATGAGATTAAGTTTTAAATGTTGAATCAAATGATTAGAGGATTAGATATTTTAATGCAATAAATGGGTAATGTAATTAGCATGGAATGAAATTGCATTAAGGCGTATGAATTCGGGAAAATTTGGAGTATAATTGATGTTTGTATAAGTGTTAAATTTGTGTGGATGAAGGAAGAAAAATGCAGGGCACGATCGTGGCCCTTACAACACGATCGTGGCTTGATAAAATAAGGTTTTGTTGGCTAGACCTAAAGAGAAAAATAGTGGTCTTTTGAGTGACGTTTGAATCAATCAATGCTACGGCACTTCCATATAAGGTAATTAGACTTAAATGAGATCTTAAGTGAACCTAGCAAATGATGAATGAGATGAGTAAATCAAGTAAAGTGCATTAGATATTAAAGAAATGATTGAAAGATGTTAATTGATTATGAGATGTGAATAAAGGAAATATACCCGGGATTGTCAATATGAGCATACATTATACCTTACACATACACATATGTGTATAATGAAATGTTTATATGATTGTGCAATTAATAATGTGTGTGAACTATATGTGTTGTATGAAATTGATATACAGGATTTAACATTTGCATCCAGATGTTTCCAGATCATGGAAGGAAACGTTAATCTGGAGCGTACTGTGAGTAACCTAAGATAGTCTCACCTTGATTGTTTGTTTCAATTCTGAATTGATTTGATATATTATGCTGTGTATTGATTTCCATACATAAAATGTCTGAGGCGTTTGATGCATGAATAATACATTGGAAGTGTTCCTTGAATATGAATATGATTGGCTACATGTATTCTCAACTTATATGTTGAATGTCAGACCAAGTCCGATGACCAATGTGAATGAGAAAGTAAATGAAAACGCAATGAATTGAATATGATGTTGAAAATGTGATATGCATTTATTCCATAAATGTATAAAATATAAAGGCAGTTGTGACTAGAGTCGCTAGTAAAAAAAAGCTTAAAGCTCAGACATCTGTGGTAAGAGCCTATGGCTCAATTATATGATAAAGCCCGATATCCACAACAAATACGGGACTGAATGATAGATCTCGGTATCCATAATGGATACGAGACAGTGAAAAAGGCACTCGGTCATAATAACATAATAAATGAATTCGAGTCTCATAAACATTGCATACACATATGATATAAATAAATTGAATGATTACAGTGTTTTGAGGATTTTTGTTATATGAAATGTGTGAATACTTATCGACGAACATGTTTGGCATGATCGTGATGAAATGATGAATTATAAGGTTTTTGAAATGTGACAATTGTGAACAAAATGTTTTGTGATATCACATGATAATTGAGATGATGTGAATTATTTGATAACATGAATTGTTGTGTTATATGACAAGAGTGAACCATCGAGGACGGTTACTCAACTGAGTTCACAAATCTCATCCCAATTTTGCAACATATTTTTCAGGCTCAGAGGAGACACCCAGTTAAATCAATTGGAGTCTAACCATTGCTTTGAGTAAGAGATAGAGGTCGGGATCAATTGGCATCTATATACATTTTTCTGTTATTTTTGTCTTATAGAATGTATTCTGCAAATAGTGTACCATTATATGTGAATAATTCTGATGTGTAATGACTTCTTGACTGAAAGTGTTTTGAATTGGTAAAGGGCCCAAATGATTTCTAAAATTCTGCAATGTCTATATTGTTTTGTGGCGATTGTGATCGAAATTGTTATAAATAAAATGGGCCATTAATGATTGTTGGTTTTTTGAAAAATCTGTGTGATGTTCGAGAGAAAAAATTTTGCAATGAGTTCTGTTTGACTGCTTTAGTACACCGCTTTCATAAGGCGTCTGTCCAAATGTCCTCGGGATGTATGGATACATGCTCAGTGGAAGTGGGGTGCTACAACTAACCTCTCTTTTTTAGCTCAAAACATTTTAATAGAGGATAATTACAAAATATTTGTGCATCCCTAGTGGAGAACTAATTATGAAGGAAGTTGTAAAGTTAGGGATAATTAAACTTCTTAATGCATGAGTAATTTACATTATTTTTGAAAATTTTTAGGTGAGCCCTATACAAGTTGTTCTAAAGAAGGGAGGAATGATGATTGTGCCTAATTAGAAGAACAAGTTAATCGTCATTGGAACCATCACTGGGTAAAGAGTATGTATTGATTATAGGAAGTTGAATGAAGCCATTTAAAATCACTATTTTCCTCTCCCTTTCATTGACTAAAGCTCAAGCCATTAGTCAGCCATATGTACTACTATTTTTGGATGACTTGTTTTGCTACTTTCAAATTTTGAAAGCCCTAAAGGATCAGGAGAAGACTACATTCACTTGTCCATATGGTATGTTAGCTTATTAAAGAATTCCTTTTGGGTTAATGCAGTGCACCTGCTATATTTTAGAGGTGCATGATGGTAAGTTTTTTGAAGACCTAGTCAATGATATCATGGAAGTATTTATCGATGAAAATTTTTATTTATAAGGATTATTTCAATTTATGCCTCTAGAATTTATAAAAAGTACTCAAGTATTATGTGGAAACCAATCTAGTTTCAAATTAGGAAAATACCATTTTATGGTGTACGAGGCCATAATTTTAGGCCATAAAGTCTTATATAAGGGGGATAAGGCTTGATAGAGTGAAAGTGGAAACTAATGAAAAATTACCACTCCCTATTTCTGTTGAAACTATTAGGAGTTTCTTGTAACATATCGGATTTTATAAAATGTTTGTTAAGGACTTTTCTAAAATTCTAGGCCTTTTACCAAGTTACTTGAAAAAAAATGCCTTTTGGGTTTACTTAAGAGTATGTATTCACTTTTTGAATACGTTCCAACAAACTAGCAACATTTCTTAAAAAGATAAAATGCCTTAATTGACTTTTTTGAGTTAGTCAATATTAAAATAACTGCAAGTGCATGACATAATTGTAGCTAGTACAAGCAAGTACGAGTTGATCCTACTAAGATGATGAATACTAGTAATTATCATTATTCTATTATCTAGTCTATAGACTGATTTTAATTTTTCATTAAAGAAACTAAGACTAAATTAAGTAAATAAAACAAGTAGTGATACTGAATAGAGAATTAAGAATTCACTTAGAAAATTAACAATTTCAAAAATTAGTATCTAGGTTTCGAATCCCCTAAAACCTTATAACATTGATCTTTTATTATAAAATTGTTTTATTGATTTATTAGACCGTGGAGATTTCTATGGTATGCTAATAGCTAAACTTGAGTTTACTAACAACTATTCATAAGGTTTTTAACCAAAGTACTTAGGTTAAAGTTTATAGGATTGCTTTACTTATTTGTGAATCGTTTGACCTTAATCTAGAAGATTTATATCATCCTATCTCTAAGGTTGCAATTGGCTCCTTCCAATTACAGTAAATCTATTCATCAGTAGGATTTCTTAATTTTTGCATATGAAATAAAATTAAAATTTAATATTTTTGGGTCTATTAAAACATATATTAACCAATTACTTTAATAAAACAATCAAATCATATCAAGTATTAACATAATGGTTCATCTAACCTAAATACTAATAATATGTTTAGTTATATATTATCGAACACAAAATCAAACATAAATAGAAAGAAAAACGAATTGAAAACAATGAGATCATAATTCTAAATCTCCCTGGTAGTCTTTTATCAAATATTCTTGTTATGTAAAGGTTTTATCTTATATTCTGATAGAGCTTTCGATGATTTCTTCGTGTTTTCCACTTTTCTAAACCAAAATTGCCCCTTAAGAATGATCTCCACATCTAGAATTGCCTCCTCAAGTCTGCTCCCATCATTAACCTCCGTTCACGTCATTTTATAGCAAAATTTAAGGTTTTGAAGAAGCACTGTTTGATGCATGACAGTGCATCAAACCCTATACCCAAAATCTCAAGAATTCACGAATCTATATGATCTAAGAGAAGTGCATGTGCTGATGCATGACCGTGCTGACCTTCTATGCTTTAACTCTTCATTTTATATCTTTTTTTCATCTGAATTCTTCTCCTTTATATCCATGAAGGCAATTATCACCCATAAAGCACTTTAAATGAATTAAATACAAAATATATGAGAAAAGTATACAATATTAAGAAAATATATCAAATATGGGTGTAAAAATATAGTCATATATCCATCTATCGTGCCTCAAAATTTTATTTTAATTTGCAAAGTATTTTATTTTTTAGGCATTTAATTGATTAATCCCTTTTATGGTTTTTAGTGCAAGTAAATACATTCTAGTCGCTATAGATTATGTCTCTTAATAGGCTGAGGTTTATATTTTACCTATAAATGGTGCGAAGCTTGTGGTAAAGTTTCTTTTAAAGTATTTTCTCGATTTGGCCTTTTGAGAGTGATTGTTAGTAATAGAGGCACCATTTTTGTACTCTTTAATTTGAAAAAGTTCTTAGGAAATATAAAGTTATATATAGAGTTGAAACCCCTTATCACCCTCAAACCAGTAGCTAAATGAAAGTAGCTAATAAACAACTAAAATGAATATTGGAAAAGATGGTAGAGCATCACTAGAAAGATTGGTATGATAAAATGATGATGTTTTATGGGAGTATAGAATGGCATTTACGACATTGGTAGGCACTATACTTTATAGTTTAGCGTATGGAAAAGTGTGTCATCTGTTTATTGAACTCAAATATAAAGCATATTGGATAATTAAGTTCATTAATTTTAATCTAAATATTGTGGGTGAGAAAAGGAGAATCTAAGTAAATGAGCTTGAAGAATGGCATATGATGGCTTACAGAAAAAATTGTACAAGGAATAATCTAAAAGGTACCTTAATGGAAGGATTAAGCAAACAAAACAATTTAAGGAGGGAGATCAAGTTCTCTTGTACAACTACTGAAATTGTTTCTAAACAAGCTGAAGTCTAGAAGGTTTGGACTCTTCTAGTGAAAAGAGCCTTTCTTTATGGCAGTAACCCATCCAATAACAGGTGCATTTAAGGTATATGGGCTTTGATTGAATTATTATCTTGGAGGGGATTTTGATAAGAATATTTTAGAGGAGTTTAATCTCTAAAATAAGGATGGAGTAAGTTAAAGTTTGCAAGTCAAGCAAAAGATGTAAATAAGCACCAAGGGAAACCAAGTTCTTAATTTGATAATTTTGTTTCAATTAGTTTTATTCTAGGTTTTTAGGTTTTAGTTTCCGTAGTTAACATATATCTATATTAATTTTATGTTTTAGCCTAAATTTTCTTGTTTTATAGTTATATAAGTTCCATTTTCATCTTTTACGCTTTGGGGTATATTGGCTGATTCACAGTGAAAGCATGTTGAAAACTGGCTATGTTAAAAAGTTACATAGAGTTATATGCCTATTAATCCTCATATGTTGATAGTTGTGTTAAGTTACATATTCATGTTAATCAGAAAAATAACTATTTCCAATTAGAGAAGAAGTTTCAAAATATTACAGAAACATACATGGTAATCAATATTTCCATATTCGTGGCCATGTTACTGGAAAATCATTGTAAGTCGCCTACACACCCATCAACATACTAATGTTTCCAAAAATATATAAGTTACCTGTGAACATTACCACCAACATGACCATGTAGGAGACTATGTTGAATTATATTTCCTTTTCTCTTATTTTTCTAAAATTTAATGAAAGTTATATGTCCATTAACAATCTTGAGTTATTGGTCATATAGATTCTATGTGTTTAAAATTAGTGTCAGTATAACCGTGTTAAGTCCCAACACACTCGTGTATTTTATCGTCTTATTTTTATTTTAATATAGCCTAGATACAAACTCGTGCTCTAGCCCATGTTAAATCCTTTTATAACATGTTAGACGCACATGCCCATATTATAGCCCAACATGCTCAAGTCTAGTAAAAATTAACCCTAATTTGTTTAATATGGGGCAGCCACATAATCTTATTACCACCTTTGTTAAGCAAAATCCTCTTTAAATTGTGACCCATTGCCTAGGATCCCATTTTCCACTTTCTCTCTCATTTTTCACTTCCAAGAGATGCTCATCTATTCCTTATTTATGTGAAAAACCATTTTTCAACCAATTTGTCTTAAAATTTCATCAATTTAAGGTATATGTTATGCTATATTTCAATTGTTCTCAAGTTGTTGAATAGTTTTAGGGAAATTTACGTGCAAGAATCAATGTTTTAGGTGTTGTGGAGTTCTTTAGGATTACCCATGTGATTGGAAGTGGTTAGGGGGTTTAACTAGTACTCTTGGGCTATTTTGCATGTTGAATTCAAACTTTTTAGAGATTTTTGAACTACTTTGGATTTATTCTTATTAATTTTAATCCTTTAGGGCCATTAATTGATTTTTACAAATTCAAATTTGAAATTGTTTAGTTTTTGACTGTTTTACATTTCTAGTGGGCTATTGTACTATTTAAGTGCGTAATATTTGGGAATTTTTTTCATTTGGGCTTATTTAATTTAATTAGGGTGTTTAAATTAATTATTATAATTTTTGTAATTAATTGATATTATGGAGTGTCGTAAGTTTAATTTGGATATTTTGGGCTTGTAATGCCACCATATTATGAAGTATGGATTAATTTAAGGTTAATGTAACTTTTTATTGATTGGTGACTAATTGATTGTGGGATTATATTTCAATGTTTGTTTGTCTCAATTTGATTGATTTATATTATTCCTTTATTTTGGTAATTCTATTTTCATATTTTACGGATTAATAACGAAGAGGGCAAATGCACCACACAAAAAATGAAGAGATACCAAGGAAGAGGCAAAGTGGTAAGGGTACCTCAGAATAACCATCCTGATAGCAAGAATCTACGCCTACCACACATTTTTACTTCATAGTGTCGACTTACATCACGCAGTTGAGGAGAATGAGGTTAAAGAATTACAAAAAGAGCCTAAGAATTGATTGGGTGGTACTCGAACAAATTTGGCTTAGTGAAGAAGTTTGAAAGTTAATCAGCGATTCAGCATTGGTGGTTAGAATCATTTCGTCACAATCGAGGAACTTGCCTAGAGAGCGTAAACTCTAGAGTTCCTCACAACCTACAAAGAAGTCCGATTACACCTAGACGTCATCAACACAGTAATTTAGATTGCTTGGAGAAATGCATAGTACAAGCTATAATAGGTTTTTACTCTATGTAAGCCAGTGCTTGGAGGAGTATGTCACTGTTGAGAAGTGTGTTCCGTTACTAGTGTGCTTCCTAGAAAGATTTAGTAAGAAGACACTAACGTGCAACAGTAGTCGATAGTAGTCTTAGGTGTCAACAAGGTCTAAGGCATCACAGCTGAGATCATCTGTGGTAAGATACATGTATATATTGAGTAGTCATATAATCAGCAGGAGAAGAGACGGAAGCAGAATAGTGAGAAAAGTGGAAATGATATACCTCTGCAGTATGTTAAATAGGTTCCCTATCTATCTCGTGTACACTTTAGTCTGGATCTTCAAACACCAGGCACATGACACTAGAGTGGGAGCCACCTATACGAGCCTATACATGACTAGATTCATCCAAAGGCATAGGATAATGAAATGAAAATGACGTACTAGATGGTGGCTACAACCCTTAGGATAATAAAGGCTTGTTTAGTTGTATATTAATTATTAGTACTATAATAATATAATTCAATCTGCGACGTTTTTAAAATGTCGCAGAAAGTTCAAAAAAGGTCATAGAATCTAATTTTAGACGTTTTAAAAACCGTCACAGATTGTAGTGTAGAAAAAAAGTTTCTGCGACATTTTATGTAAAGCGTTGCAGAATATGTCAACATTCGGTGACGTTTATAAAAGCGTCACGAAACGTCCCGAAATATTAATGATTCTGCGACGTTTTCTTATAACGTCGCAGAAAGCCACTTTCTGTGACGTTATAAGAAAAGGTCGCGGAATCATTAATATTTTGCGACGTTTCAGCAAACGTCGCAAAAAGCCAGATTCCTCGATGTTTTTTTATAACGTCGCGGAAAGCCAAATCTTTGATATTCTGCGCTATTGTAGAAAACGTCGGAAAGCTATATTCGGCGACATTTTTGAAACATCGCGAAATGTGAGTTTCCGCGACGTTTCAGAAAAAACGTCGCAGAATGTTGACAAATCCGCGACGTTTTAACATGTCGCGGAATGTGTTAGCAGAACGTCGCAGAATACCATTTTCTTCTTGTATTTATTTTTTCCGAAAATAAATTTAATTTAATACTTTTCCAATTTTAATATTATTTTTTAAATCTTATTTATTTAATAACTATTCAATATTATTTATGAATTTTATTTATTTAATAATTCTTAAATTTTGTAATATATCATTAATTTTAATAATTATTTATGTATCACAAGAATTTCATAAGTGTAGACAATTTATTATTAATTGCTATTCCCAAGCATGTCATAATACAATAATTAATATAAAAAGTATGTCATAAGTGTATAAGATATCAATATGAGTACATATATTTATTTTAAACGAATATTATGTGTAGAACATAAAAGTTCCAAGAACTTTTTTTGTTGTTCAAAATCAATTCTTTGTTGCTCGATTTCAGTAGTTAATCGATCCTGTATTTGTTCAACTTTTTTGGTCAATTCATCGACTTGATACTGTAACTCCTAATTAACCTTCTTGGACTTCTCTAGTTGGTCTAGAAGTCTCTTTCTGACCAAAGTCTTCCCTTGTGGTCAAGGCCCAACTCCCATGCCAACAACATAATCAGATCTAGTGCCCAAGACTTTGTTGCACACTTCATCCACTATCATCGGATGACCTTGTTCTATTGAATCTGCCAATTCCTTACACATTAATTCCTGAAAAATTAAGAATTAATTAGATACGAAAATTCATAAATACTAAAAAATATTTGTAAATGAACTATATACTCACCCATTTTTCTCTGCATTCGGTAGTTGTCCATTAATCTTTACTTTCATCATAATGAGTGTGATATCATAGCTTCATCCGGTCACACTCTTCTCTATCTTTGTCACTATGTTGTATTGAAATATATTATTAGTAATATTTATTATAAAATTTGAAATGTCAATCAAAGTGAAATATAATTAAAAAGATAATAACTTACAATCTCATGCCGTATCGCTATAAAGGCCTTGGAGCCGAAGTTTGGTTGACATTTGACCTAACTCCTAGACAATTTAACCTTTTGACTTTTTTCCTAACCATAAACGTAACAAAATCTATTATAACATCTATAAATCACAATTCATAAATACAAAAATATAATCAATTGTCAAAAAAGTTGTGAAATTAAGTTTTGTGATCAAATTAACTAACCTTTATAGTTGATAGCTCCCAATATTCGCATAAATCCATCCACTCCCCCGCCGTGACATTTTGGGACTTAACATCCTTTTCGTTCTTGGTAAAATGTTTTTTTAAATGAAATCTTTGATCTTTAGATCTTAAAGAAAGAAACTTCTTGACAGCAACATGTACTTCGTCGTCTGTCCTCATTCTCTTGACTTCCACCTTTTGCTGCAAAAAAATTGTAAATTATTGGTTAAAGCTTTAGGCATATGGAAAACACATACATATTAGATATTTTTATAATACTTACGTCTAACTTATCAAATGCAATGTCCAACTCCTTATTAGTTATTTTTTTCCATTTTGTTCTAACAGGTAAGGAAGTTCGAGATACCACACCAATCTTACTCGATAATTTGGCAGACTGTATGGAGTTGGTTGGTCATCCTTCAGCGGGGGGATCTTTATCTCTAATCTCTTACCTATCACCTTATTAATCTTTGCCAATCCGTGCCCTTTTATGACACTCCTTGTCTTTTTCGGATCAGTCATGGATCCTAAAATATAGCAAGGAATATTTTACAATAAACATATAACATACTCTTAATTGGTTAGATAAAAAATATCATTAAACTTATATGTTTAACCAATGTGATGTGAAAGATCATACCTGCAGTGCTTGCAGAGGTAGCACTAATACTAGGAAAGGGGCTCGTGTCATTTACTAGTGGCTGATTAGAAGCTGGAGGCATCTCTTGAGAAGTTAATGGAAGCATCTCTTGACAACTTGATGAAGAACTAATATTGCATCGCATTCTCAAAATTTGTAGATACTTATCCCTAAGATGAGTAATAGGCGCAGATGTGACATCTCTTGAAGTAGGTTCACAAGGTGCAGGTGTGTGATCTTCTGGCTGTGTATGAGTAGATGGCTCATCAGCTACACTTCCAAGAAGTTGACGATACTGCGACTGCAATTGTGTTGGTACTAAATTGCTTGGTGCAGTTTTATTCTTCTTCTTAGGTAGACCAGGTCCTATGTCAATTACCTGCATTCAATTCGACATTAGATTTCAATAATATTATTAATTGATTAAGTAATATTCATCAACCATATTTAAAGAAAACAACATAGTGTAAAACTAAAAAAAGACCTAGTAACTCAATGTAAAAGGGCAAAGATCGAAAAATTACAAACTGTACGCAATATAAGTACCTAATAATAAGATCAGGTTATGTGTGTCCTGCCTAATCTTACTTGACAACAAGTTTATATATATTCAAAATAAAAGTCTTAACAGGCAAGGAAATTGAAATTCACATGCTGATAATTCATGAACAGTGCAAACCATAGCTAGTTTGGCATCGTTTCTCAGGCTACCCACAATTTTCTGTGATCACTCCTTATCAGCACCCAATCTATCAATCCTCATTAACAGTTATATCACGCCTTATTTACTAATCCACATCATAGAAGAGAAAAAAAGAGAGAGAGAGATGACTGATCTCCAAAAATTACTTTATGATAACATTTCTGAAATAAGCATCTAGGCAACTCATATGAAAACATAATTGGGTTGATATTGTGCATACATATGCATAAAATCATTTATCAATACACCATTTTGATGTTGAAAAAAAAATCATTTCCATTTCTAATATGTATGTCATATTTAATGCTGGTTGGCAATCCAAAATGACTTCTTTTAGAATTGGCCCATTTTGAATACGTTATTTGGTGAAAGCAACACTCCTTGTGATGAAAACAAATCCATTTTCTAAGTCTGAATCTTCTTGGCACTTTAGATAGTTAATGATTTTTAATTATCACAACATATTATACTCATCCCTCCACAACATAAGGAATAAAAGCAATGTCATTTATGGCTTAAAATTTAAGCTTAAATTTTGAATGGTGGGAATAGAAAAGAAGAGAAGAATGAAAAGGTAAAAACGAGACATGTGATTAGAAATAATTTAATAAATGTTTGTGTGTACAGAGAAGCACAAGATTCTCTTGGTACTACAAAGAAAGCGATTAGGGTATGGCACAATAGGACATTGGTGACCACATGCACACATTTTGCAGAGGAAAGTGAATTAAAAACCTCCAAGTGCCAAAACAAACCCTTATTAGATGAATTCTGTATTTTTTCTTCCTTAAGTTTTTTCATACTGCTTAGATGCAATAGGTTTTATAGGATTAATGAGTGTACAAGATAGTTTTAATTTGTATACAAAAATATATATCAGAATCCAATTGGTCATTAAACAATTATATATTTATAGGTTGATTACAT
>JAOQMS010000004.1:15468679-15481112 GCA_027563885.1 Erythroxylum longipes | reverse complement strand
TATAGGCTAACAAGTATCTGCCAAAGCTCCTTGGAAGAGCTAGCATGATTAACTTGGCCAATAACAGTGTCACCAATAGTGGTGAGAAGCCAGTAAAGAAGAAGCTGATCTACTCGGACCCAAGCTTTATAAGTAGGATTACGAGTAGAAATAGGATCAGCGGTATTGTCTGTAGAAGAAATAACAAATGGAGGTGAAGAAGTATGATCCGGTGAAATATAAGCTTCTAGATCCAGTGCGCGTATAGCTGCAAGGATCTGAGGACTCCAGTTGAGATAATTGTGCTGATCGAGTTTTAGAGGAAGGTTAAAGTTTAGTGTTTTGGATAGAGTAGAGAATTCAATGGAGGAAGAATTTAGTACAGTGCTGGAACCATGATTAGTGGAAAAAAAAGAAGACCCAGAAGCCATGACGATAACAATTAGATGATGATGAGTCGGTTTTGCTCTGATACCATGTAAAAATCGTGTGATACTGTTTGTATAAAATGTTTTCGATGATTTTCTTATTGATTGAGTAATGTATATATACACAATGAATGATCCTAATCTAACCATTGAATACAATCTGTTATAATCTAATGGTCTCAACGATGACAGCAGGTAGTGTTGTCAGAAACTACAGCTGGGTGTGCATGTGCAGGTTTAGCTTTGTGAGCTGCAGATGAGGGTTGAGCCATCCTCAAACGAATGGGCCTGGTATCATTGTTGGGCTTGTCAATATTGCAAATTGGATTTGGTTTAATGCTCTGGTCCAACATTCTAACATCCCTCCCTGTACTTAAATAGATAACTAAAAGATTAAACACGATTGGTAGTACATGACCGGATGCATGATTGTGTTCAAAGTCGTATTCCTCTGTACAAACATAAAGTGAAATCAAGACTTGATATGTAGATACATTAGAGGTCATTTGACATGATAGAGAAGTTAAAGAGGCATATACGGTCTAAGACAAAGGCATGTTTATGCACGTATTCTTCTAAACATAAAAAATAGAGAAATAGTGAAGTACTTAGCCACAACATGCACCTACATATGAATTTTAAAATTAATATGCAATAAGAATGGTAAATGGGTAATTTTTGTTACTATAAGGTAAAGGAATAATCTCATAATGTTGAACATTCTAGCTTGAGAAGCTTCTATTTATCCTAGCCATTTCATAATACTTTAACTTCTTTTTCTTCATAACTAACTATACAAGAGAGCCTAACAACAAAGAAAGAAAACTCTTTAGTCGCTCTGTCACTCGTTTCGTGTCTCAACAATTGGGTAACCTCACATTGCTCAAGATGTAGCTTCCCCTGCTCTCCTTCTTCTCCTCTTCCACTATTTCCTTGTCCTTTAGTGCCCTCACCTCCCGACCACCCATCCCCCTTCCCCCATTCTCCCTTCCTTGCAGCTACTCCTTATGATCACTCACCAGCACCCATCCACTCTAACCACTAGCATCTGACCAGATATGAACCTCTCAGACCTTTCCCAGTCACCTCTCCCAACTACAAACATGTCCAGCTTACGGATCCTTTCTTCACCACCTTGCATCAACAATGAGACCTTCCCCCCTTTAACCCAACCCTCTCCTCCGTCTTCTACCCATAATCCTCCCACACCACCACCTTCTATTCCTTCCTCTGGATCTCGTACAGCAGATCCGTCTCCCTCCAACCCAGTAACCACCAGCACCCCTACACAGCCTCCTCGCAGAACCTGGAAGCAGGTGGTGGGTGGAGGGTCAGTTGACCTAGCATTGCACTTCTGTCGCCCTAAGTCAGAATAGGGACGCCCTATAGTCTTTCCAAACATAGAAATACTCCAAGGAGGAGCAAGATCCTAGGAGAACTTTCTCATAGGGTTCTTTTAGGACAAAAGACCAGCATTCCTGGTTATTTCTAGATGGGCTAAAATGGTTTGGAAAAATAAAGGCTTTGGAGAGGCAGTCATCGTAGAGGACGAATATCTCCTATTTACCTTCTCCACTAAGAGTCAAGCTCTTCATGTAGTGGAGGAGGAGCCGTGGCACGTTGCAAACTACCCTCTTTTTCTACATCCATGGCAACCCGGGTTCTAGCTGGGCAAAAAAAACGACGGGCAATTCCTATGTGGGTAAATCTCCATAATGTTCCCCTTGAATATTGGACTACCAAAGGGCTGAGTATGATTACTAGATACCTAGGAAAACCGCTTTGTTTGGATGAAAACACTGCCAACCATAAGAGGTTGGGTTATGCTAGAGTATGCATAAACATGGATGTGACCAATCTATAAGAAACCATTCCTATTATGAGACTGGGGATGGATGGCTCCCTTTTTGAAGATTCAGTCCTAGTGCAATACCAATGGAAGCCCTCAATTACTGCATAAGGAAAACAGTGGAAGCCTACAGGCAAGACCTTCCTTAGGGGAGACTATGAGGAACTAATGGGAACAGTAACAACAAATACTCCAGTTAGTACGCCAGTAGCTTCTAGTCTGGGGAAAGTTGATGCAGCTAATAATGGAAGGAAGGACAATACTAAGGAAGGAAGCCGAAGGGACCAGATTCCAGATTTTGGGCTGTAGGGGATAACAAGTGCTGTAGGGATAAAAGAAGCTGGCTCAGATATTTCTGTAGCTGACAGGGTAGTTAGTCTTAATGAAAGGGAAGAAATGGACCAACTGGTTATTCCAGAGGAAGGAAGGAATACTTGTGAATTAAGGGAAAAACAAAGTTGATCATGCTACTATCACAAGCAACAGTAGTGAGACTCACATGGATTGTCCCATAGATGAACTCCTATAAGCTAAAAAACCCATCCCCCCTGATTCATCCACAGATGGCCCTGTACAAGGTGGGAACAGTACATCACAGGTTATCAAGGAACCAGAACCTACTCTAGGTGAAATTCTGGCCGTTGCCCAAAAGAAAAAGAGCAGGAGCACGAGGAAAGGCTCCAAAACCGCTTTGACCTGATTAATGAAGTTCTTTACATGGAATGTGCGGGATATGAACTGCCCAAAAAAGCTCTTGGCTTTACGGGATTTTGTTTATAACACTAATCCATGGTTTTTTGCGCTTTTGGAGACTAAAGTTAAGCAGGAGAATCTTAGATGTTTGAATAATCTGGGCTCTAAATGGAACTTTATTTCAAACCACTAAGCCCATCGGTATGGCAGAATAATAATCAGGTATGACCCTTCACTGGTGTCTATTCTTGTATGTTTTACTGAGATCCAAGCACTACACTTAAAATGTACCCTACTGCAAGAGAATGATGAGATATTTGTCTCTTTTATATATGGATCTAACCATGCTTTTCAGAGGAGAAAGTTATGGGCAAACTTAATCCAATTTCAACAATCGGTTGATGGGCTATGGCTTCTATCGGGCGACTTCAACTCTACCCTATACAGCAATGAAGCAGAAGGTAACTTTAGGGTGAGTAACTCCTCAACAGATTTTTTGGGTTATGTGGAACAACTAGGTATCTTTAACCTAAGGTCTCAAGGACACTTCTACACTGGGAGTAATAAGCAGAAAGGAAGATGGGCACTTAGGAAAAAATTGGACCGGACTTTGGTGAATCAAGAATGGATTACACAATTCCCAAACTATGTAACCTCCTTCCTTGATCCCCTTTTTTTTCTGATCACTCCCCGACACTGATTGAAAATCTTACCCAGGCGTAGTATAGAAGAGGCCCTTTTAGGTTTAATAACCTATTGATTGAAGATGAGGGTTTTCAAGAGGAACTATATTGAGGTATGGGGGCTAATACTGGAGGTACCTATCAATTTAATTATATGCAGAAGTTGAAAGAAATTAAAAGAGAGATGAAAGAACTAATGCAAAGGAGACCAAAATCCACTCAGAAAGCAATTACTCTTGCAAGAGAGGAATTGCAAAAGATCCAGCAAAAACTGGGGAGGACCTGACAAATACTGGTCTACTGGCAGAAGAGAAGACCCTCTTAATGTCTTATCTCACTAAAGTGAAGGATTACGACAGTTTAATGGAGCAAAGAGCTAAGGTGAACTGGCTCAAAGAAGGCGAAAGGTGTACAAAATTTTTCTTCCTGTTGGGACCCCCTATCGTTTGTGTTTTATCGTTTGTCTTTCCTTGTGTCTGCCTCTGTTTGCAGCTGTGTGCGACGTTATCATAGATGATTCCTTTCGTCTGTGTTTTTCCTTTGCGTCTGTGTGTGACGTCATCACAGACGATACTCTTCCTTTATATTTTCCTTTGCGTCTGTGTGTGACGTCATCGCAGACGATTCCTTGAGTCTTTGTTTTGCAACCTACCTTACTTAATGCAACATAAATCTCTTCAACCACCCTCATTCCTTAAATTCCGAGGACAGAATACACAATACATATACACCAAGTACTTCCCAAAGCCTCAACTCAATTGATCATCACGTGCAATGCGAAAACTTAAGAGTGATCATAATCATGGATGGAACATACATATATTTCATTCATATCAATTGGCAGAAGTCTTTACAAAGCTTTAATAACATTACAAGCCACAATACATCAATACATTTGAACTGGTAAAGCTTGAAATATGGCTAAAGCCTTGAGTTCTAAAAAATCTAACTTAAGAATACAAAAGAAAAATATGCAGACTGGAGTGCTGCCATGACTCTTGACTTACTCACTTTCTTATTCTTCACCTAAATGGGACAGGATTTGGAGGGGGTGAGCTTAAAGCTCATGGGTGACAATTTTATAAACGAGAAACATGCAAAACCATTTTCAAAACTCTTTGTCATTTTTACACTTGAAAATCGTAATGCCTTCTCATAGAAAACACAAACACTTAATTCTCAAAATGCTCACTAAATCAAACAGTTCATGAGCACTAATAAATCATGCATGCATCAAACTTGTCACAATCATAAACACATAAGCACATCAGAAATGGTTCGGGCAAGTCTAATTCATGACGCACTACACATTTCCATATAATGGTCCTGTATAGTCGTAAACTTGAGGGAGTCCTTAGAGGAGCTCCGTGCCACTAGCGGGCAGGCGGGAGAAGCCTATTCTTGGGTCAACGTGCACGTGACAGTTCTTGAGGGGCTACCACAAACCCACATAACATTTAATTCATGAATTTAAAACAGTTTGCCCTAAAAGGCATCTTGTTGGAAACTTGTTTTTCATGCACATGAAATATTTCAAAGAAGCATTTCTGAAAACTTGATTTCATAATCCTACATCTTTTTAAAAAGAATTATTTTTCATAAATTGTCAACATAATTTATACAGCAAATAAATGCAACATCCATGATGTAATTGAAAACATTTTGCTTCCTTAATTTAAGAAAAACAATAAGTGGCTTATTTACTCTATTATAAAACTGTACCCACCTGAAATCCTTGCTTTTTAGGTAGTGAAATTAAAGATGTCTTTCCTCTTGCTCCTCTTGCCTCTCTTGATTTCCTCTAACAATGAAAAAAATCCCCATTCAATAGGAATTCAAATGGGAGAACCCAAAAGAACCAAAAACATGACATTGAACCTAGAATACTTAGATCCATACATTTCCCAAGCTTTATGAACCAAATTCCAAACTCCAAGATATTAAAATCAATCTTACCTTGAATCTTCACCAAATAATGATATTCTTGACTATAAAGAAAGCTCTTCCCTTTCTCTTTCTTTTTCCCTTCTTGAGTAACCTCAAACTCCCTCTTTAAGTCTAAGAAAAGTCGTGACCTAATTCAAAGCTCTATTCTTTTTAACTCCACCGAAACCTCTCTTCTTCTTTCTCTCTCTTTTACTTTTTGATTTTCTGTCCCTCCTTAACGTTTTTGTCTTCTTATTTACAAGACAATCTTTTCCCATTCTACCCTTAATGGTGAGGCAAGTTTACCTTACCCTTCCTTTAATGCCTTAGTGCTTCTAACCCTAAGTAATCCCCCCAAAATACCCTTATGCATCCTTAATTCTTCAATTTAATTTACGCCATACTATACTCTAATTTAATATTAATTCTTGCATTTAATACTTCAAATTTCCATCAATCCAATAAATAAATCCTCCTAAACTTGACATAACAATTTAAAATCCAATTTTTTCACAAAATTCATTCAATTCATGCTTACTAAAATAATAAGAAAAAATTCGAGGCCCAACACTTCCACTCAGTACTGACAAGGATGAATGTAAATAGTATATGCTCCCTCAAACTACTAGATAGAAGGGAAATTACTCAATCAGGGGAAATGCTTAAGGAAGCTGAGAATTATTTTAGGAGATTCTCTGGCCACTCTCGGACAGCTACCAGCCCAACCTCTCTAGATACTATTATCTAGAAAAAACTTTCTCAAGCACAAGTAGAATCCCTCATCAAACCTATTGAGGATGAAGAAATAGAGGAATCCTTGTTCAAGATGGCACCTAATAAGTCCCCAGGGCCTGATGGTTTTAATGCTTTTTTCTATCAAAAGACTTGGCAAACTACTGGCCCCCTAATTAAACAAGCAGTAAAGGAGTTCTTCACTAATGGGATCCTGCTGAAGGAAATCAACAAAACCTACATTTTTTTGATTCCTAAAACCTCCTATCCCACTACATTGGACGACTGCCAACCTATAGCCTGTAACAATGTCCTCTACAAAATCATCTCCAAAATCCTGGCTAATAGGATGAAGTCAGTACTAGATTGCATGATCTCTGATAATCAGAGTGCGTTTCTCAAAGGTAGAAACATTGGAGAAAACTACTCCATAATTTAAGAGTTGATGAAAGGCTACTAAAGGAAAAATAGCCCACATAACTGCATCCTAAAGGTTGATTTTAAGAAAGCTTTCGACCATGTCGAATGGGACTTCATAACAAAGACACTTATCCTTTTAGGGTTTCCAGATCAGTATGTCACTTGGGTCAAAGAATGTATCACCTCTATTCTAGTAAATGGACAGCCGACTGATTCTTTTAGAGGGGCGAGGGGCCTAAGACAGGGAGATCCTATCTCCCCTTATATTTTCATCATTTGCATGGAGGCACTTAGCCTGGTTATCCAACAAAGAGTGGGAAATAACAAGGAGCATAAGTTTCATACTAAATGCAAATGGGTAGGCCTGATTAACTTATGCTTCGCAGATGATCTACTCTTACTCACTCGGGCCCATAGTAAATCTATAGAGTTACTGATGTCTTCACAGACTGATTTTAGAGACCTATCAGCGCTGGAGATAAACTTTTCCAAAAGTCATTTTGTGCTAGCAATAGGGGTTAGTATATTAGAGGGCAGAATATCATAGCTTACTGGTATGAAGAGAACACCAGCCCCTCTATCCTATCTAGGACTCCCCATAACTACCAAGCAGATCCAATTTGTGGAATGTCAACCTCTACTAGATAAAATATAGAGCAAATTGGGTCTGTGGGCAAAAGGGTGCTATCTATTGGTGGGAGGTTACAACTCATTAAATCAGTTTTGAACTCCCTTCACATATACTGGTCTTCCAACATCCCTTTGGCTAAAGGTGTTATAAAAGCTATAGAGAAACTCTTCAGAAAATTCTTATGGGGAAACATAAACTCAACCAGTCATTTTGTTAAGGTGAAATGGAAGGAGGTTTGTAAGAAGAAGGAGGAAGGGGGTCTTGGTGTTATCTCAATTGCTTCCTTTAACAAGGCAGCTTTAATTAAGAATTTATGGAATCTCCTAACAAACAAAAAGTCCCTCTGGATTCGATGGGTCCATAATTACATATTCAAAGGTAACAGCCTCTGATCTATAACTATAAAGCCCTCCTTCTCCTGGCCTATGACTCAATTATTGAAACTTAGACCTCTACTAGAACCCCTAGTGTCATGTAAAGTGGGGAATGGAAGGAAGGCATTTCTGTGGTATGATAATTGGTTAGGGAAAGGAGCTCTGATTAGGCATCCACAGGCATACAGATCTGGAATGGGGTTCCATACAGGGCTAAAGTCAAAGAAATCATACAAGGAGGAAATTGGCACATTCCTACTGCACTCCATTCTCTACTTCCTAGCTACCAACCAAGTGAACAAGAGGAGGATGATTTCTACTGCCTCAATTAGACCCCTAACACCTTCAGCATCTCTAAGTTCAGGAAGTGGTAAAATCAAAATAATCTTAGATAAGATTGGTTCCCAATTGTTTGGCATAGATCTCTCATGCCTAGTCCTTCTATCCTACTGTGGTTAGCTGTACTGAATAGATTAAGTACAATGGACAGATTGCACTTCATGGCCTACAGTCCTGAATGCGTGCTATGTGAACTTGGAAATGAAATGAGGGACCACCTTTTCTTTGAATGCCCCTTCTCACAATCTATTTGGGGGAAGGTTAAGGACCTAACCTACATGCATACTGTAGGCAATTCCTTCACAGAAACTATGGACTGGCTAAAGAGGAACTCCCACATGCCTACTAATACTGAGCATATACGTATTATCTCCTTCACCTCCTCCATTAAGGAGATTTGGAGAGAGAGGAACTACAGGCGTTTACAGAATAAGTCACGCATAAAAGAGGACATTATCACCTCTCTAATTTTAGGAATCAGAGAGTAATCGCTAAGATTCTCAACAACAATAGGGCCCAATCCTAATCTAGCTCAAACATGGCAGTTCAATCTCTTATCTACCAGGTAGAAGAAAAGTTGGAGGGACGGGAAATAGTACTTGGAAACTAGCACCTCTTGAGGATAGTCAACTCTCTTTGACAATGGAGACTGAGGAAGACTGTCGCCGAGCTTCTCTATCTCCTCGAAGAATTAGGTTGCCACCTCATTTGAGAAACGAAATGTATGTGAGCAAGTGAGAGGTAATTCACCCAATAAGAGAATGTAAATGGGGAAAAGGGAATCAGGCTAGATCTTACCTTCAGGATCAGGATTTCGCAACCCTGCAACTTGGAAAGCTGGAAGAGTGGATATGGTTTGGATCTGAGCAAATGGGGAGTCGCTCCATCCAGGAACCCTAACCAGGGATGTAAATATTTAGGAACAAATTAAAGCAAATTAACAAGTTTGAAGCTTACCATGAGAGAATGCATTGGGCAGCCCGTCAGCTCGAAGGAGGGCGGCAAGAGGTCTAACCCTAATTTGGCAGTCTCCTAATGAAATGTTGGATATGTGCTAACGATTTATCCCAAAAAATCTGAAGGCTTAATAGTTAGTTACTTGACGACACCGTCTTGCAATGTATGGCATCTCTATTTCGTCGTCATTTTTGACCCTAGATAAGGAGACAATTTTTTTCTCTTGGCATATACAACGCGGAACATTTCCTTCTTATTTATTAATGCATTCTTTTAAATTTTCAAAAAAAAAAACTCTTTAGTCGCTCCATACATAGTGCATTTTAGTTGTCTAGATAGTTAATAAGTAGGTATACGACTTATGAAAATTGCATTACTTAAACTTGTCATTGAAAAACTGACTCAATAAGTCGTCTATAGAGAAAGTATATAGAAGTTTTTCTTTTATATTCCTCTCTCCCTGTTTCCTTTTTGTGTTTATGTTTTGTGTATATAATTGATATCCAAAAATTTAATTTTCTCCTAAGATGTGATGCTTTTAGAGACTCATAACCTTTTATTTGTTGTCTTTAGAACAGTTAATCATAAAAGAAAACAAAGTTGTACCCTGTAACACCTAGCTACCACATTAAATAATTTTGTTTATACTAGAAGTTAAACATGGTTTTATGGTTTTTAAGTCTTTTGATATTGACCTAATGATTGGGACTGGAGTAGGGGATAAGCAACATTTTGTTTATTTATGTATTTTTCTATAGTGTTGGGTTTCAATTCATTTCTTTTTTTCAATGTTCTAATTAGGACTCATTTACATATTGCTTTGGTTTTATGTGGAAAAGAAATAAGGATTATAGGTTGAATATTAAGGTTAAAATGAGGGTATGACCTTCTACATTATTAACAAGTGGATGAAATTTATGCAATTGAAGAAAGTAGGTTGTGGATTATGATTGATAATGCTTAATTAGTTCATACTCTAGCATGTTATAGGAAATTTAACCTAAAATGAATATAGTAGAAAATTAATTTATTTCATCTTAAAATAATTTCTTAAATAATACACTTGACATCTACATGGTATAATATGCTTGATGTTATACAACTTATCTTTAAGTAAAATTTGTCATTACAAGGAAATTTTAAAGAGAAAATTAGATGCAGTGGTTGATTTGGCTGACATTTATGCTTTTATTCTCAATTTCCATAAAAGAAAGAAAAACTATTATCCAATCATCATCTCATCCACAAGTAAGATAAAAGAACGTTATAAAGGTAACCAACAAGCATACTAGAATGGATAATGATTATAAAAGTGAAGATATACTTAATTATGATGATATTTTAATTTAATTTGAAACTTAAATTTGTAGTTTGGAGATGATGTTTTCATTAATAGTACAAGATAACAAAATTATAGCATAAAGAATAAGGTAGGAATTTCGGACCAATTTAAACAAAATTACTACAGTTTGGTCATAAATTATTAATGTTTTTTTTTCTGTTGAATAAATTGTTTAAATATTTACAGAGTTTTTAAATACGATGTTATTTAAAAAAGGTACATGAATAAATGTAGAGCTTTATTTTGAAGCAATTGAAGTGAGTCATCAAGATGGCATTCAGGGAACTCAAAGAGATAAAGTTTTAAGTAAAGCAGGACCTCTGCTAATAGTTCTAAGGAGGGACCTCTGCTACTAGTTCTATCTTCACTTTGATCTGGATTGTAACATACCATTCCTATAGAGCATATACCCGATATATCTAAGGATATTTGGGAACAAACTCTACGAAAATGGCACGTTAAGATGGTTAAATCAATTCATTTTACATTTTAATTCATTGCACATAACATAAAATATTCCAGTAATCATGTTGTTCCATTTTTATTCACAAACATATACAATCTCAAATGTCATTACATTTCCAAAAGTCACATGTATAATATACAACAGTTAAAAGATACTGTTGGGTCCCGATTTTCTTAAGATTTATTTTATTAAATTATCAAGCATGAAAATAAATTAGAATTTATGAATTTGAAAATTTTTGGAGTTTAATATGGTATATTATGAATTTTATATGGTTGCATGAATTAAAAAGAAAGAATTAAAATTGAGTGGAGGAGTTAGTAGGAATTTGCTTTAATAAGGAAGGGTAAAATTGGAAAATCAAAAATTTTGTCTTAAATTAATAAGACAAATAGAAGAAAGAATCGTGAGAGTTAAGAAAACAAAAGTAGAAGAGAGAGTCATGAAACGATCTAGAAGGGGGGGTTGAATAATTAAGAATCACTTGAGAGGTAGGATTTGTGCTCAGAAAACAAATCATTTGTAAGGTATAACTTGAGTCAAAAGTCAAGTTGATTGGAAGAGTTCACACTAAAATAAAAAGTGTGTAGTAAAAAGCTTTGACAAAATCCTAAGTGGGAGATTAGGTAGAGGACGTAGGTCTTTGCACCGAACCTCTATACATATTGTGTTTGCCTCTCTTCTCTAATTTTTTTCTTTATATTTCGATTTGTTTTTGTTTTGCCTTGTGTGTTTTAATTTTATGTTTTGTAGCACTTTGCGAAAAGAGTTGAAAAACTTAAAAGATCTATTCAACCCCCCTTCTAGATTGTTTTCAATTGGTATCAGAGTAGGCTACCTATAAAAATCCAGGGACGACATTAAACTTGACACACAACAACATAGCGGAAGAAGGTAACACAAATAATCGCCCTCCTCTTTTCAATGGTACTAACTACTCTTCTTGGAAAAATCCTATGAAGTACCACATCATGAGTGAGGGAGTGGAGTATTGGAAGATCATAATCTTCGGTCCAAACGTTCCTTTGAATGAAAATGGCGAGGTAAATACAAAGTTGGAATATGATGAAAATGATTGGAAGAAAGCCTTCATCAACGTAAAGGCCATGAAGTTGATATATTGTGCTCTCACCGTAGAGGAGAGAAATTGAGTGAACTCATGCACTAGCGCTCAAGAAATATGGGAGAGACTATGCATTACTCACGAAGGAACCAACTAAGTTCGAGAAACAAAGATCAACAAAGATCAACATGACTATGAAATGTTTGTCATGAAGGAAGGTGAGTCTATTTCCACTATGCTTGTTCGTTTTACCGAAATTATCAATGGATTAGGCAACTTTGGAAAGCACATGACGGATAGCGAGAAGGTGAAAATGATTCTTCGTTCATTACCAAAAGAATGGGACTCACAAGTGACAACCATTATGGACTCCAAAGACCTCAACAAATTAGAATTCAATGCCTTGGTGGGATCACTTATAAACTATGAGATCATTCTCAAATCAAGAGGAGGAAGAGGTAAGTCACAAAAGTGAATTGCTTTAAAAGCTAATGTTTCTTCTCTTGATGAAAGTGATGAAGAGTTAGATGAAGAAGAAGATGATGAAGAAC
>JAOQMS010000004.1:15442359-15468579 GCA_027563885.1 Erythroxylum longipes | reverse complement strand
TTGTCGACGGGGTGCGCTTACCTCTAATTGGTCTAGATAGAATTTAATTTATATTGTTTTGTTTAGACCGCAACAATATATCTTTGTGATATAAGCTATTGGTGTTCTGTTGTACTTGCATATTTATTCCAGTTCCATACAGGTGCTTTTGTTCTTTTTCTAGTCCAATTGTGTTATAATTGGTTTATATTATGTTTCCTAATAAGCATTTTTCTGGAAGTGAAAAAGGGGGGGAAATAAAACAAGTAGAATAGTTAAAAGAATTTTAAATAGGTGAAATTAATAAATTTGTTAAAAGAGTATACTTCTCTAGTGAGAATTGGAGAAATTATGTGAATGTAAGTTTGATCAAACATAAAGAAAATTTAATTGATGAGATTCATATTCACAAGGATACTCGTAATTTGAGTTAGCATAATCATTTATGAAATTCATCCTCTTTAGAAAATTTGAGGGTAGATGAGCAACTAATCCCTATATTCGGTATTTATAATGCTATAAATTGGAATAATCATGACAATAAAGTGAGGGGCATTTTAGTTTAAAAGGGTCTTATAAGAGAATTGAATCTTGTGTTTCGTTTAGAAGACAATACCTTTTTGCATTTTTCATATTCTTATTATTCTAGGAAATTGAGTAATGGAGAGATTAGTTATAGAAAATGGTTAGTTTACTCTAAACATATATATAAAGTTTATTGTTTTCGTTGTAATATGTTCAAATCTAATATCAAAAAAGTCTACTAGCAATGATGGATTTAGAGATTAGAAGAATCTTAGTGAGAGACTCAAAGAATACGAGAATAGTGTTGAACTTTTAACTAATACAAGAACTTGGAATAAATTAAAAGTAAGATTAAGTGAAAATAAAAAATTGATAAAGATTTGCAACAAGAAATTGTTAAGGAGAAAGAACTTTAGAGATAAGTTTTGATAAGAATGGTTTTTATTATAAAATGTCTTATTAAATAAAATTTGGCTTTTTGAGGATCAAATAAGAAATTACTTTACCAAGATAGTAATGATAAGTTTTTGGGATTGGTTAAAATGATTGCTAAATTTGATGTAATAACAGGATCATATGAGACACATTCAAAATCATGAAATTCATCATCATTATCTTGGTCAAAACATTCAAAATAATTTGTTTGTTAGCCCATAATGCTAGAAGCTCTATCATAAGGATCATTAAAGAGGTGAAACACGTTTCTATTAGTCTTTATTATATCCCAAAGTTGAATCATCAAGAACAAATGAGTTTGTTAGCACGATGTGTAAATATGTCAAATAAAAAATAAAAATAGAGGAGTACTTATAAAAGTTCTTAAAGGTAGATGACACATCTAGATTGGGACCTTTCAATGGATTATTGAATGCATTTAAGTCTTTTGATCTTAATTTCCATAATGTGAGGAGTTAAGTTATGCTAATGGTTTTAATATGAAGGGAAAATTCCAAGGGGCTCAAAAGTGATTACTTGAAATAAATTTGAAAGCATTATATATGCCATATGTTTGTCATAATCTAAATCTTACTCTTACACATATGACATATTCTTGTGTTAAAGCTTCCTCATTTTTTGTAGTTATGCAATGCATATATGTATTATTTTCAAGTTCTCCTAAAATGTGCAAGATTTTACTTGATAATGTTTTGGGCTTAACCATGAAATCATTAAATAAAAAGTATTAAAGCTGTTAGATTTCAAACTCTTCAAATAAGATTAGTTTTGATGGAATTATCTAGATCTTATGATGATATCAAGTTAAAGAGTGAAGCGGAAAGTTTGGTGAGTGCACTTGATAGTTTTAGCCTTTTACTTGGTGTGGTTATTTGGTTTGATATTTTATTCACTATTGATAAGGTGAATAAAAGTTATAGTCTAAATCTATATGCACTGATGCTATTATAGAACAATTAGAAGGGGTGACGGTATTTTTTGAGAAATATAGAAACAAAGGGTTTACCTCTAGTATGAATATTGCCAAAAGTCTTACATTTGAGATTAATGTAGAGCCTAAATTTCTAATGAGACATTATATTATTAGAAAAGACAATTTTATAAAATGATCACGATGGAGAACTAAAATAAGTCGAAGATTCTTTTAGAGTTAATTGCTTTTTAGTTGTTACAGATATGGCAATTATTTATTTGGAGAATAAATTTGTATAATTAATGACTTATGAAAATATTTTTGGATTTTTATTTAATTCAAAGAAGTTGAGGTCATTGAGTGATAATGAATTAAGAGAATGTTTTACTAATTTTATAATAACTTTTTTCTCAAGATAATGTCTCGAATGTGGATTTAGATGATCTTTTTTCTGAATTAATAGTGTTGAGAAAAAGACTTTTCTAAATGAGTTAATGTCATCAGTTGAAAATCTAGAAACTCTTGTAATGGAGTAATGGATAAGAAACTCTTGTCGAACAAGAGGCTCGACAAGAGAGTTTTGCAATATGAGCATGAGATATGTGAAGCTATTTATGAGGCACTTGATCACAAATAAAGTGAAAATTAGTTGCAATATGCTTTATGAATGAGTAGAAATAGGATTGCAACATAGTTAAGTTTCTCTAATATTGTCATAATAAATTATAGGAGGTACTAAAATTGAAATGGCAAGTTCTTACATCAAATTAGTCAACCAATTAACTTCAGTGATGACATATTAACTTAAGCATAACATTGCACAACAAAAATATATGTGCATGTGTCAATCCATACGTATGAGTATCATGTGTGCATATGATAATGATGGTGATTTCCATGATGAATATGAGAATGAATTCTAATGTATATTTATAACAATAAATATTAACTCACAGGTATATTACCCTCCTTCACACCAAACCTAGTATCTCGAAATGGAGGCATCTGCTCAAGATTGATCTATAGAAACAAAAATGGGGAGGATCATTAGGATGTAAAATCTAAAGTAATTTTTTATTCCCTCGGGAATAAGACCATGACTTAATTTGTTATTTATTCTAAGGAGCTCTATTTTCTATTTCAAACATGCAATGTCATATTTTACAAGGAACCTATTAAAAATTTGACAGAGTTTTCTCTGTAAAACAGACATCTTCCATCAGAAATAAACGTCATTCCTACAATGAAAATACATTTCTATATCCACCAGTAACCACAACTTAATTTGGGGCCCCAAACTACATGTTTATGCCCAATTGAGTCCATATTTACTCCGCAAAATCCATAATAAATCGAATTCATAATTCAAGTATACCAATTTTTAACCCTTACACCCTCATTTATACTCAATACATCTAGATAGTCTCAATCCTAATCACAAAAACTCAATTTAATCCATTTCAAGGATTTCTAATAGAATATAACCCTTTCCAAATTTTTATCTCACAAACTATCAATAATTTTAATGTCACTTTTTTAAAATTGATTCTTATAATATTTAGGAATTTTTAAAATTATTTTTAACCATTTTGGGGTTGATAAAAAATCGTCATGGTCACTGGAGCATGAGGTATATGCACTACTGCTGGAAAGGTAATGATCTTCACCACTCATCCAAAAGTGACAAGCTTACCTCTAGGAACCCATTGACACTAGTCTTGCATCGAAACTCCTCCTAATTTATGATAATTGAACGCTTGAAACTCAAAGGTAACCCATTTTTGTTCACCGGTAAAACAGGTTGATTGGTGTTGAAGTCCCCTCCTTTCCTATATAGGGACATTAGACACGATGGTGGTGTTATTTTCTCCCTAAAATGACTAAAAATAGAAATTTGGTGTCTTAATTGAATGGATCAAAAATTCTGGTCATAATTTCTCCAAATCTAGGTGGTTGTTTATGAAACAAGTTTATCAGTTTGGTAAAGCATCTTGAGAGATTTCCATAGAGTCCTAGATAGACAAAAATGGTGGTCAGATGATGAAGGTATAGGTGTCAGAAGTTGGAAGTGAATAGTAACTAATAAGGAAAAAAGTTTGAGAGAGAAATGAACTTAAGCTTAGCTTATACTTTTATAAGCTTTTCTCCTTATTTGCTCATTATGAGTAATTTAATAAAAATTTAGATCATTACATAAACTAGCAAAATTTGATGAATGAAAAAATAAAAGATAATAACAAAGTTGAAGTTAGTCAATGGTGAAAACTTAAAGATTATTTTATCCTTGTTTTGTCTTCCCTTCACCTTATGAATTCAACTATGTTTGATCTTAAATATCCAAAGGTTTTGAATACGCTCTCTCGAGTTCTAATAAACTAATCCCAACTGAAATAGATAAAATTTAAGTTACAATCTCTCTATTTCTAAAAACTACTATAATTATTCAATTGGATTTGAAGTAATCCTAAGGATAATTAACTCACAATTAAGATCTCTTTTTGATTTCTTATTAAACTCACTTTTTAAAGTCTATTAAGGTATCAATTCGCTTTGTACAACTTAACATAAATATCTTGATTCAATCCCTTTATTCAAATTAATTAGGAGGACAAAAAATATCATAAAGCGTTAATATATTGGATTAACAAGGTAAAAGTTATACAAAACTTTTCAAGAATAAAACCCTAATATAGATTTAGCAATTTATAAACATGTTCAAAATATAACTATTCAAATTTGGCAGATAGGGCAATGAAATAGAGAAAGAGAAGAGAATAAAATTATTTCAAATCATTGATCTGAAAAATCTAAAAAGTTGGAGTTAATCTTGATATTTCCACTTTTGATCTTCTTTTTATGATGTGTAACCTTTTTTTTTGTATTCACTTTTTTGGTGTCTTTGTTGACTTTAAAATTTTATTCCCTTTTCTATAGCCTTCATAATATCCTTTCATAGCAAAAACTAGGTCTTTTAGCATATATATGATCACTTACATAGTTGGGTAGGTGACCGTGGATTTCAAAGTCCCCTCTAAATCGTGACTTCACACTATCGAAGAAGCTTAAATGTTGACATGCACAACCATATATGTTGATTCTAGTATAAATCACATCTTCGAAGATCCACATGTTTATAGTAGCTTACATAGTCCTTATACACGACTGTGTATCTTCAAAGTTGCTTTAATTATTCCAATTTATGCCTTAATTTCAGCCAAATTCTTCTCCTTTTAGTCTATGAAGGCAATTATCACATAAAATCACACTTGAAGTAAAATAAGTACAAAACAATCCTTGAAATATATAATTAGGATCAAAATCTTGCTAAACGACAATTAATCAATTGAAATACACAAAAACACTAACAAGAACTTAAATCTAAGTATTAAACACATGATTATCAACTAAGAAAACATTAAAAACCTACTTTAACACCTAAAAAACATACTAAGTTTTAGACCTATCAATGAGCAAGAGGAAAATCTATATGGAAAGCTTAAGATCCATAGGGTGCATTGTGTCCATTTTTTTATCTCTCTCGTAAATATGAGAACCTATGGATAATGAAGAAGAAATATATTTTTATTATATATTCTGAAAAAACACAACATACCTCAGTGCACAAGAATCCTCGCTGAAACTATTTTTAAGACTTAAACCTGTGACCTTCTGTTCACAAAGAAGTAACTTTACCAATTGCATTAAGGCTCACCCTCTCTTATTCAATATTCTAAATACTCAAATGGATATCTACTTATAGGTGACTGAGGTAATAAAGGAATATTTGAATTTGAATAACAAGATTTCATATTCTTGGAAAATGAATTTCTAAAGTATGACGAAATAGGAAAAGACTTATCTTTATTTGATACTCATGATCAAAGTGATTTCCTTAAACAAAATTAAGAAGAAGGGCTGAGGGGGGTAGTTGTAGAAAATGCAAAACTAACTTAAGATCAACTTAGATTCTGACCCATGAAAAGTTTACATATAATATTTGATTCAAGTATGAAAGTAGGGACATTTGTGATTCTATATCTCATATGCCTCATCTAGGTGTAAGTAATCTTGAAATAATCCCTTAACCTTATTTTGAAATAGAAGTAGAAGTTTGCATAATTATCCAACAAGAATTAGTATAGTTGAAGAATCTAAATTAGGCAGTTACTAATCTTACTAAAGAATAAAGGATGAAAGAAATATAGGAGAGCATGGCCTCTAGAGCTCAAGAAAAGTAAGAGACTAGTTAATCTCCCAAATTAATGTAAAACTATTAAAAATAAACAGGTTTTTAAAGTAAAACAAAAGGTGATGGAAAAATTAAAAGATACAAGTGTAAAACTATTGAAAATAAACAGGTTTTTAAAGTAAAACAAAAGGTGATGGAAAAAATAAAAGATACAAGGCATGCCTTATGGGTAAATCAGTACACAATATGGGGGAATTGACTATGAAGGGATACTTTCGCAAGTTTTAGTGTTTGCTTTTTTGTTAATCGATCATGACTATAATAGTCGACAGAGGTTTAATTATATAAAATTTATGTAAATATTGTTTTCTTAATGGAGAATTACAAAAAGAAATACATATAGAAAAATTATGGATTACATGAAGATCGACTAAGACCATAAAGAGCTTCAATAGTTAAAATCAATTTATAGCCCAATGCCCTAAAGATAGTGGCACTTTCATTTTATATTATTATTTCATATAACTTTTATATGATGATTAAGACCATTGTGTATAGATTAAGATCTAAAGGTAACTTTATAATTTTACCTTTATATATAGATGATATTTTGATTACTGCTACCTTGAATTTGTTAATAATATAAAAAACTAGTTGTCATATGAATTTAAGATGCATGACTAGGATAAAGTTATGTAAGTTCTTAAGGTAAATATTTTAAGAAATTGTTCAAAGAGATTATTTTCACTTTCACAAGTGACATATATTTAGAAAATCATGGATGATTATAAATGCAAGATTACATTCCAAATGATTAAAAAAAACATTACTAAAGGTTAAGATCTTATTAAAAATGGTTCTAATAATTTCACAAAAAGGGTACCAATGAAGAAAGTTCCTTATTCTAACGTAGTTGAAAACTCATATATGTGGTTAACATGGTAAGCATATATCTGTTAAATTTGTCTCAAATATATTAGAAAGTAGTAAAAGGAATATTATTTTATTTATAACTCATCATGTTATTAAGATAAATCTAAAAATACACAGTTATTCTGATGTATGTTAGGGAGGATACTTAAAAGAGAAAAAAATCTCTGAATTTGTTTTCTTATTCAAGAGTAATGATATTATCATGGAGTTGTAAGAAATGATCTTATAATGAAAATTGAACTTATAGGATTTTAGTTGAATTAAAAATATTTTTTGGGTTAATGATTTTTTAAGTCATTTAAAAGTTAATAAAAGTTTGACTAATCTACTCTAATTAACTATGATTGTTAAGCAACAATCACTTACATAAAACACCATAATTCCTTTGCAAAATCAAGCATATAGATACGAAGTATAAATATAGAATGAAATAGTTGAAGAAGATGAAAATGAAAATGAATGTGAAATATATATCTACACATGATATGATGGCAAACCCAAAGATAAAAGTAATTCCAAGAGATAAATATATTAGACATATGAAGTCACTAAAATTATGTAAATATTGGTATAGTAATGACATACATTTCTAAGTGAATGTTCATTAATTATTTTATCATGTCTAACTTAATAATGTATATTTTATTATATGATAAGCAACATTGAATTAAAAATATTTATTTATAGATAAAACTTGATTCTAAGGTATATTATTTAGTGTGGAATATTTGAATGTTAATTAAAGAGTATGTCAGACAAATAACAGATTGATCTTCTTACCTAGTAAATTATCTATATTTTTTGTAATAAATGGAAATAAAAAGGGTTTAAAGCTTACTAGCTAAGTTATAATTGAGACTAATAAGCTTAAATTATAAATGTCACTTCAATATGAAAAGAAAACATTTAGTGTAGAGTGATTAAATGGTCATTGTATTTGTTTTAAATTATCATATGTGATTTTTGAAAAAGTAAAATTCAAAGAGATTAATGAACTCATGTTAACTAATATTTGTATGGTTATTTCATGAATAAAAGATAGAAACTGTAAATAGAAAAGAGTTAATACCATATGATTCCTACCATATAGGTATAATTGATTAAAAGGAGATTAATATAAGTTAAAAATCTCAATTTAGATTTGTAAGATCCTAAAGATTATATGAGCCTTATAATATACCCTCATGACTCTAATCTACTTCTTGAAAATTAGATTTCATGTTTACTACTTTAGGGAGCTGATAAAGAATCAAGTGTTATACTATTCATAAAATTATAGAAAAATAAATTAAATTCAATTTGAGATAATTTAGAATATAGGAAGGCTATTATGATTAGTAAATTGTATCAAAATTTATTCAAAGAATGTCATTATCTCTTATTAAAATAACTTATTACAATTACCTACTAGCAAGCTATTCAAAACTAAGGGATATCAGGTTTTGGTTGGGTTTAAAGAGAATAATCTTGAAATTGAGGATGTAGAGGTAGAGGAAGGTAACCACACTCAAAAAGTATCTTCACAGGAGGTAGTAGTTGAGATTAGTAAGGAAGCATTAAATAGCTTTTCCAAAGAACCAGGGAAGTCTAATAAAGTGCATCTAAAAGCTGAAAATAATAATAAAATAGAAGCCAACAACCTCTTGCTTGCCATTTTAGTTATCTATGCTTTTACTCTATCTTATTAGCAAACTTTCCTCTAGAATAAGCTTAATAACATTCACCAAAGTATCAACTCTCCTACTTGGAGATTTCGATGCTATTATACATATTGATGAAGTTGATGGGAATTTTTCAAACAAACCCCTATGTGAAGACCTGAAAAATTGCATTAATGCAATTAATGTCTGTGATCTTCCAAGAGGTGGAAACTATTTCACGTGGAGTAACAAACACAAAGATTCTACTTTCATAAAGTAGAAGTTGGATAGGGGCATGTCAAATCTCAAAATGGACACAAGCTTTCTCTAATTCTTGTGCTTCTTTCCTAAGCTAATGATATCTAATCATTCTCTTATGTTAATCTTCTCAAATTCTTCACAACTTTCTATAAGATATCCCTTCAGACTAAATAACTTCTTCATAAAGATGAGGGGTTTCAAAGATGTTGTAAGGAAATGAATAATTTCAATTAGCTCAGTTTCTAAGCAATTTTAGTATGTCAAAAAGCTTAGCAACATTAGAGAGGAAATCAAAGTCTTCCACAAAGTGAATATTGGCCGCATTCACCGCTTAGTAAATACTACTAGAGAAGCTTTTGATAAGCTGTGAAATGAATTAAATCAAGATCCTACCAATTCGCTATTAAAATAATCTAAATTTTAGGCCTCTTCTAATTACATTAGAGCAATTGAATTTGATTACTAATTGTGGAAGCAAAGGTCCAAAAATAAATGGCTAGCAGAAGATGATAGGAATTCTGCTTTCCTTAATAAATCTGTCCAAGTAAGAAAATCGGCAAACAAAATTGTCTCTTTAATGTCTAATGGCATGTAACTCCACGTACAAGCTGAGTTTATCATAGAATTTGTTAATAACTTTAATCAACTGTTACGTTCTAGATCTTCTGCCACCTCTTTTAGCATACTTCTTGATGAAATTATTCAACATAAAATATCCTCAAGTAAGGTTGAATTTATCTTATCCATTGTTACTCCGTCTGAAATTAAATTGGCAATTAAGTCTTTGCCTCAACACAAAGCTGCTAGTCCAGATGGCTTTAATAGTCTATTCTATTAAAGCCATTAGAGCATTATGAGTGGAATTGATACAAATGCTATTAAGGAGTTCTTTGACAATAAATCCTTATTGAAAGAGCTCAATAGAACTTTTATCACGTTGATTCTCAAGAGAAAAAGATCATCAGTCCCTCAATAACTTTCGACTTATCTCTTGCTAGTTATCCATATACATGATCAACTCTAATATAATAGAAAAATTGCTATAAAAAGTACTTCCAGGTTTAGTGGATATCTCTCAATGTGCTTATGTTCCAAATAGGCATGTTAATGATAACATTACAATTGCACAAAAGCTTTTCAAAAATTACTATAAAAGGAATACTAATAAGAATTATGCTATCAAACTAGACTTTCAAACAGCTTATGAATCAGTGGATTAGAATTTCCTTCTCAACATATAAAAAGCTTTTGGATTCCTTTCATCTTCATTGATTGGATACAATAATGTATCTCAACTGTGTAATACAAATGAATGGACAAGGTACTTATCTTATTTAAGATGTTAAGGGTATCCAATAAGGTGATCCTATTTTCCCTTACCTGTTTGCATTAATTTATAAAGTATTAACCAGGCTGCTTAAAAGGACCGCTTTAAGGAATTACAACTTTAAATTTCATGCAAAATGCAAGAAGCTTAATCTTATCAGCCTTAGTTTTGCTAATGATATCTTTATCTTCACCAAAGTTGACATTAAATTAGTCAAGCTTATCTGTAAGGTATGTAAAATGGTCAACTCTTTATTTGGTTTATCCATAAAACAAATGAAGCTTTTATTTATCAACTAGTTCTTATTTGGCCACAAAAGTTTCTGATATCACAGTCTTCAAAATGGCTCAACTACCTATTGCATACCTTAGTGTTCCTATCTCTTCCACAAAACCAAATTTCATTAATTTCAAGCCACTTATGAGTAATATTAAAAACATGATTAAAAGTTTGTGCTCTAAAGTTATATCCTTTGTAGGCAAATGTCAATTAATCAATTTTATTGTTATATCTTTATGTTGTTATTGGGCCTCGCATATCATCTTTCCCTATATAGTCATCAAGGACATAGAGAAAATTTTTTAAAAATTCTTGTGGAAAAATAAAGATAGTGGAAGTTTTAAAGTAAAATGGTTAAAAGTGTTTACTTAGAAGTTGTGGTGGACTAGTCATTTTATTTATAAAACTTTTATGCTTTATTCTTATGACCAAGAGACTCTAAATATTATTTATAGATAAAATCTCATTGTGCTTAAATGGATCCACATTTACCATATCAGGGACTAGAGCTTGTGGAGCATCAAAATACCTTCCAATTCTTTTGTTATGTTCACTAATTTGCTCAAATTCAGAGTGATAATTAACAGTTATAGCAAACACAATTCATAATGGCAAATCCACCTACTTCTAGCATAATCCTTAGAATCCTTTTGGACCTCTTTCCTAAATCTTGGACTGTAAATTCTTTATTGTTACTCTACACACTAACATGAAACTTGCATATGCATTGGATCTCTTGGCTCTTTATTAAATAATTCATCTACGGTGGCTACTTTTCTTTCTTTTGTTGTTTTTAATTACTCTACATAGGATAAGATTAAATGATTGCCTACATCTTTAGGAACATTTACTAATCCATCATGCTAGAATTTGTTCAGAAACTACAACCTACAAGTTTCTTGGTGCAAACTGATCTCTTCAATCACAATTCACCTCGTAACTTATTCATTACATTGCTAGCAATCAGGAACAAGTCAAAAAATTTGGACAGGATAGCTCATTACATATACTTAACCAATTGGTGTTGTTTATATAAATCCTCTGCTGCAAATATAGACCATTTATACTTACAATGTCATTTCAACAATATATCTAGAACCTTATAATTTAGCCATGTCAATTCTGTCAACCTTTAACTCATGATCTGAAATCATTAATTGGAGTGTAAAGTTGTAGCTGAAGCATCAAAGAGATTTACAAATCTACAAAGTAGCCTTTACTTTCCTTGTAGCAACTATTTAGGAAGAGAGAAACAATAGGACTTTTGGAAACTCCACTTCTACCAAAGAGACTATTTTTCTGATGTTATTCAACAAGATCATAAACCACATCATTGCTCTAAGAAATGACTCTCACATCAGCTCATAAAGCAAATCGCATGGAGAATTGGACAGTTCTTCCATTTTGTCAAATTTAGCTAATTTGTGATGTTGTGGTCATTTGACTTTGTAATAGCTAATTATGATCAAACCTATTGTATCTTAACTCTTATTTATTAATTCAATTTAAATTTCAAAAAATAAAACAGAAGATAGGGAGTTAAAAATAAAAGAAAACCCGAATGTATTAGTGAAGTTGCATCTCCTGTAACAAGTGGCAATACCTTTATAAAAAGGAAGTCTAATAGGAGGAAAGGTAACTCTTCCCTTACCTTCTAATATTTCCGTTCTTACTTGGAACATAATGGGTCTGAATTCTCTTACTAAACAGTTAATTTTGAAAGACCCAATTTATGACAATAAGTCTCTACTTTTTAATATTTTGGAATCTAAAATATAAAAAAAAAGAAAACTGCACATCCTGTGACTATTTTCTAAAAACTGAAGCATGATTGATAATTATAGTTGTCATTTTAATAAGTGTATACTCATATGGTATGATGAAGAGAAGGTTGAAATGTTGAACTATCACCACCAAACTCAACTAATCCATATGAAAATCAGGCTTAGATAAGAGCAAATAGTAGCTTAAATTTCCATGGTTTATGGATAGAATCACAGCTTTTTAAGGAAAGATCTATGGGATAAACGAAGGGAATTGGTTGCCAACATCTGAGACCCTTGGCCAATTTTAGGGGAATTTAATGTAATATTTAATTCTAATAAAGCTAAAGGCATACAATCATCAAGAGTTCTTTGTAAAGAATTTAAACAGTGTGTTTTTTATATAAATATTGATGATCTACCTAAAGTAGGTAATCTCTTCACCTAGAACGAAAAATAGTAGAGATCTTGATTTTTAAGGAAAAACTAGACAAGAGCATGGGTAATCTATTATGGTTCTAGAAATTCCCTAGCTCCTCATCCATTTTTCCTTAACCACTATGTTCTTATCACTTATGTATTAAATTTTTACTCTCTAATGAAAGTGTGATTATGAGACACGCTTTCAGGTTTAATAATCATCTATGTGAGACCACTAGATTTGAAGAGCCTGTGACTAAAGGATTTAATCATGAATGTGTAAGTTTTAAATAATACAGATAGAATAAAGCAATCTAGGCTATAAGGAATAAGCTCAAATACCTAAATAGAGAAGCTAGTGGTAACACTCAAGAGGGAAAAATGTATCACAGAAGGTGATAGAAACACCTCCTACTTTCAGAGGAGAGTAGCATTTAAGAAATCCAGAAATAAAATTATGTCCAAAGCAAAAGGGAATGAGTTAATTATAGGACAGGAAGACCTCCTTGAAGATGCATTCTCCTTCTTTTCTAACTCTATTCATAGCCCTTCTAATGCCAATTCATATGTCAATCTCCTAAAGTGGATAGTTGAAGACTAATTATCCAATACTGAGATAGAGGAATAGGCTAAACATGGTACCAGAATAGAGATTGAAAGAGAGGTGAAGAAGATGAACTCCATCAAGGCTCCTACACCTGATGAGATGAATGCACTATTCTTCCAAAAAAAACTAGAATTTAATAAGCAACATCGTATTGGATGTTGCTTTAGAATTCCTCAATTAGATGAAACTAATAATAGAGCTTAATAGGACATTTTTCACCTCAATACTGAAAGGGGAGTAATAGCATAATTGGAATCACTACAAATCTATTGCTTGCTATAACATAATCTATTAAGTCATCTATTAAATTTTAACTGATAGAATCAGGATGGTTTTTCCTATTCATATAGGGTGTCAACAAAGCACATATATCTTTGGAAGATATAGTGGTGACAATATGTTAATCATACTGGAATTGTATACTATCCCGAGAGTAGATATAACAAGTGGTGACAATATGTTAATCATACTGGAATTGTATACTATCCCGAGAGTAGATATAACAAAAGATATGCTATCAAAATTGATTTTAAAATATGATTCATTAGACTACAGCTTCATCTTAAACTGTATAAAGGCATATGGTTTTCCAAAGGTTATTTTTTAGTGGGTAAAATAATGTATTGCAAGAACCTTTTGTAACTTCTTAATCAATAGAGAGGCTACTAAGATAATTAGGGGAGGGAAAAGATGGAAACAAGGTGACCATATGTCACCCTATCTCTTTTTCAGTAGTAATGGAAGTCCTAAATAAAGTGTTGATTAACGTTAATAAGAGAGTTGGACATTTATATACCACTCCAAATGCAGGAAGTGCATCATTGTATCTTTAAACTATGTAGATGATCTATTCCTCTTTTCAAAAGCTAATAACCATTAAGTCATAACCCTGATGAATGGTATGAGAATTTTCTGTAACATAGTCGGATAGTAGATTAACATGTAAAAGAGTGGACTTTATATCTTTACTAGTGCACAAGATGCCAATAAGTTTTCATATATCACTAAACTCAAGACTCTCTAATTACATCTCACTCATCTGGGCATTCCTATTTCCTCCTTTAGGTTTTCTTGCATTGACTTCAAACCTCTAATGGAGAAGGTTGAGAATATAATGAAATCATGGTGTTCTTAAGTCATTATCAATATCTGAAAGACTATAGCTAATCTTATTTGTACTAAATACAGTAACCCTGTATTAGGCCTCACACTTGCCTTCCAGGGTCATTAAAATAACAAAAAAATGTTCAAAAATTTTATATGGGCAGGAGAAATGGAGAAAAAGGTATAGGATAGGGTTAAGTAGAAAGAAGTTTACCTCCCAAAGAAGCAAGGTGGTGTGGGTCTCATTCCATTAAAGGTGATAAATCTAACTTTCCTACCTAAAAGATTATGGAGGTTGATTCTTAGAGAATTCCTTACTCTAGAATAATTAGATTCAAAGTCATCCCCTAAAGGGATAAAGTTTATGTGCAATAAAGGGTCCTAAAACTGCAGACTATACTATAGAAAGGGTGTATCGATTAAGATACACCTTGAGACAACAAATTACTCATTTAATAGGAGATGTCTTTGACACTTACTTTTGGTATGAGAATTAATCACGTTATAGTCACCTAGATTGTTTTCCAACTTTGACATAGATAAAAAGAAAATTCTAATTGAACATTACTGTCAGAGAAGCACTTCAGAGGAAAGAAATGATCACTAGTTCTATCCAAGATAGTAATTTACTGAATTTCTTGTTGAAGACCCCACTCTTTCCTAAAAGAATGGATATAGCCCTATAAAGGGACACAAACAATGAAAAATTCTCAAATAGGACAACTAGACTACCATGGTGGGGACCAATACCTAAGGTTGATTTGCGTAGGATGATCTGGTCCAATCATATTCAACCAAGTTCATCGATAAACAAGTGGCTAATAATGAAGAGAGGGCTCTTTAAAAATGACAGAATCTAGAAAATCCTATGTGTTCCTAATTGTTGCTATCTATATAAGTCCAATGAAGAATCGATTGAACATTTGTTCTTTCAATGCCCATATTCCTATAGGGATTTGAAAGAAATATGACAAAAGTGTATCAATGGAAACACCCAAGATGAATTCATGTAGATGGTGAGGCAGCAAAAGCAATTACTATACAAATCAAGCGAAACGGTTATTCCAAATAGGAATCTCTTACCTAATAATGATGATCTGGGATGAAAGAAATGGAAGAGCATTCAAGAATCAAGAGTGGTCATCGATCATCTTCATCCAAAACCTTATGGATTAAATCAGAATCCACCTTCAAGCACATATGCAAATCGTCCCCCTCAGTTACTAAATAAGAAGCACCTAGAACATCGAATGAGGAAGACTAAATAGTAGACCCATGTATGTTTTAATTATTTGTAAGTAATAAAGAGGCATGGTGTTATCCTCTTAACATATGAAAGCATTTCATGACTAGCTGGAGACAGACCTTGGGTGGAAGGTAAGTTGGATCACATGCATGGCGGAGGCATGCAAAAGCTCTAAGGTGACTTAGCATGTTAGATCAAGCATGATATCAGTTTTGGTAGATTTTTAGACCCTGTATGAGCTGACATGGCTAAGGCTAAATTCTTGATGAACTAAGGGCTTAGTAGTTGCTCAAATAGACGAACCATGGCTAATGGACTTGACATGGGTAAGCATTGGATTGTACCAGTGTTCTATGATTGGCTTTGTTTTGGATGACTCATCATCAATGGATAGAGATCGTAGGAAGATATTGGATAATGTGACGGATAAGATCACAGAGGATAAATTACAACTCTAAAGGAAAAATACCACGCGGGAGGATCATCCAAAGATATTGTAATCTTTTATCTTGTTAGTTGTGATGTAGATAGACCTTATTGGATAGAGTCCTATTTAGATAGAGATGTTATCTTATAGGATAATGATGTACTATGATAGGATAAGATGTGATCTTAGGTAGTAGAGTTCTGTTAAGATTCTAACTTAGCCCTCAAGCCTTAATGCCTATATATAGCTCATTTGTGTCTTGCTGCTCACACAGAGAGAGATAGTGAGACACTTTGAGATTAAGAGAGCATCCTTTGTATTTTTTGAAGGAAGTAATAAAGGTTGGCATTATTGTTGTATCTCTTTCTTGCTCTATTGCTGCCTTTAAATATTCTATCCTTCCGTAGTTTTCTTGCGAGTGTGAGAGTTAAACATTAGGAGGGTCGTGAGGCGTTCAAGAACAAGATTGTTGGTCGACAATCACATAGGAGGGCTGAATCTTGCTTAAACAGACCTAAGTAAGATTGTCGTGCAAAGAAGTAGGCGCGACTTGCGGATAAGTTCGATGCTTAAGAAGGCATTTGTAACACATGGCATCGTTTATCGGATTACTTATATAACATTTATTTTGCTTCCTTTTATGAATAAGGCATGACAAGGAAATGTATTCCTATGTCATTGTTGCATTACTTTGTATTACCTTAGATAATTGATTCATTATTAGCCAAATTAATATAAAATTCATTTAAGGATATGAGATATAACTTAGGTTATAACATATAAAATCCACTAGAAAATGGATTCATCTGTCAAGAAAATCATATATTTCTAACAAATGTATAAGAATAAACTCTCATAGTATGTTGGTCATCCATGAGGAGATAATCTACATTAAACTAATAAACTGATATCAAAAAATTTTAGGTTATTGTTGTTGATAGTTTCATTTTAAAATTATAATAATTTGGACAATTTTTGAAATGAGCTGACAACATAATAAAAGGGAAATCTTCAAAGAGAAACTCTTAAAATGATACTTAGGAAAAGAGAACTTTTCCTTTAGCCTGTAAACAATAACAATAATTCGTAAGTAATCAAGTGTAACTGTATGATGCAATCTTATTAGTTTCTCTAGACATTAAGTATATGCCTTTTAAAACTTCAAACGTATGTGATACCAATGTTTTAAACCTCAACTATGAGTAGATTGCTTTTAGAAAGAATTGATATCCAATTGCAATAGTTAAAAGTTTTGCTCTAGAGCTAACAGCTCTCTTGTTCCGTACTTAAAGGGTTGGATTTATGCTTGATACGATACCAATCAATAACCTCACCTGTATTACCACTTAAAGCATTAATGATGAGGTACGTGGAATTAACATCGACTTCTATATGTTAAAAAGATCGTAATTGTGGACCTCTGCGGCCATTTTTGAGAGTCAGCTGCAGAACTCCAGTGGCTCTGAAAAAATGTCCCAAAGATCATGAGTAATTTAAACTTTCTAATATGCTTTCTTTCATTTCTCTGATTCAAAGCGAACAACCACACTTGACGAGTTAAAGGTTTAAGGGGAAAGCGTTTCCACCGAGACTAACTATCATCACCACCCGCAAACATTGATCAAAGGTAAAAGACAAGTGATTCGGTAAGAATTAAAAAGAAAATAAATACAGAGCTCCATCACTCACGTTGATGTCGCCCTGTCCTTGGTAATTGTCCATGTCCTCGGCCTAGCCCTTCTCCTTTATCATTTTCTTTGGTATATATAGACCAAGTCGTGTTCGTCACAATTTAATATATTAAAGACCATTTCTCCTACCCTTTGACTATGTCATTTTAAATCCGGTGATGCACTTCAAGACAAAGCCTTAGATAACAAATTTGGTCTATGCAAGTGATTTATGTGTCATGTCTATTTGTGAACTTTTGAACCACTATCACACTATGTGCGTTTCCGTCTCGTAAAGAACAGAAAGGAAATTACAATCTTTTGTTAAATTTAATCAATGTGAAATGGAGATTGAGCCGTGATTATCTTCTAATCCCACAATGAATAAGACCTTTTGCCTACTGAAATGAGATGTGTCGTTAGGAGTGGCATGTTTCTCACATGGGCTCAAAAGGGCTTGCAATTAGAATCAGTCAAAGATAATATTGTATTGGCTGTAATTGTAATAAAGAGTTGGAGGGAAAAATTTGTCCACCTTCTTGGGCTTTAATCCTGACAAATATGTAAAACAAGTGACGTGTCATATATGTAGTGATGTTGCACGAGTCTCAGTGCTGCCATTTTCCGTGAAACCTTCAATTTCCAACCCCTAATGAACAAAAACAATATTGTTGGCCTGCATAGACCATCTGTTCCTGGCGTATGTATCTTTACTCGATATATTTAATTGATAAGTATCTTTATTGAATATTAGTGAAGAAAATTTAGGAATAGAATTAAGAATTTTAGACCATACCCAAAACTCGAATTCGCATCATTAGCCAGATTAACGTAATTATAAATGGAAAATTTTGCAGCTAGGAGGAGCTATAAGCAGAATTTTGTTTCATCAAAAAATCTTATTCTAACCGTAGTTGATGATCAATGCTTAGGGTGGAAATTATATTTTAAGCGTAATTTTTAAGCAGATAAAAAAAATCTTTTATTGATGGCAAAAGCAGTCTTAACTCTTTATCTGGGCCAAAATTCAAAAGTTTTGGAACACCCGATAATATCCTGACAATAATTCCTTGAATATGATTGTGGTAGCATGAACCGTGATGTGTTCCTTTAGTGAAGGAGTACCAGGCTTTAATAGACGATATTAAAGACAAGCAGAAGCTACTAAAAGGACCTGTTTCAAGCACATGATGTCAGGTAGGAAGGTTCCGACACCTTTCCTCAGCAATGTCATAGCCAAGCTCCTGGCTTAAGTTCAGCGATGCTTAATTTGGTCATAACTTTATGTACAGGTAAACGAATGTAATACGTGTATTTAGCAATTTTTACAATTTTATAAATGCTAAAGAAAGCCAACTTCCCTATATGACAATATTCCTGAGATAGAGCCTAAATGCCCTACATTCACTACAACAAAGGAAGCATTTCCTAACCTTTTTTTTTTTGCGAAGAAAAAATATTCGTCGCAAAAAGAAAATCTTTTGCGACGAAACGTATCGTTCGTCACTAAATGTTAAGTTTGAGTGACGAAACCAAAAAGTATCACTCAAGGGAAAACTTTCAGTGACGTTCAAGTAAAATCGTCGCACAATCGAGACCAATGGGTGACGATTTACAGTATTCGTCACCAAATAGTGTAATTGCGACGCAATCTGTAAACATCACCATAACTTTACAAACAATTTGCGACGATCTTCGTAAATGGTCACTAAATATTATGTATTTTGTGACGATATTACCAAACGTCACCAAAAGATCAATATTTGGTGACAAAATTGATAATTCGTCACAAAACATTATACATTCAGCGATGACTGCTTTTAATCGTCGCTAAATATCAAAAATTTAAAGAAGATATTTCAAAATCGTCACCAAATGTTTCACATTCAATAAAAAAATTTTGGAAACGTCGCTGACTGTTTACATTTAGTGACGATTTCTAAAAATCGTCACTAAAGAATTGAAATTTTCATAAATTATTAAACTAACATTAGGAAGATGATGTTTTCATTGAGGGATGGAGCCACCTCGTCAAGTTTTTGGGTAAGAAAGTTTCTGCAACTTCTTTGTTTTGTCTCCACCGAAAACACCATCTTCCCTCTTGCTCATCCATCATTTAAACACTTAACTTCTGCATTTAACCCATGTTACACCTTGCAAAGAAAACATTCCAGTACATATTTTGTTGTGTTTCTCTCTATTTTTGTCTTTTCTACATCCACCGAAATCTCTTTTAACCCCTCTCAACTGCTGAAATTTTCTGAAGCAAGTAAGTGATGCTTAAAGTTGTATATGGGTAGTGTAAATGATATTAAGATGAGGATTTAACGTTTGTAAATTGGATGCATGCATGAGCGGTGTATGTTTCCATGTTTATGGATTGATGCATGCGTGAATGGTGCGATGCATGTGTGGGTGGTGAAGGAAGAAGCAAATTCGGTGATATGATTAACAAGATGAAGGATTTTAGCAATGGAGTGAGCTGGAGTATGTTATATGCAGTACTTTTATTGAACATTCATCTATATTTTGGACATAACTTGATCTGTGAATATCCAAATTGGATGGATTTTAACTTAAATTAAACTAGAGATATATCGCTACATTTTTCATAGGGAACTGAATTCGAAATATCTTCTTAAGAGTCTTGAAATTTGGCTTAAAGTTGAGAATTGTGTTTTGTCAAAGTATAAAAATAGTCTGTAGATTTTTTATTATAACTTGCATGATACAGAACCAAAATGCATGAAATTGATATCATTAGACACTTAATACATTGTAGAACATTTTATTATTAGAAGGTGTTATCTAAATACCTCATTTTCTAGGTCATAACGGTTATACAAATCTGACCCGAAATCTGCTTAAGAAAATTTGGAAAAAAATTGCAGGACATATGATGTAGAAAAATATGGATTAGGTATTGTTTTGGGGTTTATGAACAATCATGAATTGTTAAACTTTGCATTGATGTTACTGAACTAAAAATGAAGTAAAAATGAAGAGGTCATCAACTGTAAATGATAGAATTTTGATAATGAAGTGTTTGATAAAATGGATATCATGTTATGGAAAAGGATAGGATTCATGAATGATATTATGTAGTTGAAGAGGTTTAATCAATTGATTAGAGTTTGATAATTTCATAAAAACAAATTGGTATGTGAATGAGTATGGAATGATGTTGTGTTTGTGGTAAAGTAATCTAGAAAATTGGAGTGACCTTGGTGTTAAAATGTATGTAAGTTTCAGACAAACAGAAGAAAGGAGGAAGAAAAACACAGCAGGGCACGATCATTCATCTGCACAATCGCTACCCTTGCTGAAAAAAATGGAAGTCGCGATCGTGCACCTACATGATCACAACTCTGTAAAAAAGGGAGGAAAGTCGCGATTGTGCACTTGCACGATCGTGACCCGAGAGGCTATATCAAAGGGTGTTTGTTTGGACGTTTTTTAACCTAATTCAAGTAAGGATGTTACCATATAAGGTATGTAGGTTTAAATGAGTTCTTAAATGAATTTAATTGATGTTGAATGAAAGGATTAAACTGAAAAAAGGTATTAAGGATTAAAATAATGTTTTGAAGGTGTTTTAAATTATTTATAAAGAGTATTCAAGAAACATACATGAGAAATTGTCATTGAACATACATGATACATGATTACATTCATAAATGTATTTATGATTAATTATTCTTATGAAAATGCACATGAGTGACATATAAATGTATATGATTGCATATAGAGGAGCATGTCAAGCGACCACTTCCAGACATTGCTGGGACTTCAAGGCAACAAGATAAAGGGAGCATTTGTGAGCTAACCTAGATGATCTTCCTAGGATTGATTGATTGACTCTGTTTAACTTCCAATTATTGAACTATTTATGATCTGTATGTGAATTCTGAACTTTAAAGGTCTGAGGAGTTTGATATTCAGGAATGTATTGGAAGATTTCTATTTGTATCTGAAATTTGAATGATATCTGTTTGCAACTAATTTCTGAATACTCAACGAAAGTTGAATACCGGAATGAGGTCTGATGAATATAAGATTCTGTCTGTGCATCATAAGTGGATGCTATTTATGGCATATTCTGTTATTTGATGCATTTCATAAAATGCATGTTCAGATAAAGGCGTTGTGATCAGAGTAGCTAGTCATTAAGAGCTATAAGCTCAGAATTCTGCACGTAGAGCTTTGCTCCGTGATTTTTGTATAATTCTGTATGTAGAGCTTTGCTTTGTGATTTCTGTATCTGACTGAGCTCAATAGGCCAGTATCTGTATCTGTATCTAAAAGGCACTCGGTCATAACAAATAATAACAAATATGGAGTCTCATATGTATCTGCATTTGTATATTTATGATTATGAAATATATTCTTGTGAAATCTTTTATGAAGTTGTGATGTTAAAGTGATACACCATGATAATGTGATTGATTGGGTTGTACAAGTTCTGAAAGAATGTATGTGATGTGTATGACATTCATTATGTCTTATTATGATGGAAAATGTTGTGAAATTGGTTAGTTGTATGATATTTGTGTGTTTGCCTGGAGTGAGATCATTAATAATGGTTCACTCATTGAGTTCGCAAAACTCATCAAAAATTGTAACATGGCTTTTCAGGTAGAGGACAGGAGACCTAGATTTCTGGGATCTTCTGAAAAAACATTTTGGACTAGACATGGCTCAAAGTTCTGTTAGCTGACAATTGAGGAGTTCTAGTTATAACTATGTAGTTTTTTTCTATATCATGTAGAACTTGTGTATAAAGGTTGTAAATATTGGTTTTAATGTCTACTATGTAACCCTTATAAATGAAATGAAGAGATGAGGTTTTGAAGTATTATGTTTTCTTTATGATGCCATTTAAGAGATTAGGTTTGATCTAGCATACCATTGTTATAGGATATGTACTTGCATATCCACTGGATGTTTGGGTATGTACTCTATGGTAGTGGGATGTGACATAAGTGGTAGATATGTTATTTGGCAAATTATTACATATACAACAATAAATAAACTTTAAAGTTGAGTTCACTTGATTAACTCGCTAACTGGCAATGATATAATTATTTTTTTGGATTTCAAGTAACATGAGAATCGGTAAAGCTAAATGAGTCCCTGATGTCTTGCTTCCCCATAAGGGTCCTTGCACGTTCGAACGTACCAATTGAAACAATAACAATTGTTCCCTCAATAGTAGGGTTTTTTACACCCTCTTGCAACAGCTTTTCCGCTATAGCTAACTGACATGAGGATGGAGTGAATAAGTAGCTAGATTTAGTACCTAAAACATAAACAATATAGAAGTTAGATATTATCATATTAGTAAACCGTTAAATGAACTGAAATTAGAGTGACACGCATACGTGCATGAGCAGATGAAGTATTCGGAATTGATGAATTTTCCCAATCAACCGAGTTTGCTAATCCTTTACGGAGTATTGTCTTCGCACCCGCCTCTATGGGCATACATGTCACCGTCGAGAATGAAGGCAACTTAAAACAACATGTAGTATAAATCGTCAAATGTGAATATATATAATAGCTTCATAAACGGAAATGAGATGTACATAATAAGGAAAGTGACATTGTTCGTATGATACTAAACACCTTGAAGCAGAAGATCCGTCATGGAAGGCAAACAATGATTATTATATAAACTGGAGATTTCTTTTTCAATGTTGGTTTACTGAGTAGGGACAATTTTGCCACATTCCTCCCAACGATATGAATTTGGGCTATCCAGAACTAGTCTCTATTTCTACATTCCTTCATATGATTAACTACTTCTAACGTCAGTGGGAAGATAAGACATAAATAAATAACAAATATAGATAGTAAATCATCTTCAAAATACAACCATAATCATAACTCATACATCAAATGCATAATTAAGAACTCACAATAAACACCTAAAGTGTTTTAGAGAATAATCATAATAAGCATGAAGTCACATGAGGTATAAGTACTAAACAATGCAACTTTCTGATGATCGAGCCCCATAAATCAGGACAGTAACATACAAAAGAGTCGCAGTCTACCTATTTTGAGTTGTCTAAGAAAATGCCCCTGTGCTTCACAAGACTAGAGGAAAGCCCAAACTCATAAATGGCAAGCAGGATGCATTTACATACGTTCCTCAGTACGTAAAATCCATAAACAAGTTGAGAAGATTTAGTAACAGTGAGGTCAATAAAACCGATAAGACTCTGAAAACTAACTTAGCATAATTCAAACTGTCCAACTACAATGTCCAAATAATTATACATAAAGAAATAACATGAAAATTAGAAAACATCATATACAAAAGACAAAGAAATCAACTTTAGCACTAAAAAAAACATGTGTACATATGTACAAAAAGAACGTCCAGATCTACCATAGAAGGATAAAAATCACAACTATTCTAGTTAGCAATGGTAAAATTCTTGTTTTCTTTGAAAATGTTGTCTGAAGAGCCAAATGCAAACATCATAGATCTAGTGTGTAAAAGTAGACTAAAACTTGTCACAAACCAAGATTGACAAACAAAGACCCGATCTCGTCAGTTAATTAAGGATGTAGAAGAACTTGATAACAGGACATTGAAAATACAACAGATAGTAAAAAAGAAGTGATAGGAATACCAACCATGTTTTGATGAAGCCAATGACTTTGACATGTGAGTAAGACGTCGGCGATCTCTAATATGTAGGAGGGGCTTTTGGATTTCAGAAGACTGCTTGAACGAGAATGTTAAGAAGGCTTTTATGTTGTGTGAATTTGAAAACCTAATACAAAATGACGTCGTTTATGTAGTTTAGGTAAACGATGTCGTTTATTGTTTGTTGTAGTTGTTTGGAAGTAGTTTTAATTAATTTGCTACAATTTGTTGTATTTAGTTGACAATTGTCAGATGAAGCGGCTAATACATGGTTCGTCGCTAAAGGTCATGGGTTCATAAATAATTTTTAATAAATTTATTTTCCTATTGTAAATAAAACATAATTTGAATTAAAAATTAAATGATTCATTTGAAAACTATTTGGAAATTAATAGGTTTACCGTTAAAATAAAATAACATTCTCTTAAAATTAGACATTTTCACTAATATAATTTCAAAAAACTTATTTGAATAAATAAACATTGTAACACTTGTAATTAATATTTGAACACATTGTAATATACTTATAAAACTATTTGTAACAAATTATATTTAAAGATAAGTACTCATTCCCAAAAATTAAGCAAATGAAGAACAACTACATATATAATTGAGAAGATTAATTTTTCTTTTTTTATTGGTAATAGGAAAAACTAATATATGTTAATTAATTAAGAAGAAAAGGGTTGGGTATATTTTATGACGTTTATAATTATTCATAGCGAATATATTAAGATTAGGCAACACTTTAAGAAATTAGTAGACAAATGTTGTATATTTTCTGACGTTATAGGTGTTTCGCTGCCAAAGCGTACCGTTTGGCGACGAATATTGGTATCATCGCCAAATGTGGTCTATTAGAATAATATAACTACGTCGTTTTTTTCCTTTCGCCAAACCTATTGGCGATGATGATTATATTATAAACAACGTTGTCCCACTTCAATTTTTGTCAGATCCGCCAGCATTCCCTTCCTTCTTCCTCGCGCACATCTCTGTTTTCTCTGAAACAATCTTGAAGCTTGCCGTCGTTTCTTCACCACATCCCTCTCCTATTCTTGTCAATTTTCTGTCTCTATCTTAGGTTGTTTTCTGTTCTTCAACGCATGTGGTAAGTTTTCTTTCATTTTTTCTGGGTTTGGTTGTGAATGTGTTAATGTCCCGAATAATGAATTTGTGCTGTTGTCTTCGAATTTTTGAGTTCTTTCTATGAATTGAACACACATATTGTTGGGTTTGTGTTGCATTGTGTTAGGGATGGTGAAGAAAGGGTTATGAATGAATGAATGGTTGAATTTGGGTGTGTCAAAAGGTGTTTGATGAGAGTCCTAACCCAACGTTTTTATGAAATGAATATTCTGAATATTTCCTCTTCTAATTAGCTATTATTTGAATGGACTCTATTATTCTTCCTGTTGCATAGTTATTCATGATTTCTGTTAGCACTTGAAGAGTAATTGGAGAGGATCAAGCCTAAAATTTTAGGTGAACTTATTATAATTACTTAATACTTGCCTTTCATAAGTTCATTTTCCATTAGGTTCACTGAAATGTTAAATTTTAAAACTATTCAACCAATACACAATTTTACCCTATTAATTAGAGACTAAAATTACAAATATGATGCTAATCATGAGTTCATTTTAATGTAAACAGCAGCTCCCCCAAATTTTGAAAAAACCTATTGACATTCTTTACCAATGCAGCATCATTTTATTGGACATTTTTCTAAAAGTAAGAAAAGAGTATATTATTATTATTATTATTATTATTATTATTATTATTATTATTGTTGTTGTTGTTGTTGTTGTTGTTGTTGTTGT
>JAOQMS010000004.1:15419988-15442259 GCA_027563885.1 Erythroxylum longipes | reverse complement strand
ATTATTATTGTTGTTGTTGTTGTTGTTGTTGTTGTTGTTGTTGTTGTTGTTGTTGTTGTTGTTGTTGTTGTTGTTATAGGTTGTTTAACCTTTAATTCATAGTTTTCAATTTATCTATAATAGAATATGTTGTTCACCAATTCCATGGCCATACTATTTTGCAGATTCTATGTTCCTCTTTTTACTTGGAGTCAGCAATTGCATACAACTATACATCTTAGGGTATGCGAATTACTAGTAACCTTCATTATTTTATATATTAGTTGTCGTTCCATTTTGTTTTATATTATTTACTTAATTGTTGTGTATGAACTAGAACAACGTTGTAGGCTGCATGTAATATTAAACATAGGTTTTTAACCTAATACAAAACAGAAAATGCATGTTATAACTCTGTTATCTCCTTGTATTTTATAGCTAAATGGATAAGAGTTGGATGTCTTATCGATAATGGTCAGCTGAATACGTAGAAGAAGTTAAGAGTTTCATGTGATCTGTAAAGGATCAAATGGGTGAAGATTGTAGTATTCGTTGTCCATGCATTGATTGCTTAAATGTGGAAATCCAATGTTAATATGTGGTATATAATCACTTGCTCATCCGAGGCATAGATAAATTCTATAGTCGATGGCTTTTATCATTGTGAATGTAAGGAAGCAAATTGTAGTAGAAGTGATGATACATCTTATGATGGGAGTTAGAATAATGATGTTAATGATTGTGATGTGAATGATGATGGTGATGATGGGATTGATGAGATGTTAAACGATTGTCAGAATTATATGGAGACTATGAATGAAACAGGAATGCCTAACATAATTGATAGTATGAACAAAGATAATTTTTGGAAGTTATTAAAAGTTGCTTAAGAACAATCATATCCGTGGTGCTTTAATTTTTCTCAACTATCATTTGTTGTGAAGTTACTGCATTTGAAGATTTATAATAAATGGAGTAACAAGTCTTTTGACATGTTAATTGACTTACTAAGTGATGCATTACCTAGGGGACATAACTTACTGAAATCTTACTATGATGCCAAAAAACTATTAAGGACCTTAGATTGAGATATATTTCAATTCATGCTTGTAAGTATGAATGTGTTCTTTATTGAAAGAAAAGTAAAAAACTTCAGGAGTGTCCTATTTGTAGTACATTAAGGTGGCGGGTGGATGACGGGAGAGGGAAAAAGATACCAATGAAAATCCTTCGATACTTTCCTATTAAGCCACGATTACAAAGGTTATTTATGTCAACAAAAACAGCCATAAATATGAGGTGGCATAAAGAGAAACGCATTGATGATAACATTATGCATCATCCAGCTGACTCAATGGCATGGAAAGAGCTTGATAGAAAGTTCTCATGGTTTGGAAAAGATTATCGTAATGTTCGACTTGGATTGGCCTCAGATGGATTTAATCCTTTCAGGAATATAAGTAATTCATATAGTATATGGTTGGTGATTCTAGTCCTATATAATTTACCTCAATGGAAGTGTATGAAGGAGCCTTTTATGTTGTTGTCTTTGCTTATTCCAGGACCTAGTACTCCTGGTAAGGACATCGATGTTTACTTGCATCCATTAATTGATGACTTCAACGATCTATGGGAATATGGATTAGAAACTTTTGATGTTGTTGAAGGCAACACATTTACAATGCATGTTGCTGTATTGTGGACTAACAATGATTTCCCATCTTATAGGAATTTGTCAGCATGGAGCACTAAAAGGTATATGGTTGTTCTGTCTATAATCATCAAACATATTCAACAAGGATACGAAGTAAACTATATTATATGAGTCATCATCGTTATTTGGAACATAGGCATAGATGGCCAAGAAGTAAACACTTTAATGGCACAGTTGAGTTGGGTGAAGCTATGATGCAGTTGTCAAGTTATGACATTGTTTACTAGCTGTAACATTTAGGTTACATTACCCCCTGACAAACACCCAAGTAATAGAAAGCGTAAGAGAAATGATATTGAACTGAATTGGAATAAAAAAGCATATTTTTCAGCTTGCCATATTGGAAGTAGTTACTATTGAGGCACAATCTTGATGTCATGCATATTGAGAAGAATGTTTGTGAGGCCATTTTAGGGACTGTTATGGGAATTGATAGGAAATCCAAAGACATTATTAAAGCTAAACTAGACTTGGAAGACATGAATACTAGAAAAGATTTGCATTTGAGAAGAAAAGATGATGGATCATACTTTATTCCCCCTGCTTGTTACAACATATCAAAAAGTGAGAAACAAACATTCTGTTAGTTCCTCCAATTAGTCAAATTTCCTGATAGGTATGCGTCTAATATAGGTCGTTGTCTGAATGTTAAAGAGGGAAAAGTGTCAGGGTTGAAAAGTCATGATTGTCATGTACTTTTACAACGTCTACTTCTTGTTGGAATATGTGGGTGTTTGCCGAAGTCCCTTACTTTGGGTCAACTCGAAGAGTTTTTAAGCAATTATGTTGCTAGAAACTTAAAGTTCAAGAGCTTGATAATTTGGAGAAAGACGTATCATTGATTTTGTGTAAGCTTGAACTATTATTCCCTCATCATTTTTTGATGTTATGGTCCATTTGGCAATTCACTTACCATATGAAGCAAAACTTGGTGGACGGGTGTTTCCGATTGAAAGATAATTCATATTAAATTGAGTAAGTTTTTCCTATATTATTTGTTTGTAACAATTCCTAAGTTATTAACTGTTTATGTTCAGGTTTTTATGCTCTCTTAAGCATTATGTACGTAATAGACCTCGATTAGAGGGGTCTATTGCAGAGGCTTATATAGCAAATGAATGCTTGACTTTTTGTTTAATGTACTTAACTGATGTGGAGATGAGATTTAATAGACCGGAACATACCTTTGATTTCAATGACAATGGTGGGTTATCTATTTTCTCCCAAAAAGTTAGGCCACTAGTGCAGGTAAATATATCGAGTTAAGTAAGGACGAATTCAAAATTGCTTATTAGTATATTTTGAATAATTTCGAGAACATCAATACATACGTGGTGTATGTATATTCCTTTTCATTCAAATAATCATATTACAATTTCCTTCATTAACTCTAAGATCTTACTATGTTTTTATCCAATAGAGAGCACAAGTCTACAATTCGAAGCAAAGGGATAGTTAATGTTGAAGATAGACATAGGTAGAAGTTTGTATCATGGTTTAGAAATTGAGTAAGTTGTTACATTAATTACAAATTATGAAAATACGAGAATATGATGAGATCCTTATATTTATTTTCAATTTGTAGTACAGATGATACAGTTACATAACCGTAATGTGTAAGAAGTGACAATAGCATTATATAGTTTGGCATGTGGGCCTCATATCTGTGAGAAGAAATAATCAGGTTGCATTGTTAATAGGGTGAAATATCACATAGAAGATCGAGATAGTTGATTTAGAAGTCAAAATAGTGGGATTGTCGTTGAAGGATGTCATGACGACGAAATCATTGACTTCTACGATGTCATATCTGAAATTATAGAGTTTTACTACATCAAGGATAAGATGGTTGTTCTACTTAAATGCAATTGGTTTGATCTAACTGACATGAGAGTGAACAGGCATATTACTAGCATAAATGTTAGTAAGACATGGTATGATAATGATCATTTTGTCCTTGCAACTTAAGCCAAACAAGTTTTCTACGTCAACGATACTGTGTTGGGTCGCAATTGGAAGATTGTTTATAAGTTTCAACAATGGAATGTTTTTGATTTTTGTGAAATGGATATTGGTGAATTGGATGAAAATGTTGATGAAGTCTATCAAGATATTGGATTGGAGATCAAAGACGAAGGTATTCCAGTAGAAGATACAGATATATCATCATTCCATACGAGAGATGTCGAGCCCAACATAGTTCAACTGGATGAAGTCCAACCCCATCTTATCTTACAAACAGATGAAGACTATATTCAGGATGACTTCAATGACAATGACGATACTTTGTTGGAATATATTAGTGACGAAGAATCTCCCGATAATGTACTTAATGATGATGATTTTCTTCATCTTGGTCATGATGATTGAATGTAAGTTTCATTTTTTGTATTGTTTCAAATGTTAATAAGATAATTGCTTTATGTTGTTGATATTTTAGTTGTGTTAATTAAGCTTAGTTTTAATGTTTCACAAAATGTTAATTTGATTTTGCAATTACAATTATATGTTATGTTCTTAATTCATTTTACACAGGTTCATCATAATGGGACCTGGGCGAAACAAAAGAAAGAGGTTGGTCACAGTAGATGAAGTTTCTCTCACAGAATAACCAGCAATTCCATCAACAGATGAGGGAAGTCAACAACAACAACCTTTACCAACATCATCTAGTAGTCATGAGGGATCTTCAGGTATGTTTTTTATAACCAAACATATTTAAATTTATGCTCTGATTACATGTTTAGTACGTTTTATCATTATGTATTTTTTTCAGGTTCCAATACTAGCCTAATAAATCAAGGTAGAGGTAAGACAAAAGGAGTTGAGTTGCAACAAATGAATGTTGCAATGAATTCTAAGTTGTCAGTGACGATTAAGCCGACGCAAGGGCACCCAGTGGATAAGATCCAAGCTGCAAAATTGGCCAGTAAGTTGGGAATCGTTGTTTGGAATGAGTTGCCTTGCTTTCAATATGTTAAGCAGTTGAAAGAAGACAACTTGCTGCAACATGCTTTGGATAAAGTTTCGGTAATATTTCTATTCATTTCATTATAAGTATTGCAATTTTATTTAATTAATTTATAACTTATCTAATTCGTGTTTTTACAGATGAAGCTCAATATCGTTAATATCGACACTCCTGAGGTTTTAAGCAGTGTTAGTTAACTATTGAAACAAAGGGTGAAGGATCACCAATATCGACTTCATAAATATTATCAGCCTTTTTCTTCCGATGAAGAAGCAAGGAGACATGTGCTAGAACTGGAGACTGAAAAATTGGAATAAATTGTGTGATTATTGGGCTTCAGCGAAGGTTCATGTTTGTTTTTGTCCTTTTCATATTTCCTTCCATTAATTACGACAAATGATCTTATAGCTATTTCTCTTAATTTAGGAAAAGTGTTCTAAAGCCAAGGCCAACAGAGCCTTAATGAAGACTCCTCATAATACCGGCTCCAGATCATTTGTTGTTGTCCGACAAGAATTAGTAAGTGTAACATTTTCAATTTATTATTCTATTTTTTAATACAATAAATTTTAATTGGTTATATTTTTTTAAATTCATATTATAGTGTCAAACAGAACTTCAAGTTTAAGAGTGTGATAGGATCACACTGTACAAGCACACACACTACAAGGAAGGTCAAGGCTGGACATCTGAAGAGGCACAAAGTAATTATGTAAGTACAAATAAATTAATATTACAATTTATTTTTATATATAATATTAACTAATAATTTTTTAATTAACTCAATTTTCTACTTGACATTGTAGGATAATATGCAGGAGTTGTTGCAGACGTCATTGGCTGAGGGAAATCAGCCCAATGTCGATGACATTTGCAATGATATCCTTGGTACACGATTGGGCTATATCAAAGGTCTTGGATATGACCTTAAGCTTGTTGATGCCTCTTTGTCATGAACAGCATATGTGACGGCGTTTCAAGAGGAGATTTAGGCATTGAAGACAAAATTACAATGTACAGAAGACAAGTTAAATCGTGAAATAAAAGAAGTTAGCAAGCTTAAAAAATTGGTTAAACAAATGCTAGGTTCTGCATATGTTAGTAGCAGTGAATCAGATGCAAACTCTTAGTTTGTAAATGATGTGTAAATATTGTTTTATATACAATGCATTCCATTTTATATGTTTATTTTATTTCAATTTATTATTATTTACAAAATATGTCACTAACATTAATTATAAAGAAATAATTTAAATATTTCAAAAAGTCTTAAAATTTGTAATAAATTAAAATAAATTCGTTTTAACAATTATAATAATTATTAATTTCAAAATTAAAATTTGTTAGTAAATAATATTAGCTATCAAAAAAAAATCGTTACAAAAGGACTTTAAATTGTAATAAATTAAAATAAATTCGTTTTTAAAATTATAATAATTATTAAATTAAAAGTTAAAACCACAACCACGTTTTCATAGCTAAAACTTTTTTGCTACTAAAACAAAATCGTCAAAAATTCCTATTATCAACTAAATTTCAATTCTTCATAAAAAGTTTTTACCTACTTTTATAGAAGCGTCTCTAAGAATATTTCCCTACAATAAAAACTTAGTAGTTAAAAGGATTGTGCTACCAAAATAAAATCGTCACTAAACATAAATACCTACGAATACAATTTCGGGGAAAAAAAACTTTTTTATCTACGAAATATAGTCGTACAAAACTATGTACGACGTTCCTCCTTATCGTCGGTAATAATTTTTACCGACGAATTATTTTTGTCGCAAATAAGTTTTGGCGACGAATTACGCAAAATGTCGTGAATGTTATTTTGCTACTAGGATTCAGCGACGATTTGGGCAACAACACAAAATCGTTTCAAATTAATAGTTGCGACAATTTCTCTTTTTTTAGGGACGTTTATTTTTGTCGCACCTGTTTGTTGTAGTGATTCATAAGAACAAGAGCAAGTTCACCGTTCTTTAAAACTGTTTCCAGCGACCATTTTGTGGCTAGTTGAATCAGCCACTCTCCAAACATAATGTCCTGATAGAGATGGGATACATGTATGTGTATACATTGCTATTTTACACGCAGAAAATCTGATATACAAAACTTTAGGAGATTTGTCTGTCATCCCCATGGCTTGGTTGAAACTTTAGACGTGTTTAATCTATTTTTTCTTGTTTTGTACATTGCAAAGCTTTCTAATCTTCAGAATAAAAATTTAGTCACGTACGTCACATATATATATGCAAAATGAATTTAATATAATAAAACACTACCAACAACGAATAGATTGTTAGAAGATCATTACGTATTTATTAAAATAAGATGTTTATATATTAAAGTAAGATCCAAACTTTAATAAACTATTAATATTTTAAATAGTGATTAAAAAGATTTGTTTCATTTATTTATAGAGTATCAATCAATTTTCTACAGGAAATATAAAAATTTCTTTGCCTCTATAAATAAAATTATTAATTATAAAATAAACCAGTTGAATTACAACTTACTACGTAAGGTACTTGAAAGAGTTTAGAGTAATTATTTCTTTTGGGGGGAGAAGAAAACGCAAAAGTAAAAGAAATGTACGTAAGAAATCACTGAGTTTCAAATAGCTGTTCCCACCTTGCCATCTTTATTGTGGTAAAAGAATGAAACGACCTGTACGCATGTTTGTTGCTTTAGCCGCCCAAAACGTACATCAATGTGAATAATCTGCCCGAGTATTGAGAGGAAGGATAAAACCAGATCATAGACTATTAATTAGACACAACCTATATATACGTATGTGCATAAATAATGTAGTGGAGAAATATGACAAAATGACAACCGCGTCAAATCAATTAAGAAGACTAACATAGATGGAAAGCAACAAGACGCTGTAATAGGTAGACAAGTTAGTGATAATTATCTCTTAAAATAATTAACTATGTCTGTAGTTTGCCAATTAAACAGGTGCCGGCTCACACGCAAGAAAACGTCCAGCACAAATCTAAAAGCCAGACTTTTTCTTTCTCAAACCTTAACACACTTACACCTACGTAGCCAATGTCTTATGTCTTCTCTTTGTCTCTAGTCTTTTATCCCGTGAAGCTCTTCTTCTGATCTATTTATTATCCCCTCCATCTCTTAGTCTTTTATCCCGTGAAGCTCTTCTTCTCATCTATATATTATCCCCCCCACCCCACCTCTTTAGTATTCTGTCCTAGTATATATCACATAGTTAATATTCAGTCTTTATCAGAGAAATTTCCCATGGAAGACTCAAAGAGCTCGAGTGAAGAGACTGATCTGTCGGAGCAAATTAATGATGATTCGGCAGGCACGGTTCGGTCCTATGAGTGTGTGTTTTGCAAGAGAGGCTTCACCTCAGCTCAGGCTTTAGGAGGGCATATGAATATTCACCGGAAAGATAGAGCCAAACCAAGCCCTAGCTCAGTTGATTCAATTTCAAGCAAAGTTGATGACGATTATTCAAGCTTTAGGGCTTACTCTGCAATTCAAAGCTACCCACCCCACTATCCTATGTCACAGCAGGCACATATAAATTATCAAACATACTTTCCTCCACCATCTACATGGGGGGTTAGGTCACAGCATGCCCAACATATGGATGATTTGTGTGTACAAAGCCCTCAGCATTTGAATCCATTTGGAAAGGATTGGTCGAGAAGTTTAAGCTTAGAGATAGGTCCATCACAAGAAGAGGAAAGAGAAGACGGTAGAAAAGATGAACTAGATTTGGAGCTTAGACTTGGTCATCATCATTATTAATATTGAATACGTATATCAGCCCGTCACTAACTATAAAAGTATTGGTTTTTTATGTACAGATATGGTTTTCTTCTACTTGTGTTGCAGCAAAACAGAGTGAGTGGTTATTTATGGAGTTATGCTTGTTTCAGTCAAGCTTAAAAACTTTCGACACCTCTTTCCCGAAATTAACTATAGACATGGCAGGAAAAGAATCTTCTTTTGAATCCGTATGAAGAGGAGAGAAATCAATTTATGATTGATTAGTTTTCGGTGTTAAATTCAGATGAAAAGGATTATGAAGGGTATTTTTGTTCTCTTTCATCCCCTATGTAACCCTAGATTATGGATTCTATAAGACGTTTATAATTTGGTCCTTTGTAAGTGATGTCTGTTGCCCTTCTTTGATTCAAGATCCTGTTCAGCTTTCACTGATTAATTGTCGCACAGTTCCTTGTAGTTTTATGATTGAAGAGGTTATTTTTAGTCTTTTGTATAATTTGCTTTTAAAAAAACAAACCCTAATTGTTTAACCAAGAATCATAAGATATGCACGAAAAGAACACTATGGATTCATTCCATTAACGTCCTATCCATTGCAACAAACTTTGTAACTGCTGCATGAATATTCTTGTTAGCAAAGTGGGTCTGCTTATTGTCACTTTCCCCTATCTGGATAAGACAGACTGTTTTTCCTATTCAATTGTAGAACACTGCAAATAGCCACTGATCGTCAACTATGCTTCAAAGTTCGAACTTCAAAGAAATTGGAAACGAATACTGTTCCCACTGCAGGAAGTGCTGGCAAATTGAATCAGAAACTTATTATTGACAGACCATTTAGATTCAGTCGAACACACAACATCCAATTTTTTAAACAAATTGAATATTAGACATGTCGTTCCCCAATATGTACCTTTTATAATTAGTCAATCTGTGCTTGCGTAGCCTCTATTTCATTTCGCTTCCCAGTTCCATTGATCTTCGTGTAAACGCCTGACTGTCTCTGACACTAACTATTAATCATTATTCATTATGTGTGCTGCTAATTTAGTGCCTTCCGTCTGCAAGCGTTTACCATAATCTAGTCGTTTATAATCACTCAAGGTTTTGTATTGTTCTTGGGGGTTGATATCTTCTAGCATATATAGTGAACGGTTTTGAAGCTCAAAGTTAAAATTATGAAGAATGTGCTGGTTGAATTTTGTGATGTTTCTTATCATTTTCATTCTTTATAAAGCAATTAATCACTTATATCTGATAGAGATACTGATGGTCTTTTCATGTCCTGCAGATTGCTTGAGCCTGCATATGTTTGTGCTATAAATTGATTGCATCATTGCGTTAATGATATTGCACCATGGCATTAACATCATGCAAGGTTTGTCTTTCATGACTACTTTTCTTGATATGAAAAAGGATAACTTAATCAAGCTACCATAGTAACACTTCGTAACATATTTCTTAAACATGCACACAAAAATAATCAAGTAACATTTGGTGACATTCCTGGTACTTGAAGGAGTTGCAGACAGTAGGTTTTTGTTTTCTACATCAATCAATGTATTCTTTGGATTTCTGCGCTTGTACGCTTAACATAATAAGGAGCAAGGTAGTTTCAGGTCCAAAGGTTTAGAAAGCAATTTTGTTTGTTTGTTTTTGGCTTTGTATCGACAAATTTGACACCTTTTCTTGGAATTTCAATCATACTCCATTATTATTAAAATTTCGTCCTCCATTAATTCGATCTCGTTAATCGAAATGAGTAGAACAAAACAACCAGCGTTAAGGCAAATTATGTTCATAATGGAGAAGATTATATGGTTTTGGGTTTGTGCAAATTCCTTATATACCGGTCAATATTCCTGAGTTGTTGACAAGGTAACATTCATAATATATATCCTTACGATTTGATCGTGCATCTTCATTCCACTCAATGAAAAAGAGCTTTCTAGGTTTCAATAAATAGTGGCACTCTAAAACTCAGTTACATGCCTGAAAGCATATTCTCTAATATTGTCGGTCATACGTTTTTATATTAACAATTTTTTTTTGAGAAATGAGCTCTACCATTAACATGTTTGTAATTAGTTCTCATGATTAATTCTTGCAAGTGAAATATGATGAAGATACAAGAACTCCAATTTCTTGGTTACCAAGTGCAAATCGTGAATAAGACTGCCATCTTATAAAAGATATTTAGAAAGGCAAATATACTTCATTCTCGTTGAGCATAAGATATAGGGAGTTTACAAAATTGTAGGATAAGTCTAGATAATGTCCATCTTGTAGGATAAGAATCAATCTAGATACAACATAACGAACCAAATAATAATGGTTACAATAAATATGGACTCTAGTTATCCTTATCACCCTCCCGGAAGTTGAATTGGTCTTAGCAAGACAGTCAACCTGTTCTTTAAATGACGAAAACAATTATTTGGTAACGGTTTGGTTAAAACATCAGCCAGTTGATCGGTAGTTGTAATATAACGTACTTGAAGTTCTTTGTAAGCAACTTTGTCCCGTACATAATGAAATTCAATTTCCAAATGTTTAGACCGTGTATGAAAAATAGTTGTAGTAGTGAGATAAGTAGCACTTAAATTATCACACCACAAAATAGGAGAGGATGTTGAAAAAAATACCAATTTCTTGCATAACCAATGGTAACTATTGTAACTTTGTTACAACAGTAGCAACAGCACGATACTTAGCTTCGGTAGAAGATTTGGCCATCATTTTTTATTTCCTTGATCCCCGTGATATTAAATTGTTATCTTTACGATCATCATCACTGCCTTCCCAATTAGAGTCACTATAAGTTGAGAAATGAAAAGAACTTAAGCATCTCAACAAAATGCCATGATCATTAGAAGATATCTAAGTATTCGTTTAACTGCTATCCACTGTTGATCAGTAGGTGAATGCATGAATTGAGAAACCTTGTTTATTTCATAACAAATATCGAGACGAGTTAAATAGAGATATTGCAAGCCTCCAACAATACTTTGATAAAGAGCAATGTCTGATAAAGAAGTCTCATCATGAATACTCAAATTTACTTTATCAAAAAGTGGTGTAGCAACACTATTTGCATCTTCCATATGAGCTTTATTTAACAAATCTTTTATATATTTGGACCGAGTGAGTAGAAAACCATTTGAAGTCTAATATGCCTCCATACCTAAAAAGTAAGAAAGACATCCTAAATCCTTAAGTGTAAAGGATTGTTGGAGAGATTGAATTATGTTAGTGACCATATGACTATTGTTTTCTATGATAATAATATCATCAACATATAACAAACAAAAAATTGAACCAAACCATGATGTACAATGAAGAGAGAAGTATCAATCTTTCAACCCTTGAAACCAAGGTTGATCAATGCATTTGTCAAACACATACACTATTGTTGAGGTGCTTGTTTCAATCTATAAATAGATTTTTGTAATTTACAAATGTATTTCAGATGTGTAAGATGAACATACCGATATGATTGTTGCATTAAGACATTCTCATCAAGTAAACCATGCAAAAAGACATTGGAAACATACAATTATTGAATCTCCCAATTACTAGATAAGGCATATAACAATTAAAGATGGAAAGTGGCAAGTGGAAAGTGGAAAGTTTAATAACTAGACTAAAAGTGTCTGTGGATTCCACACCTTAACATTGATTGAATCCCTTTTCCACAAAACGTGCCTTGTATCAATCAATTGTACCATCTAGCTTTCACTTAATATGATTTACCCGTTTGCATCCAATTATATTATCAACTTGAGAAGGAGGCAATACTCTTCTATTATTAACTTGAGAAGGAGGCAATACTCTTTTGTCATTGCTTGTCTCCATTTTTCAAATTTAGTGGCTTGTTCACATGTTGATGGTTCAATTTTAAAGGAGGTAAAAATTAACAAGGTTTAAGAGTATCAGTTTTAGATATAGTAACCATAGGATGTCGACGAGGTAGTGAGCCAGTATCAGAATTGTATTGAGTTAAGTCAACAATTAAAGCAATTCGGTTGATGTTGTAGAAGAGTTATCTATTGATATATATGGCATAGGTAAGGAAATTATCAACGATGGGTGTTGTGGTGGGACTAGGTAATGGGGATGGATGGTTTTTTGGGTGGTGTATATGTGTTAGCTAAGGAAATAAGAGGGAAATCAATAGTGGTGTAGCTACTTCCAAAATGGACAATTTTATTTTCAAGTACACAATTTTTTGAATAGCCATAAGCAGTTACTCAGAGGCTAGGGATGAAAATTATTAACAGAGTTATCACCGTTTAGTACTATAAATAAAAATAAACAAGAATTAAACTGATTTATCTTGGGATTACTTTCTAAGTTCAGTAAGGAAGCATAACAACATTGGGGATTCTTATTAAACCTTTATTCCATTAAGAAAAACAAGGCACACTAAAAGTAGATCTTTAGAAAACCAACCTGAAAGTAGGAAACTATCCTTATAGGCCAACCAGGAGAAAAATCACTTTCTTGGGGTTGAGATGACGTTGATGTATGGTGTGTGGGTAGGGTAGGTGATGTTATCCTTGTATTAAAAGGTATTCTCAGGAAGCTGGAATTAGTTAAGGTGGAAGTGGTTAAGGAGGTTGCATTAGGCAATGACTAAGGTAACGATGGTGAGGTAGAAATGTGAGTGAATCATGATGGTAAAAAGGTAGTTGTTGGTGAGGAATCCTAAACACTGGAACTTGTTATGGAAGATTTGGAAAAGTGAAACTCCTGTTCATCGAAAACAACACGACTTAAGATAAAAAACTTTTTAGATTCAAGATCAAGACAATGTAAACCTTTATGAAGTTTACTATGTCTTATAAAAACACACTCTTTGGAACAAGGTGCTAATTTATATGGGGCATAAGGTCATAACCAAGGATAGCAAAAGCATCCAAAAACATGCAAATTATTATAGTCAGGACTTTGTTGAAAAAGAATTTGATACGAATTAGAATGAGAAAGAATAGGTGTAGACAACCGATTTATTATGTAAACTGTAGTATCAAAAGCATAAGTTGAATAATCTATGGAAAGGAGGAATGTGAAGTTAAGCCAAACCACACTCTATAATATATTAGTATTTTCTTTCCACACATCCATTTTGTTATAAAGTTTTAGGACAGGAGTTGCATTGAGTTATTCCTTTTTCAAGTAAATATAATTACAAGGCTTGATATTCCCCTCCCCTATCAACTTGAAAATTTTTTATTTGTTGATGAAATTTTTTTTCAACAATATGACGAAACTTGATAAAAATGCTAAGTACTTCAGATTTATACTTAATAAAATAAATCCAACAATATTTAGAATAATGATCATATAACAGTACATAATATCAGTTACCATCCATGGAAGGAATAGGAAAACCTTAAAGATTATAACAAACTAAATCAAGTGGATTATTAACTTTAAAATAGGAGACTAAAAAAGGTACTTATGACCCTTACTGACACTACAAGTAAGACAAAGACTCGATTTATTACATGAAATAAAAGGAATTTGATTTTGTTGAAGAGCTTACCAAACTGTTTGATAATTTGCATGTCCCAAATATGAATGCCACTGCTTTAAAGTGTAAGTCATTCCAATGACTGGACTACAAGGCTGTCGAATGAGTTTTAAGAGCATAGAGTATAGAACATTATCATTCTGGCGTAAATGAAGGAGTTCCTTTATATGGATATCCTTAATCATGAAATAAGTGGGAAAAAATTGAATAGAAATGTTATTGACATTAGTAAACATAGAAACAAATAATTAATTCTTATAAGAAGAAGGAATGCACAATACATTATGAAGCTAAAAAGAATTATCCAAAGATTGACAAAAAGATGAATCAATATGTGACATAGGAAGGAATTTGCCGTTGCCAATTTTGACTGCTTCAGGACCACAATACTTATTATGAATGGTAAGATTTTATAAATCAAGAGTAAGACTAGGAGTTGCTCTAGTATCCAGAATCCAAGATTGAGGTTATGTAGTTAATGATGCTAGATTAGAGCAAGTTATCTTAGTTTAAGTTTTATTGTCATAGGTTGTAGATCTACGATTTGGTGAGGGATGTTGCCTAGAGATATGACCAAACCAGTTACAATTATGACATTAAATATTATCCACCGAATTGTCAGTTATGTAACAATGTGAGGAAGCTCATGTGGAGATCGAAAATTTCAAATATAAAAGGTACCGACATTGGAACGTTCTTTACCACACGTCATCCTTTAGAAATATTTTTAAGTTAAATATTAGAGTTTGAGTATTTTAAACTATAATATATTTGTTTCTAATTAGTATTTATTAAAAAAAATATAAGTTGGTCTTCTAACTTTGGGATTAGGTGCACATAGGTTTTCAATTTTTATTTATGTTGATTCAATTTTTAATTTCTTAAAATATTCTCTTAAAACTTTCATTTTACTATCACAATTTATACTACATGCTCCATTATTATATTATTGGATTGACTGTAATTAAAAAGTTGTTGAGTAAGTTTAATCTTTTAAAACCTTTAATATTTTCGCAAGCACACAGGTCTTAGCATAGTGTATGAGATGTCAATCCCACGAGGAATCAGTGAACTAATTGAATCCTAATTTGTCTCAAGCCTAAAAATGTAATTAAAATGAAAAAAACAAAACAGAAAAATAAACAATCGAATATAGAGTGATTGAAATAAGAATTCTAAATTAATGCAAGAAATCAAATTTGAGCACCACTAATTGACAATTGAGATTCAAATCAGGAAAATTAACAAATTATGAGAAAGGAGATTTATCCTATCATCAACGCTAACTTAATTACTTTTATGTTAATGCGATGTCGGTTCTAGAATTTAGAAGGGTGGATTGGTCTCTCTTGAGTTGTGATCATCAAGCCCTAAGTCATAAACCTTAATTAAATTGAGTTACCGAATATGTAATCTCTTGATTAACAAAATAACCCAAAACCTAATTAATTCTTAAGCATTCTAAGAAACAATCGGGTCCTCACACAAGATCTCTCTCCGTATAATTATTGATTTGATTATTCATGTGGTCTATTAGATTGTTTAACTCTCATTAACCAACCTAATCATTTTGCTTTCAGTTCACTCTCTCGATTTATTGAAGCATACAATTACAACAAATAATCATAACACCTAACATCATTAACAACAAAAGTAACTAGATTAATATTGAATCAAGGATAAATCCCTAAAAGAAGTTAGAACATCCTTAACCTAAGATTCATCATCATTAATTCCATCTCATACATCAAATGAATGAAATAAAGATGAAAAAAAGAAAGGATAACTTGGAGGATTGGAGGTTGAAGTAGTTGAAGCTCCACCTTCTTCTTTCTCTTCTTCTCTCTCTTCCTTTTTCGTATATCTTAGCTTTTTCCTAAAGTGGCAAATGGAGGCTCTCTTTCTAGGTCATTTTTCTTGTCTTATGTAGTCTTTTCTAATTAGGGTAAAAACTAGGTTTTACCCAGGCCAAAATAATCTGAAATAACCTGCAAAAAATTAAGTTAGGGAGGCCAGTTCAAGTCTGTCGATGCGCAATCCATAACCGTGACCCCCTAGCCATGATCATGGCCAGCTAAAATGATCTTTGTCAAGATCATGGCCTGGTGGCTTGATGAAAGGGTCTATGTCACAATCGTGGCCCTGGGTCCTCCACTGGGCTTCCTCCAAATCTTCTTTGTTCTTCAAAATCTGATCTCAAACATTATCAAACACTTCAAAACACCTTAAATACACAAATTTAAAGCTCAATAACATGCTCTAACCCACATAATGCTCAAAACACAAATATCTAACCAACCAACACAATTTTAAACCTAACCATCCATGAATCAATTAATTAACAACAAAAAATATACTGAAATGCCTACTAAAACATCATGCAACCTACAACTATCTGAAGTAACTCACTTGTTATTATAGAAATCACGAATAATATGTAAAATACACAAGAAGGGGGGGGGGGGTTGAATTGTGTTAAATCATCTAAGATAGTAATCTTAAAAAAAAAACTCCTTGATTTTCTTTAAAGATTCATACGATTGCAAAACAACGCACTTATTTTGTTTGAGTAATGCAATAGCAAAAATAGTATATATTCTTCTAATAACAAGAAATTAAAGAGATAAGGGTTAGAAAATATGACACCGTGATTTATAATAGTTTACCCTTAACCTTTGGGTTACGTCCAGTCCTCAGAGTTTATCTGAGATTTCACTATCTCTTGCAACTTTACAAGTATTATTTCTCACTTCCAGAGCCTCTTCAGGTCACTTTCAAAAGGTATTCTTTATCTGCTATCTTAACCTCTTCAGGCTCTAGCCTTCCTTTTCACTTGAAAAGATATTGTTTGAGTTTTCTAAACTCACGTTACAGGTAATCTTGATCTCTCTTCTTCCTTCTTTTCACTCAGGATATTTTTATAGTATACTCACTTTATTATTTCGTGTAATTAAAGAGTTGAGAAAGTTGTTTTGAATATGACTATAACTGATATTTATAGTCTAATTCTTCAACGGTCTTCTTGAGAAAACTGCTTGTAAATCCTTCAGAGATCAGCTATTAGTTGAGTCTTGTAACTAACTCTAACTAACTAACTAACTGACGTTGTAGATTAGTCTTCAATTATATCATCCTGATTTGATTTGTATACTTCGTCTTATGTCTTCACTTTATCTTATGACTTGGCTGCATCTTATGACTTGGCTGCGTCTTATGACTTGGCTTCGTCTTATGACTTTACTTAGTCTGATGACTTTGCTTTGTCTTATGACTTCGTCTTAGTCATCTCTTGAATATCATCTTGATTTGATGATTTGTTCTATATAAATTTATCTACGCACTTTGCAAACTCATCAAAATAGTTCACACACTTCTTTTATTATTATTATTTGACTTTCATCAAAATCAATAGAAGAAGTGAAGTCTTCTTGACTTAACAATCTCCCTCTTTTTGATGATAACAAATAATCATAATATTATAATATAAAAAGATATTCAGACGGATAATGATAATATTCAGATGAATAATTTTCAGACAAATAATATATTTATTTAGATGAATAATGCAAGATGTACAATATAAATATGAGAAAAATAAATTTCTAATACTAATTATCCTTTCCTTTCTACTATTCTCCCCCTATTTGCTATTAATAAAAAATATCATTTCAGATGCTTCAATATTTCAGAGAACATATGTTGAATATCAGTGCGGATCATCTTGAGGTCTTCTTCTATAGTCACACGTAGAAGTGCTACTTCCTAATGAAGATCACCCACTGAGTCACTTAGTTCGTCAACCTTAGTATTAATTTCTGTAATATATTTAGCTAAGGCTTCTTGATCTTCCTTCTGCTTTTGACTAGCTTTAGCCCATACGATGAAATTCTTCAAGAACTCTGAATTATCCGTAGAATCTTGTAGCTTTTCACTTAGTGGATGAAGATACTCAGAGACAGATGGTTTTCTAATTGAATCGTCGAAGTCAATAATTTTGATGGAGGGTAATTGGAAAGATTGTGTTTGATATGGAATGTCAAGATCATCAGGTTTGGGTAGTTTGAAAATTGGTTTTCGTAGAAGGTGTAGGATATCTTTGATAGAAGGAATGAAACCTAAGGGTTTAAAATAAATAAGTAAATGCACAAACGTTTCTAAGTAGAAATTGATACCTTCAATTGTAATATTTCTGTATCTTCCTTTCGATATTGTCCCATCAACCTTGAAACTTTCCTTTGCGGTTAATGCAGCAAAGTTACTTCCTGATGGCCTTGATATATGATGTGAAATATAGATGCCTATAGGTTGAGCTGCACGACATACATCATCTATATTCTTCATCGCCACTCGAATTTCTTCTTTCGTGATATCATCTTCTTGTTTCTCAAGAAATTTCTTCTTCTTGCCTTTGTCTTTGCTGTCTACCAGTGTTGGGCGTCTAGCTTGTACATCTGGTACAATCTTTATTGTTGTTCTGCTTATCATTGGGTAGATTGTGTAATTATTTTTTGTCATCTTTAATAGATATGGTTATGCCTTTTCATCTCGCAAAATACCATACAATCTTCTTTCTTCAGGGCTAAGAGGTTGTATCGTCTGAACGTTTACTGTTACAGGTTCAACTTGAATATTAACTTTCTGTTTAGGAGGTTTTCTGATGATAATTAAGCCTCTGTTTCGATTAAGTATTGATTCTTCTATAATCTTCATCTTCAAATCTTCTTTCTTCATTGGATGAGGAGGGTTGTAGATTGGTTACTGCTTTTCAACCTTCTTTTTCTAAATAGTCTTCGTCTTCCTTTGATCTTCTTGCGGCTTGGAAGAGAGTTGTTGTTGAGACTTGTTCTGCTCAAATACTAACTTCCTTTTTATCTTTGTCTCTCCAGACGGTTGTTCTGATTAACTCTGAGGGATGGAGACAATTGCTTTAGTAGGTTGTTGTTGTTGTTGTTGTTCCTTTACACCTTCAGAAACTTGACCAAGAAATAGATTTTTTTGCCTTTTCTGTTCTTGTTTTCGTAAAGTCATCAATCTTGGTGACCTTCTAGACTTCTCAGGTCTTTCTAATTGGAGCATCTCAGCCTTCCTTTTTAAAGACACTTCGTGAGTTAGTTGTTGAACTTTTACACTTTGCTTTGTTTTAGGAATCTTCTTGGCTTGTATTGACTTATAAGACGATTGTTCAACTTTTACTACCTCAGTTGAGATTCTTCCGATTGATTGAGGTTTTGCTTACATACCAGATGAAACATCTTCTTTCTTGCTTTTTCTAATTTAAAGCTCCCCCTTAGACTGTGCTGTCAATGTAAAATCTTTATCACTTTTAGCTTCAGTCTTAATCCCCATTCTACGAATAGTAGAGGTATTGATAACACCCTTAATATTCATCTTTACTCTGTTTCCTCTATCAAGTAGGATTTTAGATTCTTTGAAGAATCTTGTCAACAACATGTCGTAAGGTAACGATCCACTCTTCAAATGATAATCCTCCTTAGCCTTTATCATGTAGGTCAGAATCAAGAACGAAAGATTAATAGAATGGTCTGTAAGTAAATGAAATAGACAATGTTCATCATTCATTGTCACCAAATCCTTTGATCCTACTCTTGGTAAAATATAGTGAAGAAGAATTGAATGAAGAACCCTAGCCTTCAAAGTTAGGTTTAAAGACTTCTTGACTCCTAGATTACTCGATCCATATAGTTGTCGATTGATGTTATCTTCATTTATGTGACTTTGAGCAATCTACTTTGTATTGTTGAACAGTTTTGCTCCTTTATTTAGACATTCAGTAGCCCTCACAACAGAATCTTGTGAAACAATCACCGATAATTTATCTACCACTGATACCAAGGTGTTATCTACCACCTTTGCATTTTTTCAAAACTCATATACTTCATTTGGATACACTGGTTCTCGAATATTTAAGAAATTTTCCCATCCAACTACTTTGATTTCAAGTTCGATATCTATTTAATCTTCCTTCAGAGAAGTGAAATCAGCGAGTCTCCTATAGACAAGAGATTTTGACATCTTTGTAATCTGTAATGTATAACCACTAAACACATAAATGTATTTCGCTTAAAAAAGCGAGGTTAGTATATAGAAACAATTGAGAGAAAGATACGAAATGAAAATGAGAAAGATTTGATGTAGAGAATAGAGAATTTAATCATCTTTGTTGAGAGCACTTTGAAGCAGGTCGGTTACTAAGAAAATTCTAGAATGTAAATTGTTGCATATTTTGAGAGATTTCTTTTTATAAACACTCTTAAAAAGTTACCATTTGTAACTTTTGTGATTGATCCACAGGTATTCATAAAATTGATACTACTAAGTGAAAATTACCGTTACTATTCCTTACGACTTTTCTGTTTCATTAGGACGTTTCGTCTAGGTCATGAAATTTCAGACGAATGGTCATCTAACATTACCGTGTTCAGATTTCATCTTATTTCCTTGAATCTGTCTTCACTTAGGAGTTTGGTGAAGATATCTACCCATTGTTGATTTGTCTCAACAAATTATTGATTGATGATCCCTCTCTGTACATAGTTTCTTATAAATTGATGTCTAACTTCAATATGCTTTGCCCTTGAGTGTTGTATTGGATTTTTTGAGAGATTGATAGCACTTATGTTGTGACAGAAGATTAGAATTTGATCTTCTTGGATAAAATAGTCCTCTAATTGATACTTTATCCATAATATTTGTGAACAACAACTTGCAACTGACATGTATTCAGCTTCTGCAGTAGATAGAGCAATTGAACTTTGCCTCTTACTTGACCAAGAAATTAGATTATGATCAAGAAAGTGACAACCTCCACTTGTACTCTTTCTATCAATCCTATCTCCAGCATAATCAACATCACAGTAGCCAATTAACCTGAAATCTTTACCTTTCTCAGACATTAAGCAAAGATCAGTAGAACCTGCCAAGTATCTCAATATTCTTTTAATAGCAATATAATGAGATTCTCTAGGATCTGCTTGAAATACTGCACATAAACAAACACTAAATATTATATCAGGTCTGCTTGCAGTTAGGTAAAGCAAAAAACCAATAATTCCTCTAAAAAGAGTTTGATTAATCTTCTTACCAGCTTTATCCTTAGATAAGACGATTGAAGGACGCATAGGCGTTGACATTGGTTTAACATTTTCCATTTTATATTTGACTAAAAGTTCATTGATATACTTTTTTTATGAATAAAGATCTTTTCTTCACTCTGTCTAATATGAAAACTAAGAAAGAACTTTAATTCACCCATCATACTCATTTCAAATTCACTTTTCATAAGAATCTCAAATTTTGAACGTAACTTTTTAGAAGTTGCACCAAAAATGATATCGTCTACATATATTTTCACAACAATAAAATCATTTTTAATACATTTCCGAAATAAAGTTTTATCAACTTAACCTCTAATAAAGTCATTCTTAATAAAAAAAGAAATAAGACAATCATACCGAGCACGAAGTGCTTGTTTCAATTCATACAAAGCTTTATGAAGTTTATATACATAATCTGGTTTATCAATGTCTTCAAAACCAGGGGGTTGTTTTACATAAACTTCTTTATCTATAAAACCATTCAAAAAGGCACTTTTCACATCCATTTGAAACAGTTTTATATTATGAAAAACGACATATGCAAGTAAGATCCTAATAGCTTCTAATCTAGCTATAGGAGCATATGTTTCATTGTAGTCTATTCCTTCTTATTAATTATAGCCTTGGGCTACTAATCTAGCTTTGTTATGGGATACCTTTCCTGATGGCGTATCAAACCAGCAAAAATAGATTGCTACTCTAGAACACTTAAACGAGCAAAGCAGTGAATAGGGTCAAACCACAGAGACCAGTGTAGCAATTGTTTATTTATGCGGAAATAATAAAAATAAACAGAATTGATTTAGGAATGATTAATTTTAAAACACGAAATCATGCAGAAGGCAATTAAAAATAAAGACTAAAAACAATATAAAGAAAGACCTAGCCAAGGTACTCCTCCGTTCGATACTGTAACTTGATCATAGACTCGAAAATATAAATTCAGTTCATTCTTATGGACAAAGTTATAGCAGATAGTGAACAACACATATCGACCAATCCATTCGTAATTATTCGATAATCCGGAGTAAAGCTTCGCAGATTATTACTCTAACCAATTAGACTAGTCCCGAGTAAAGCTCCACAGAATATAATCTATGGCAGCAGTAGCCTTAATCTATTTAGACTAAATTATTTAATCTCACTAATTTCTTAATTGAAATTAATTCGCCACTTTGATAGATAGAAATC
>JAOQMS010000004.1:15407722-15419888 GCA_027563885.1 Erythroxylum longipes | reverse complement strand
AACCTCTCCAATTACCATTTTAAAACACTTAAGACATTTTTTCTATTTAGCTCAATTAATCACAATCCAAGAACCGGAAAAATGTCATGTATGCATGTACAAACATTTCATGTGCAAAATTCACTATTTATTATTCATGTGCATATATGAATGCATGAATATATCATTATACACTTATACACTCCTATTCATGGCAATTGGTGAGGGGATGTTACACATTGGGTGGTCCATTACAGATATTAAAGGTACAATCCTTCCTTTTGGACGCACCGCATTTTCATAGAGGATGGAAGCAAGGCGATGGTGCAGCCACCGAGGATACTTAACCCACACATGAAGGAGGTCATGAAATATGAGGTAGTAAAGCTTTTAGATGCAGGTATTATCTACCCCATTTTTTATTCTTGTTAAGTTAGTCCTATGCAGGTGGTGCCAAAGAAAGGAGGCACCACTGTGGTTGAAAATGAGAAAAATGAATTAATAACCACTAAGAAGGTAACTGGGTGGAGAATATGCATAGATTATAGGAAGTTGAATGATGCCATCAGGAAAGATCATTTTCCTTTACCTTTCATTGATCAGATGATTGAGAAATTAGCTGGACATGACTTTTATTGTGCCTTAGATGGATATAGTAGATATTTGCAGATTCTGGTAGCCCCAGAAGATCAGGAGAAAACAACTTTTACATGTCCTTATGGTACATTTGCATATAGAAGCATTTCATTTGATTGATGCAATGCTCACGCTACATTTCAGAGATGCATGATGGCTATTTTTTCTGACATGCTTGAATCTTGCATTGAAATTTTCATGGATGACTTCTTTGCGTTTGGTACTTCATTTAATACATGCTTGGATAACTTAGAGAAAGACTTAATTAGGTGTGAAGAGACCTATTTAGTGCTTAAATTGGGAAAAATGTCATTTCATGGTCTAGGAGTGCATTGTTTTAGGTCACAAGATTTCCAACAACGGTATAGAGGTAGACCCAGCAAAAATTGATGTCATTAAGAAACTTTCACCACCAAACAATTTTAAATCCATTAGAAGTTTCTTAGGCCATGCTGGTTTTTACCGTAGGTTCATTAAGGATTTTTCTAAGATTGCTAGACCTTTGACTGAGTTGCTTGAAAAAGATGTTGTATTTACTTTTGAAGATAAATGTTTGACATTTTTTCAATTGTTAAAGGATATGCTTATGACTGCGCCCATTATTATATCTCCTGACTAGTCTCTTCCTTTTAAATTAATATGTGATGCAAGTGATTATGCAGTGGGTGTTGTTTTAGGCCAAAGACGAGGTAAGACCTTTCATCCCATTTTTTATTCAAGTAGGACATTGAGTAGTGCACAATGCCGTTACACCACCGTGAAGAAAGAGATGTTAGCGATTGTGTTCTCTTTTGACAAGTTTCACTCATATTTGGCTTTGTCTAAAGTGAATGAGTATACTGACCATGCAGCCTTGAAATACTTGATGACAATTGCAGGAGTTTGACATTGAGTTGAGGGATAAGAAGGGAGCCAAGAATTTTGTAGCTGATCACTTGTCAAGGTTAGATGAAGTTGTCATGGAGAGTGCAACTATGAAGGAAATTCAGGAGACTTTTCCTGATGAGCATCTGATGGTTATGACAGTCATTCCTTGGTTTGCAGACTATGTAAACTACCTTGTTGGTAATATCTATCCCCCTGATTTTTCTTATGCTCAAAATAAAAATTTTTTGTCTAAAGTAGGCACTATCTTTGGGATGATCCTTTGCTTTATAAGATTTGCATGGATGGCATTGTTAGGCGCTGCATTCCTGAAGAGGAAATGTCCTCTATTAATTGCAATTAATTCCAAATTACTAATTAGAATCCAATCAAACCAAAATTCAAGACATAACAATTCACAATTCACATCATATTCATTTTCAATCTTTCATAATATGTCTATTATAATGACATGCATGTTAATGAAATGCTCTCAATGCTATTACTCATTTACAATAGTCTAGGGTTCTAACCCTAATTATGTTCCAGAAACTGGATATTACAAATAGCCAATTGAGAATGTGGTGTAGTTGAGTAACTGGGGGATATTCATGACATATGGGTATAATGACATTCCAACCAAGCTTATTAATAAAAACATGACCTAGTTGAGTAACTGAGGAACATTCATCACTAATATTTGCCTTCGTATCAAAAGACTAGGTCAATGTTAAATAAAATTAACAAAATGGTGTTTTAATAAATAAATCCTACTGATCTTTGTTTATAGCTTGATTTTTCATAAAAGCCACTTAGTAATGTTTGCAATTTCAATTGACCACTGTGTATCAATGTATGTATGCAAGTGCTGAGGGTGAGTGAATATGGCGTTAAGGTCTTGAATAGTATGATATTTAGTCTAAAGTGCTTAGTTATAGATTGAATAAGTTAATTAGTCACAGATTGAATAAGTTAATAAATTAGAGAAGCTTGAAAGGTTGTGTTTAAAGTTAAATTAGTTTCATGAAGTTTAATGTCATTGTATCATCATTGCATATGTGTGCTCATATGTGTTATTTTTTGGTGTTTTGTGTTTTATCTTTTTTTCTTTTTGCTTTAGGACAAGCAAAAGTTTAAGTATGGGGGATGTTGATAGTCATAGGTTACATTATGTTTTATTGGGTAATTTGGTACGTTTTAGTTGTTAATTAGATGATTTGTTCATGTTTAGGTTTAGAATTGTGTTAGTGTGATTATATGTTTTTGTTTTTCAATGTTATGTGGTTTAGAGCATGTTAACTAGCTTTAATTTTATATGTTTGAGGTGTTTGTTTGGATATGTTTTTTAGTGTTTGAGATCAGGTAAAGAAGATTAGAGAAGTTTTGAGAAAGCTTAGAGGAAGACCCAGGGTCATGATCGTGACATTCCAACCACGATTGTGATAGAAGCAACCCAGACATGACTATAATCACGAAAGAAGTATTGAGCAAGTTTTAATCTTATAAAACCCTCAATATTCTGTAAGTACACAAGTTGTAGCGTAGTATATGAGGTGTCGATCCCATGAGAAATTAATGAACTAATCGAATTCTAATTTGTCTCGGGCCTAAAATTGTAATTAAAATGAAAACAAAAGCTAAACACAAAAGTAAACAATCAATTATGGAATGACTGAAATGAGAATTCTAAATTAATGCAAGAAATCAAATTTGAGCACCACCAATCGATAATTGAAATTCAAACAAGGAAGAATAACAAATTATGAGAAAGAGGATTTATCCTATCATCAATGCTAACTTAGTCACTTTTGTGTTAATGCGGTGTTGATCTTAAACTTTTGAAGGGTGGATTAGTCTCTCTTGAGTTGAAATCACTAAGCCCTAAATCATAAAGCCTAATTAAATTGAGTTATTGAACATTTAATCTCTTGATTAACAAAACATACCATAACCTAATTAGTTTTTAAGCATTCCAATAACAACTGGGTCCTCACTCGAGATCTCTCTCTATATAATTACCGATTTAAATATTTGCGTAGTCTATTATAGCGTTTAACTCTCATTAATCAATCTAATCATTTTGCATTTGGTTCACTCTCGATTTATTACTGAAGCATGCAATTACAATAAATGATCACAACACCTAGCATCATTTACAGCAAAAGTAATTAGATTAACATTAAATCAAGTATAAATCCCTAAAAGAAGTTAGAACATCCTTAAAAGAAGGTTCATCATCATCAATTCCATCTCATACATAAAATGAACAAAATAAAATATGAAAAGAAGAAAGGATAACTTGAAGGATTGGAGGTTGAAGTAGTAGCTGGAGCTCCACCTTCTTTCTCTTCCTTCTTCCTCTTCCTTAGCTTTTTTCCTAAAGTGGCAAAATGAAGGCGCTCCCTTTCTAGGTTATTTCTCTTGTCTTATATTATCCTTTACTAATTAGGGTAAAAACTAGGTTTTACCTTGACTCAAAATTTTTAAATAACTCAAAAAAAAAGTTCAGAAGGTTGATCTGCATTTTTCCTAAGAGAGCCTCTATCACAAATGTGGCCCTGGGTCCTCCTTCTAGCCTCCTCCAAAAATTCTTTGTTCTTCAATAGCTGATCTGAAACACTTCAAAGCATCTTAAACACACAAAATTAAAGCTCAATAGCATGCTCTAACCTACATAACACTCAAAACATAAATATCTTACCAACTAGCACAATTCTAAATCTAAACAAGCATAGATAAATTAATTAACAACTAAAAACATACTAAAATGCATATTAAAACATCATGCAATCTACAAACATCACATCTACACACTTGAACTTTTACTTGTCCTTAAAAAAACAAAATAAACAAAGCATAAACATACCAAACAACAACACACACATATGCAATAATGGTGCAATGGCATTGAACTTCACAAAATAAATTTAACTACAAACACAATCCTTCAAGTTATTCTAACTTAACTTATGAAGTTTGTTTTGATTACTTCAGACTAAATATACATACTAATCAAGACTTAATTCTAAATTCGTTCACTCCTGTCACTCATACACACACATTGATAATTAGTTAGTCAATCAAAATTGTAACTATCCTTAAGGAGCTTTTTATGAGAAGTCATGCTATTCACAAAGATTGGTAGGATTTATTAAACAACACACTATTTTTATTAATTTTTATTAACATAAACCTAGCCTTTTGACATAAAAGCAAACATTTTGAGTGAATGTCCCCCAGTTACTCAACTAGGTCATGTTTTTATTAAGCAACTTAGTTGGAATGTCATTATAGCCTTTTGATGTAAAAGTAAAAATTTGTGATGAATGTCCCCTAGTTACTTAACTATATCACAGTCTCAACTGGTTACTAGCTCTATTCATAACCCAATTGGTTTCAAAAAAGGCTAGTAGAATAGTTATTTATTAAACAAAAACAAACACACTTCTTTTTGTTTTAAATATTCTTGCCTACCTCATTTCTTTAGCTAATCATTCTCATGGAAAGATACTGATGATGCTACTTATTTAATTGAACTAAATTATAAATGAACGTGTCAAATTCCTAAGGTGAACGAACTATCATCATATCCTAATTAACATACATATTTAACCAAAGCAACCTATAAGACACTAGTTTTACAAAGTAATAAATCTTAGTAACCCAAAAAACTATGTTCGAAGATAAATCGATTCTATTAAGTCCTAGCCATTGACACATTCACATGATTCACATCATGAAAACCTAAACAAGACTTAATATACAACATTTAAAATTCACAGTCAAGATAAAAACATACAATGCACACAACCCTCCCCACACTTGGACAACACATTGTCCTCGATGTGAAAAGAACAAATAAAAAATAAGGTGGGAATTAAAAAATGACAAGAAAAACATAAAAATAAAATAAAATAAAAAGACAAGGGTTAGAGCATAAGAACTCTTCATGGAGATTAAGGTGGTGATGGCGTTGGAGTTTGAAACCAACTGTGCTTGACGTTCAAGATTGTTGCCCTACCTTATAATTGCTTTTAAAGAAATAAGAGAGTTGGCAATCCAAACCACTCCAAATCATTAAAAACTTATTTTTAGAATTTATAACAAATCTAACTACACAACAATTTCAATATAACAATCAAATGTGGTAAGTTATGGTCATTAGCTTGACCTTACATCATTTAAAACTCAGTAGGGATCAATTATGAGAGGCTTGCTTCCACCCTTATTGCCTAATTTTAACTTCGTAGCCTGTAAATAAGCTAAATGGTAGAAGATAATTAAAAGAAAAATATTGATAAAATTAAGAAAACCAATTAAGTTCAGTAATGTTTTTTTTACTAATAAACTGTGAATAAAATAGGGAATAACAAAAGTCCTTTAATCTTCTATTGAATCCAACTGTTTGTCCTATAAGAGGGTGAGTTATTCTTGCTCTTCCTCAGTCACCCCCATCTCCTCTTCTTCTTTCATTTCATGAAGAGAGACTTTCGTATCTTCTTCAACCTCTATGTCATGTATCCTCTATTCTTTGTTTTCTTCTTCTTTTTCTTCTAGAATAGAGACTTCCTTGTATGCTTCAAACTCAATCTTTGCTTTCTTCTATTCTTCTTCCTCTCGCTTCTTTGAAGATTTGAATTCATCAATTCTTATGAATGAATTAGCCTCCTTCAGATTCTTTATTACCTTATTTATGTTGAATTTCATTTGTTCATCTCCAATTTGAAGGATAGGTTGTCTTCATGGAAATCTATCAAAGCTTTTCCAATAGTTAAAAATTTTATACCAATAATTAACGTACAATTTTGATCCTCTTCAAAGTGTAACCCAAAAAAATCCACAGGAATGATAAATTGTCCACTTTTACATGTACATCCTCCACCATGCCAAATGGTTTCTTTATCAACTGATTTGCCAACTGAATACGTATAGGTGTTGGCTTCATATCTCTTAGCCCCAGTTTCCTAAAAATAGATAAAGGCATAAGTTTTATACTTACACCTAAGTCACATAAACATTTTAAAATCTTTAAATTACCAACTACATAGGGTATTGTAAAGAGAAGGGTATTGTAAAGCTCTTTGGATCTATCAACTGTGAGGGCATATAGTTGGTAATTAAGGAGCTGGAGGTTTTCATCATGGCTATTGTTTGATTATCATCCCAAGTTCGCTTGGTAGATAATATGTATTTAAGGAACTTTATGTACTTGGGCTTGCGTTTCAATACTTCCAAAAAAGACTAGTAAATTTTCCATTTCTTTAGCTTTTCTACAAACTTTGTAAATGGTGCATCTAATTCGTTGTTCTGAATTCTTTGTGGGAATGGTATTCTCGGTGCGTAAGGTGGAGGAGGAATGTATGGAGGGGTATTCATTCTTGTCTTCATACTTTTTCTTCTTCTCTTGTTCTTCTACAAAGTGGGTCTTAGATTCTCTTTCCACCTATTCTTCTAGCTCCTTTACACTCCTAAGTGTGATGGCCTTATTTACATTGCTCTGTTGAGTTTATTTTCATATTGCTCATAAAGTTTTCCACATTTCTCTTATAGAATTCCTTGTAAAGCTTGCTCATTTGAACCTCTAGGTTATAAATACAAGAGGCATGATCTTTTATTACTTGCTCAAACTTCCCTTCTAGTCTCTTATGGGCCTATTCAATGTTCATAAGTTTGTCCATGATCTTATCCAATTTAGAATCTCATGAACTGGACTCATTTTGTTGAAGTTATGGCAAGCCTTGAATTCCTATTTGAGTTTCTGCATTGTTAGACCAAAAGAAATCTGGGTGGTTCTGCCACCATGGATCGTTAGTGTTCCTATAAAGATGATTACTTCCTTGACCAAATTGTGCCTCATTGAAGTTTGCAAGGGTCTTTTGCTCCCTCTGATATATTTCCTCCATCATCGTTCTTTCTATCTCTTCTTAGCATTTAACTTTTCATATTCCTCATTGTTGCCTTGTGATGTCCAAATTGATGTGTCTTCTACTTCACACCCATATTCTTTCTTTTTTAAAATTTTGTGTGATTAGGTACCTATAATATCCCATTTCCATACTAAGGGTTAGAACCCTAGATTTTTTGTGAATGAGAAATAGCAATGAGAGATTAGAAAAATGAATTTCATACTTATGCATAATATTATCTTACACGCACGTGAATTCGAATTTTTGCACACATTACAATGATTGTTTATGTACTCATTTGACATTTTCCAGGTATAAATGATTTTAATGTGATTATGATTTGGATTATAATTATTATGTCTTGAATTCTGGTAAATAAATGATAATTGGTGATGTAAGAAATTATTTGTTAAGTAAAGAAATTTCTAGAATTAAGGTACTTTTTTGGACTAGGAAAAATACCAAGTGGCAAAACAAATAATAAATGGTAGTAGAAATAAATGTCAAATGACAGTAGAAATTTCGATAAGTGACATTAGGATTTAATGACAAGTATTATTGAAAATTAGGAGACAATTGGATTAAAAATTGGAGGACAAATAGACTAGTTAATAAAAGGACCAATTGGGGACTATAAGGTGGTGACATGTGGCAAGTGAGAAGTGTCACTTGCCATGCCACACCCATCCACAATTTTATGCCCATTTGAAAGACATCTTCATTGTTTTTCATTTTGTTTCACAAACATTTTCATTTTCTTCATCTTCCTCTCCTTCTCACGACACTCTCTTCTTACGACACTCATGATCTTTGATTTTGCCAAACTCCTTCACTTGTTTCTTCAAGATTGTATCATCTTCTTCATTTTTCATTAAAAACCTAATCTCTCCTTCATAATAGATGATGATCGTATGAAGTTGGGAAGCTAGGGTTAAGTGTGTTTTGAAAATCTTGAAGCTTAAATAAGTAAGTAACATATTACTCTTCATGATTTGTTGAATGAGACGTGCATTTTGATAGTTAGAAGTTAAATGATCATAAAATAAGGATGTATATTTGCTAAAACGTGAATGAGAAACTTGGGTATGTTCTGGGAAGCTAGGGTTAAGTGTGTTTTGAAAATCTTAAAGCTTAAATAAGTAAGTAACATATTACACTTCATGATTTGTTGACTGAGACATGCACGTTGATAGTTAGAAGTTAAATGATCATAAAATGAGGATGTATATTTGCTGAAACGTGAATGAGAAACTTGGGTATGTTCATGTCTTGCTTTTGTATATTTGATTATCAATATTTCATAAGTTGTTGTTGAGAGGAATTAAGGAAACATACCTGTAATTGTCATTGAGCATGCATTATACATAACATATATACATATGTGTATGAATGAGTATTATTGTGATTATGCAATATAGTAATGTGTGTACAATGTGTATCTAGCAAGATGTTGATACATAGGATAGAACGTCAACAACCAGACATTTCCAGATCTTGGAAGCAAATGCTAATCAAAAGCGTACTGTGAGTCGAACTAGATGGTTTCCTCTTAATTAATTTTGTTTAAGTATTTGTATTGAATTATTGTGTGATGTGCATGTATTGATTCCGGACATTGAATGTCCAAGGCGTTTGATGCATAAAAATAATTGGAAGTGCTCATTGTATGTGAATTTGACTGAATAAGTGACACCCAACTAAATTATTGAATGTCGGACCAAGGTCTGAGGAAAAATGTGAATGTGGAAAATTTAAGCACAAGTGATTGATTGAACATATGTGAATATGATGCATTTCATTACATGAATGCATAAACAGATAAAGGTTATTGTAACCAGAGTACCATCAAAAAAGAGCTTAAAGCTCAGAAAGTGAAAAAAAAAGCTTAAAGCTCAGGATGTGATAAGAGCCTCTGGCTTACTTTGTATAATGGTCCCCATATCCCCAACAGATAAGGGACAATTATTAATGAGCCTGGTATCCATAATGGGTATGGGACAGTTACAGAAACTAGGTCATAAAAATAACAATTGAAAGTGAGTCTCAAGAGCATTGCATATATAATTGATATGTATGTTTTAAATGATCAAAATGAATTGTTTGACTACTCTGAATGTGAAATGTGAAAAAAAATGAATTAAGTGTTAATTGATGCTACATGATGAATTAATGAAGTGATGTGAATTATGTTATTATATGAATTGTACTCTTATGTGATATGAGTGAGCCATCAAGGATGGTCCACTTACTGATTTCGCAAAACTTACCAAAATTGGAATGTTGTCTTTCAAGTTCAGGAGAAATCTCCAGTTCGACAAATTGGAGTATATTCAAATAAGAGATAGAGGTTGGGATCAATTCGAGTCTACATATGTATTTCATTATTTTTGTATTAAAGGATGTACTCATAAGTACTGTACAATGTAAATGTGAATGATCCAAAAATGAAATGACATTTTGACTGAAAGCATTTTTTACTTGTAATGGGCCCAAATAATTGTTGAAATTCTAATTATATGTATATTGTTTGTAACACTGGTAATTGGAAATGTTTATGAGTAAAATGGGCTATTATTGATTATTGGTTTTCTGAAATATGCGTATGATGTGTGAAATTTTTTTAATAAGTATGATTGACTGACTGTCCTAGGATGCCCCCCTCATAGTGTATGTTCTCAAATACCAACGGTATGTATAGGAATATACACTATGAGAGTGGGGTGCTACAATACCACAGTCACAAGAAAGGGTAATAATTTCTTAAAACAAAGGATTTCAAAAAGTCCTAAGCTAATTCTCCGATAACAATGACAAAATTTCGTTTTAATTTTATAAAACCTCAATATTCCATAAGTTCACGGGTCGTAGCTTAATATATGAGGTGTTGATCCCACGAGGAATTAGTGAACTAATCAAATCCTAATTTGTCTAATGCCTAAAAGTGTAATTAAAATGAAAATAAAAACTAAACAGAAAATTAAACAATCAAATATAGAATGATTGAAATGAGAATTCTAAATTAATTTAAGAAATCAAATTAGAGCTCCATTAATAATTGAAATTTGAACAAGGAAGATTAACAAATTATGAGAAAGGAGATTTATCATATCATCAGTGATCACTTGATCACTTTTGTGTTAAGGCGGTGTCAGTCCTAAACTTTCGACGGGTGGATTAGTCTTTCTCGAGTTGTAATCAATAAGTTGTAAATCATAAACCCTAATTAAATTGAGTTATAGAACATATAATTTCTCAATTAACAAAACAACGCAAAACCTAATTAATTCTTAAGCATTTCGATAAACAATTAGGTGCTCACACGAAATCTCTCTTCGTATAATTACCGATTTGATTATTTTCGAGGTCCATTAGATCATTTAACTCTCATTAACCAACCTAATCATTTTGCATTTAGTTCACTTCCTTGATTTATTACCGAAGCATGAAATTACAACAAATAATCACAACACCCAGCATCATTAACAACAAAAGCAACTATATTAACTTTAAATCAAATATAAATCCCTAAAAGAAGTTAGAAACATCCTTAAACCAAGGTTCATCATCATCAATTCCATCTGATACATCAAATGAACGAAATAAAAGATGAAAAGAAGAAAAGATAACTAGGAGGATTGGAGGTTGAAGAAGCAGCTGAAGTTCCACCTTTCTCTTCTTTAGCTTTTTTCCCAAAGTGGCAAAATAGAGGCTCTCCCTTTCGAGGTCATTTCTCTTATCTTATATAGTCCTTTACCAATTAGGGTAAAAATTAGGTTTTAGCTGGGACTAAAATTTTGAAATGACCTGCGAAAATTTAATTTCCAAAGGTTGATTCGCTTTTGTCCTTGCGTAGGCCATGATTGTGGCCTAGTAAAAAAGACTCTATCATGGTCATAGCCCTAGGTCCTCTGTCGAATTTCCTCCAAATCTTCTCTGTTCTTCGATATCTAACCTCAAACACTAACAAACACATCAAAGCACCTCAAACACACAAAATTAAAGCTTAATAGCATGCTTTAACCCACATAACATTCAAAACATAAATATCTAACTAACTATCACAATTTTAAACCTAAACATGCATGAATTAATTAATTAACAACTAAAAACATACTAAAATACCTATTAAAACATCATGTAACCTACAACTATTAAGAAGTTGCCATGATCATGATGGAACCTCATTTTTAAGGGCCATGATCGTGACATACCTACCACAATCATGGCAGGTGCGATAGAAACGTAAGGATCTGCTTCCATTTCTATTTTTGGAGGGTTGTTTTGGACTTCTTGTCCTAAGTAAAACCTAGTTTTTGCCCTAAGGGTCTGTTTGGTTTGAGGGTTTGGAATGGAATGGAACGTAACGTAAAACACTTCCATCGTTTAGTTGAGGGTTTCATAATGGAATGGAATGGAACAGTGAAAATATGAAACCTTCAATTTGGGGGATTTAGGATAGAACGTAAACTAATAAATATATACTACCTAATACACCCTTAATAATTTTTCTTAATACCAATTATTTCTTCTAACCCTAACGCCTTGTATATAAATATATACTACCTAATACACCCTTAATAATTTTTCTTAATACCAATTATTTCTTCTAACCCTAACGCCTTGTATATAAATATATACTACCTAATACACCCTTAATAATTTTTCTTAATACCAATTATTTCTTCTAACCCTAACGCCTTGTATATAAATATATACTACCTAATACACCCTTAATAATTTTTCTTAATACCAATTATTTCTTCTAACCCTAACGCCTTGTA
>JAOQMS010000004.1:15388007-15398798 GCA_027563885.1 Erythroxylum longipes | reverse complement strand
ATGCATGCATGAATCATTTTGTTCATGAGTTGTTTGATAAAGAGAAAATTTTGTGAAATAAGTACTTAATGATTTTTCAAGTAAGATTACTATGGTTTTTAAATTGAAAAAGGGTTTCTGTTTGTTCTTAATTATAAACCTGTTACCCACGAGCTTAAAGGTCACCCCCTCCCAAATCTTTCCCATTCAAGTGAAGAACAAGAAAGTGTGTAAGTCAATAGTCAAGGCAAATCTCTGCAGTCTGCGTATTTTTTTTTGTTTTGAAGTTAGCTCTGCAGAACAATGCTTTACATGCATTTGAGCAAATTCTAGTTTTTGAAACCTTGTATTTGGACTATGTTGTAAAAGGGGCTCGAAATGCCCACTAAAGCATTGTAAAACTAATATTTGTTTGAGGATGAATGAAATATATGTATGTTCTGCTCATGATTACGACCACTGTTAAGTTTCACGTTGCATGTGTTGACCAAATAAATTAGAGGCTTTGAGAAGCAGTTGGTGTTTATGATTGTGTGCTCTGTTCTTGGAATTGAATGAATGAGGGTGGTTAGGAGGATTTACGTCTGGTTTAAGTGAGGTAGATTGTAAGAAGAAGACACAGACTTAAGGAATTGTCTGTACTGACGTCACATATAGACGCAAAGGAAAAACACAGACGAAAGGAATCGTCTGTGATGACGTCACCCACAGACGCAATTGAAACGCAGACGATACGTCAGCATACATACGACACGTCAGCACACAGACGACACGTCAGCACACAGAGGCAAGGAATCATCTGTGATGACTCGCCTCAATACAAACGAAGAAAGTCAACTACAGACGATAAAACACAGACGACAGAACACAGACCATAAGCAAATTCAGATGATGGGCCTAACACAAACGATACAAAGAAGAAGTTAAGGCCAATACATTGGACGGTTGTTTAGCTGAAGTTAGTTACAGAATTTAATTAAATAAGAGTATTTCAACAAGAAGTGGGTATCAAGGATCAAGAAACAGTTAAGGACTTAGACTAAGTACAAGATACGGGACAAGATGGTAAGAAGAGATCAAGATGAAAATCCGCTGTGAATAAGGTTTGTCCGGATAGTAAGCTAATAAGGGTTTTTTTTAATAATCCTACAGGGTAATAAGCTCATGTTTTATGATACTCTGGATAGTTGGGCTCTGAAAACGGGGTCCAACAGTTGTTGGTATCAAAGCGACAGAATTAGGATCTTATATGGGCATTTTTCGAGGTATATGCCAAGTTAAATGCATTTCAGAGAGACTAGGTTGAGTTCCGGGTGAAGGATCAAGTTTAAGAGTACCTGAAGCATGGATTGGGAGGATGGGGACATGAAGTGTACATGCATGGATTTTTAAATAAAGTATTTGCAATGTATTGAATTGTGTTCATGAATTGAAATTGTTCTGTATGACTAGAACTGTTTTGCACCCTTTGAAACTGTTGTGCAAGAGTTAAAGATTTTCATTGGTTTTACGTATCATGAGTGATTATGCCGCCTCGAAGAAGAACTCGAGGAGCTTTGACTCGATCCAGCTCTCGTCAAGGGAGCACGGATGAATTTTTGTCCCACAAGATGCAGGGACATATTCTGCTCCTGATCCTAAGGCACCTAGTGTGCAACATGAGGAGCCTCCAACGCCTCCTCCTATTCCTGAAGCTAATCCTTTAGATCCAAGGTTCTTTCAAGCCTTTGCTCAGGCTTTCTCATATGCCATGGGTCAAGGACCTCAGGTTCCGATGCACGCTCCAGTAGAGAGGAGTAGGCAGTATGATAAGCTCCGCAAGTATGGAGCTATGGACTTGATGAGTTCAGCACCCAAATGCAGCAGGTCCACAAGGAGCAGAGCAGTTTTAAGAAGGTACCTTAGAGGAACAACTTTGAAGCTTCTTCGCTAACACCTTCGCCACCACTATTGGAATAAGCTTTTCTTTTCCCTTAACCTTTTAGATTTTTGTTTGTTATTTCATGTGTGTGAATGTATTTTTTGTGTATTCGATTTCATATTAATTGTTAACATGCTATATCTTTTGTTTAGTTTCAATGTCTTTAATTGTGTTTTGACTTTAGTATCTTCTGTTTGTTCTCATACCAATCGTTGTTTAATTTCTTTTGTTTGGTTTAATTTCATTTTCTTTTGTATGGTTTGATGTCATTTCCCTTTATTTGGTTCTTGCTTTGTTACATTGAGAACAATGTGAAATTTTAAGTGTGGGGAGGTGACATTGACTTGCTCAATTGCATTATTTGGATTTTGTTAAATAGGATGCATATTTAGGCATATTATATGTGTTTTGTGTTAGCAATGGAACCACATTTAAATCGCTATGGTAAATACTGACATGAAAATTCTGTCATATAGTTGGAATAAGATTGAATGCATGCTTGAACTCAAATTAGGCCTTTTAAGTAGAAAGTGAACCGTACAGAGTGATGAAACATAGTTGGTTGCATAAGTTTAGTCACAAATTGTCATATGAACAATGAGGTAGTGTAGAGATGCATAATGAGTTTTCAATTGAACCAAATTGAGGATTTAGCCAAAGTGAGGATTGAGCCATATGACTTCATTTATAATCATTTCATGACAATCGGTTTGAGTCTACTGGATGCATGTTTAATAGAGATGATCTAGGCCCTTTTTTGTGTCAACCCTTAGCTTAAACGACCTACCCGCTATTATCCCATGCTACCCCTATTGAGTCTTAACCTTTTGTTTGTTAAGAACAGCCGAAAGTTTAAAAGCCTTAAACCCTATTATCCAATCCTTTCACAAGCTTAGTAGAGTATTAAGTAAAACATTAGTTGGGATTGAGTAAAATTTTTACCGAGACAAGTTGAGTATATTTCTACTAGTGGACTACATTGTATAGAGTGCTAGTTGTGATTCATAGTTCCTCCATGTATGAGAAAAGTATGAAAAAAAAGGAAGAACAAGTGAGTAGCATCAATAAGTGCAGAATATTGGTTATATTGGTATATCTCAGAGTATGTTTTGATTATCCCAATTTTATCCGCTTCTTACTTTATTAATGTTTGTGCTTAACCCTCTTTCCTCTCTTTTGACCCACCTTAACCCTTACCACATTACAACCCTAAACAAGTCCTTTTGATCTATTTATGCATGCAATCATTGTAGAGGAGAATTGGTGTATTAGCAAGCCTATAGTAGTGTAGTTTCCTATAGGAAGTTTGAGCGAAACACTAACCCTTAAACACTTGAGCGAAATGAGTGAAAACTGTGAGGAAAATTCATTTATGCATCTAGAGTTACCTTCGAGAGATTATGCAAATTGAGAGTTTGCTTGTGTACACCAATGAAAAAAATAGTCATGATATATGCATTAACTTAATACTTGAGTTGGATTGAATTTGAGGGATTGTGTGTTTTGATCTTTGTGAAAATAAAATGGTTGAATTGATTGGTTATATTTATTTTGCTTAAGGACAAGAAAATATTTAAGTGTGGGGATGTCGATAGGTGTGCATTAGGATGTGTTTTTATAGGTAATTAGCACGTGTTTTCTAGCATAATTGTTGTTTATTGTTCTAGTTTAGGATTCATTTTGTATGTTTCATTAAGTTTGATTTCCATCATGTTCTTGTGTATTGGATGCTAATTGAGGGTAAGAATTGCTTATTTTGTGTAGGAAAGGAGAGGAAGCACATCAGAGGATGAATAAGAGAGCATAGAAGAGAAGGCAAGAGGATTACATCTAGGACCAATTCCCACATTCGTAGGAATTAGGCAAATTCCAACAGACGTGGGAAATCAAGATAGAATGTTTCTGCCCGTAATTCCCACACTCGTGGGAATCGAAATCTAAGGCAATTTGTGAGGCTTCATTAAACCTAATTTTTTGGACTATATAAAGAGAATTTAGCCTCCATCTTCAGGGGGGACGACACCCACCTGTAGAAAGACCATCCTTGGGTGAAGAACAAATGTTTGGAGCATCAAGGAAGGATTGAAAACAAGGATCATCATCAAGATTAGGCAAAATAACACATCAACACCAAAATTCCAAATTTTGGCAAAGAAGAGGAGTTTTCTTATTCACTTTCTATCATTTTAATCTATTCTTTTCTTTGTAAAGATGGATTATTTGAATGTTGATAGCGTTATGGAGACTAGGTTAGGCTAAATTCGTATTAGGGATTGCTTTTTTCATTATTTTGTCAAAACCTATGTTTTATTAAATTGAATGAAGTGTCTTTGATAATTGTTATTCTTAATTGTCATCTTGCAACAAATCGAGAAAGTGAGTGAGATGAAAATCATGTAGGATTGTACAACGAGAGTTGGCGACCTATAGACTAGCAATTATTATGTTAATTGAATAATTAGAAGAGAGATCTCAATTAGTCAATTAATCATCCAAAGGATAGTGCACTAACTAGTTGAATCGGTAGAGTCATTGGGTAGGTTGAGAGATCGTTCAATCGATTCCCGTAAATTCAATTAGGGATAAATAATTACACCTTGAGAGAGGGTAGTTAGTACATTTGGAAATCTAGGATGAGACACAATCCAATAAATGAAACATGAGGGAGACAGAATAAGGAAAAAGTAATCTCTAGCATTTAGATCCTTGAATTCAGATTTTCCGCAATTGCGGTATTGTCCATTGCTTACATTAGTCTTTTAATTTTAATTTAATATTCTAGATTAATTGCATTAAATAATTTTATTTCTTAAGCAAAGTCTTTTCTAAATTAAGTGGTGTCTGGGCATCAATCCCTGTGGGATCGATATCTGCTCTTTCTAGCTACAAGTCACGACCCGTTCACTTACGATTTTTGAGCGTAAAACAAGTAGATAGGTTTTACAATCCATCAACACCAGGCCATGATTATGGCCTACTGAAACGGTCTTTGTCACGACCCAGGCCACGATCGTGGCCTGATGAAATGGTCTCTGTCATGATCATGGCCCCAAGTCCTCCACCGGGCTTCCTCCAAATCTTCTTTATTTTTTGATATTTAATTTCAAACATTAACAAACACATCAAAGCACCTCAAACAAACAAAATTAAAGCTCACTCGTATGCTCTAACCCACATAATACTCAAAACACAAATATCTAACTAACTAACACAATTCTAAACCTTTACATGAATCAATTAATTAACAAATAAAAACATACTAAAATACCTACTAAAACATCATACAACTTACAACTATCATATCCCAAACTTGAACTTTTGTTTGTTCTTAAGCAAAAACAAAACAAACACAACACAAACATAGTAAAAACAACACACACATATGCAATAATGGTACAATGACATTTAACTTCATGAAACAAATTTAACTACAAACACATTCCTTCAAGTTGTTCAAACTTATTAACTTATGAAATCTGTTTCTAAGTTCTTTGGACTAAATATACATACTAGTCAAGACTTAATGTCAAATTCATTAACTCCTATCACTTAAACACTCACATTGATAATTAGTTAGACAATATAAAAATGTAACTATCCTTAAATAGCTTTTCATAAGAACTTATGCTATTCAAAAAGATCAGTAGGATTTATTAAATAACGCACGAGTTTTGATAATTTTCATTGACATGAACCTAGCCTTTTGCTGTGAAGGCAAACATTTACGATAAATGTCCCCCCGTTACTTAACTAGGCATGTTTTATTAGACTTGGTTGGAATGTCATTATAGCCTTTTGACACAAAGGCAAACATTTATGATGAATGTACCCCGATTACTTAGCTATATTACATTCTCAACTGGCTAATAGCTCTTTTCATACCCGATTTGTTTCAAAAAGCACCAGTAGAATAGTTATTTATCAAACAAAACAAACAATTTTTTAAAATATATTTTCTTGCCTACCTTATTTCTTTAGCTAATCATTCTCTTGAAAAGATAGTAATGATGTTACTTATTCGATTGACTTAAAATTATAAATGAATGTGTCAAATTCCTAGGGTGAATGAACTAACATCATATCCTAATTAACATGCATATTTAACCAAAGCAACCTAGGATACTAATTTCACAAGCTAATAAATCTTTACAACCTAAAAGACTATGTTCAAAGCTAAACTAATTCTGCTAAGTCCTAGCCACTAACACATTCACACGAGTTACATCATGAAAACCTAAACAAGACTAATATACATTATGCAAAATTCACACTCAAAATAAAAAAATACTATACACACAACCCTCCCCACATTTGGACAACACGTTGTCCTCAATGTGAAAAGAACAAATAACACAAAAGGTGGGAATTAAACAAAATGGCAAGAAAATATAAGAACAAAATAAAAATGAAAAGACAAGGGTTAGAACATAAAATTCGTTATGGATATTGAGGTAGTGACAATGTTATTGTCTAAAACCAAATTTCCTTGACGCTCAAGATTGGTGCCCTATCTTATAATTGCTTCAAAAAGAGTAAGAGAATTAGCAATCCAAACCATTCCAAATAATTAAAAACTTATTTTTAGAATTTAAAACAAATCTAACCACACAATAATTTCAATTTAACTACCAAACGTGCTAATTTATGGTCATTAGCTTGACCTTGCATCCCTTAAAACTCAATCAGGATCAATTATGAGAGGTTTGCTTCCACCCTTATTGCCCAATTTCAGCTTCGTAGCTTGTAAATAAGCTAAATGTTGGAAGATAATCAAAAGGACAATATTGATAAAATTAAAGAAACCAATTAAGTTCAGTAATGTCCTTTTTACTAACAAACTGTCAATAAAACAGGGAATAACAAAACTTCTTGAATCTTCTATTGAATATAGCAATTCATCCTGTAAGAGGATGAGTTATTCATGTTCTTCCTCAGTCAACCACATCTCGTCTTCTTTTTTCATTTCATGAATAAAGACTTTTGTATCTTCTTCAATCTCTATGTCTTATATCCTCTATTATTTATTCTCCTATTCTTTAGCTTCTTGAGCAAAGACTCCCTTACATTCTTCAAACTCAATCTCTTTTGTCATCTGTTCTTCTTCCTCTCGCTCCTTTAAAGATTCAAATTCATCAATTATAACGAATGAGTTACCCTTTTTATATTCTTTAATACCTTATTTATGTTGAATTTCACTTGTTCATCTCCAATAAGAAGGATGAGGTTGTCTTCAAGCACATCTACTAAAGCTTTTCCAATGGTTAAAAAAGGTATACCAAGAATTAGAGGACAATGTTGATCCTCTTCAAAGTCTAGCATGATAAAATCCATAAGAACGATAAACTTGTCCACTTTTATAGGCACGTCCTCCACCATACCAAACGGTTTCTTTATCAACTGATCTGTCAACTAAATATGCATAAATGTTGGCTTCACCTCTCTTAGCCCTAGTTTCCTATAAATCAACAAGGGTATAAGGTTTATACGTGAGCCTACGTTGCATAAACATTTTGAAATCTTTAAATTACCAACTACACAGGGTATTGTAAAGCTCTTTAGATCTGTCAACTGTTAGGGCATATGGTTGGTAATTAAGGAATTAGAGGTTTCCGTCATGGATACCATTTGATTATCATCCCAAGTTCACTTGGCAGATAATATGTATTTAAGGAACTTCACGTACTTGGGCCCACATTTCAACACTTACATAAAATACAAGTAAAATTTTCATTTCTTTAACTTTTCCACGAACTTTATAAATAGTACATTTAATTCGTTCTTCTAAAATCTTTGTAAGAATGGTATTTTCAATTCGTAAGGCGGAGAAGGAATGTATGGAGGGTCCTTATTCTTGTCTTCATCCTTTTGCTTCTTTTCTTGGTCTTCTACAAAGTGCGTCTTAGCTTGTCTTTCCACCAGTTCTTCTAGCTCTTTCCTACTCCTAAGTGTGATAGCCTTACATTGCTCTCTTAGGTTTACTTCCAAGTTAACCAAAAAGTTTTCCACACTTCTCGTATAGAATTTCCTATAAAGCTAGCTCATTTGAACCTCTAGGTTGTAAATAGAAGAGGCATGATCTTTTGTTAATTACTAAAACTTCCCTTCTAGTCTCTTCTAGGCCTCTTCTATATTCACGAGCTTGTCCATGATCTTGCCCAATTTAAAATCTCATGAACTGGAGTCTTCTTGTTAAAAGCCTGGTAAGCCTTAAAATCCTATTTGAGGTCTTGCATTGTTAGACTAAAAGAAATCTAGGTGGTTCTGCCACTACCAATTTCAAGTGTTCTAATAAGGATGACTACTTCCCCGACCAAATTATGTGGTATTGAAGTTCGTAAGGGTCTTTTTGTCCCTATGATATATTTCATCCATCATCATTCTTTCTATCTCTTCTTAGCATTTTACTTTTTAGATTCTTCATTATTGCCTTGTGAGTCCAAATTGATGTGTCTTTAACTTTGCGCCCAAACTTCCCTTTTATAAATTTTAAATTTCTTATGATTGGGCACCATAACCACAAGAATTGGTGAAAATTCCTTACTACAAAGGACGTCAACTAGTCCTAAGCTAATTCTCCAACAACAGTGCCAAAAACTTGTTGAGCAAGTTTTAATCTTATAAAACCCTCAATATTTCTACAAGCACACAGGTTGTAGCATAGTATATTAGGTTTCGATCCCACGAGGAATTAGTGAACTAATCAAATCTTAATTTGTCTAAGGCCTAAAAATGTAATTAAAATGAAAATAAAAATTAAACAAAAAAATAAATAATAGAATATAGAGTGATTGAAATGACAATTATAAATTAATTCAAAAAATCAAATTTGAGCACCACTAATTAACAATTTGAAATTCAAATAAGGAAGATTAACAAGTTATGAGAAAGTGATTTATCCTATCATCAATGCTAATTTAGTCACTTTTATGTTGATGCGTGGTGTCAATCCTAGATTTTTGAAAGGAAGATTAGTCTTTTTCGATTTGTAATCACTAAGCCCTAAATCATAAACCCTAATTAAATTGAGTTACTAAACATGTAATCTCTTGATTAACAAAGCAACCTACAAACTAATTAGTTCTTAAGCATTTCAATAAACAACCGGGTCCTAACACAAGATCTTTCTTTGTATAATTATTGATTTGATTATTTGCGTAATCTATTAGATCTTTTAACTCTCATTAACCAACCTAATCATTTTGCATTCTATTCACTCTCTTGATTTATTACCGAAGCATGCAATTATAGCAAATAATCACAACACCCAACATCATTAACAACAAAAGCAACTAGATTAACATTGAATCAAGTATAAATCCCTAAAAGAAGTTAAAACATCCTTAACCCAAGATTCATCATCATCAATTCCATCTCATTCATCAAATGAACAAAATAAAAGATGGAGAGAAGAAAAGATAACTTGGAGGATTGGAGGTTGAAGCAGCTAAAGCTCCACCTTCTTCTTTCTCTTCTTCTCTCTCTTCCTTAGCTTTCATCCCAAAGTGGCAAATGGAGGGTCCTTTCCAGATCATTTTTCTTATCTTATTTATTCTTTTCTAATTAGGGGAAGAACTAGGTTTTATATAGGACCAAAAGTCCAAATAACCTACGAAAAACTAAGTTCGGGAGGCCAGTCTGTGTTTGTCTGCGCACAGGCTACGACCATAGCCCCTAGGGCATAATCATGGCTTACTGAAATGGTCTCTGTCATGACCCAGGCCACGATTATGGCCTGATGAAATCGCCTCTGTTATAATCGTAGTCTTGGGTCCTCTATCAGGCGTCCTACAAGTCTTCTCCGTTCTTTGATTCTGATCTTAAACACTAACAAACACATCAAAGAACCTCAAATAAACAAAATTAAAGCTTAATAGGATGCTCTAATCCACATAACAATAAAACATAAATATCTAACTGATTAACACAATTCTAAACCTAAACATGCATGAATCAGTTAATTAACAACTAAAAACATACTAAAATGCCTACTAAAACATCATGCAACCTACAACTATCAATAAGAATGCTAAAAAAATCTTTATATAGGCTGAAACTATCATAAAGGGCCTGGTTTGATAGATTCATAAAATTTGTGAAGTCTCAAGGTTTCTTATAAAGATAGTCTGACCATATTTTATTCATAAAAGCTTATGAGGAAGGAATGACTACAATTTTAATTTTGTATGTAGATGACATTATCCTCACTGATGATAATTTTGAGGAAATTGAAAATGTTAAAAGGAATCTCTGAAAGAAGTTTGAAATCAAAGACTTGGGGTCTCATAGATACTTCCTAGGGATAGAAGTTGCTAGATCTAAGAAGGGCATAGTAGGCACCCAACAGAAGTATATCCTAGACTTTTAAAAGAAATTAGAATAAGTGGATGTAAACCATCAGTTACTTTTATGTAATTCAACTCAAAGCTAGGTAGAGTTAAGGACGGAGTTACAGTGGATACATGTCGATATCAATCACTGGTAGGAAAGTTAACTTATTTATCTCACTCTAGACTATATTTCCGTTGCTGTCAATATGTAAGCTAGCTTATGCGTAGTCCTTATTGAGAACACTTGGAAGCAATTTACATAATTTTAAGATACTTAAAGGGAACTCTAGGGAAAGGATTATTGTAACATCCCACTACCATAGGGTACGTACTTAAGCTTTTAGGGACATAACCTACGATAATGGTATATTGGAGCAATAACAAATCTAACATGCATATGGCATCGTCTAACATACTTAAAATCGTTATCATTTCCTCTTAAACATTCACTTCATTCATTGATAAAATATACATTGTTCTTCTCAACGATTGTTTACAAAACTCTATACAGGTTCAGACAAAATTTACAAAATGACCACAACTATTTTCCTTCGGGAGTCAGTT
>JAOQMS010000004.1:15364408-15378131 GCA_027563885.1 Erythroxylum longipes | reverse complement strand
TTTGTTTTCCCCGACGGATTATTTAATTACCGTCGGTAAAAGGCGACGGAAGTTGTGTCGTCGGTAATATTCCGACGTTAATTCGCAATTTCCTTGTAGTGAAATGGATCCTTGGATAGCAAAATTATTTCTACTCTTTTGTAAGTTCTCGAGCCAGGTGTTACAAAATGGAATTCCACTCTACATAATGACTTTTTCAATGATGAAACAATGGGCCATGAATAACCAGAAGGTTCATAGACTTCAAGATGTGCTAATAAACAGTGATAACATGTTCTTGTTCATATTTCAAATCCAAATGACACAAAGAAGCTATTGCAAGTAGGTTCATGGAATATTAATAACAAACCTCTACTACTATAGATTTAAAGGCTTGGAATGAAAATGGATGACATTAAAAAGGATCACATACTTGTATAGATTTTCATATATGGAGTTTCCCTTGGGTACTGGACCACTACTGGTCTTAATGACATTACAATCTTTATTGGTAAGCCTATATGTATAGATTAAGCAACAATTGAGGTGAAGAGGATTCAATTTTGTTGGAATTTGTATACTTGTCATATCTATGACTAATCTTCACAAAAGCATTCGTATATTTGACTAGATGAGAACTTGGAGCCTTTTGAAGATCAAATAAAGGTCTATTATTCCTGGAAACCATAGTTTATAACTACAAAGATTTGTAAACCAAATGGCAAAATCTTCAAAACTAGATAGTATCAGGGAGTAATAAGGCTAAACACAACTAATGATATCCAAGTTCCACCTCCGATAGCTGTAGGTGAGATGACTAATCAACATAAATAAGTACTAAACATAAATATTAACAAGTCTCCAAATGAGGTACATGATCCTCTTGAAGAAGAGCAAACTAGTTTGGATATTGGAACTCCAAGTAGACCCACAGATCATAATGAGTTATCTCAATAGGAACTTGAACTTGTCATCAGGAGGAGATCAAAAAGAAAGAAAAAATATCCATTAGTGGAGTTAAAATTATGATGATATTAATACGGAACATTATTGGGGTTAATGCTCCTCATAAAAAGCTTTTAGTTAGGAGTTTGATAACTCATAATAAAGAAGTCATTGTAGGGATTTTGGAAACTCGCATAAAACATCCTAATTGCAACCTTTTTAAGATTCTGCCAGGGAACTAGAATCAAACCTCCAATCACACTTATCGCCGCTAATGGTAGAATTTTGGTTGTGTATAACACCTCTCTTATCAATATCTCCATCAAATTTACTTTTAATCAATTGATTCATCTTAAGGTAGTTATAAAGAATTCAGGTGATTCTTTGTAATCTCTTTAATCTATGCTCATAATAGTGCTTACTAAAGAACCTTTCTATGGAATCAACTCAGATTAGTTCAAATACTTCCTCTCTTCCCCTACTTATAGTTGGGGACTTCAATGCCTTTCTTACACTAGATTAAGTAGATGGAATCAGATCCAGTTCAAACCCCAGATCTAAGATGATACCTATCTGATATTCAAGTTACTGATTTTTCATTTAGAGGTAGCTACTTCAATTGGTGCAATAAGCAAAATGGAGATAGTTTCATTAAAAAGAAACTTGGCATAAGTTTGGGAAATCATTTATGGTTTACTACTACTTATCCAAACAACTTCTCCAACTTCATAAATCAAAGTCTCTTATATCACTATTCTATTTTGACTCATCATGCTTCTGCTTGTTCTTTATACCTCTTCAGATTCAACAACTTTCTAATTGATTATTAGGTTTCGAGGATTGTATCTTGAATTCTTTGAATACTAACATGCTCTAAATAGTTCATTTATTGTAGGAAAATTAAGCCCATTAAAAAGGATTTGAAGGTTCTATTTCAAACCAATATAGGCAACACTCACCATCTCCTCAATACTGCCAGAATTACTCTTGACATAATTCAACTTGATCTTTATAATGACCACTCCTCAGCTATCCTTCAGTACAAAGAGAGGCTAACTATGAGGCATCTCTCCAAATCCCTCATCTATGACTTCTCACTTTTAAAACAAAGAACAAGAGTAGAATGGATGAAATTTGGGGATAAAAATACTTATTTCTTCCTTAGAGTCATGGTTTCTAGGAAAAGCAACAAGAGAATTGTCTCTTTGCATCTCAATAATTAAGAATTAAACTCTCAATCCTTATTTCTCTGAGGAGCCTTTAAATACTTCTCAAACATCTTGAGAGCTCCCACTAATGCTAGCTCAACTTTCTCACTTTTGAAAGAAATCATGTAAGAGTATACTACTCCACAAGAAGCTAAAACCTTATGCAGGCCCATTACCACTTAAGAGATTGAAAAATCATTAAAATCTCTAAATCCCTGCAAGGCTTTTGGTCTTAATGGCTTCAACCCTTATTTCTTCAACAAGTCTTGGAGTCTAACTAGATAAGTGGTGATTGATGTATTCCTAGCATTCTTCAATAAAGGAAATTTGTAATCCGAGATCAACGGCACTTTTGTAACACCCATTCCTAATAATGGTAAGTAGTCCTCTTTCTCTAATTTTTGACCTATTGCATGTTGGAACATTGTGTTTAAGATTATTGTAAAGATTTTGGCTCAGAGATTGAAAATATTCCTATACAAATACATTGATCTCTCACAAGGAGCCTTTATACCTAGAAGCATTATAGGGGATAACTTCTTACTGCTTCAAAAATTGGTAAGAACTTATTCGAGAAGAAGAAGTAGCAAAAATTGCATTCTTAAGTTGATTTGAAGAAAGCTATGATAGTGTGGATTAGAATTTCATCTTATACACTTTGCAAGCTTTATAATTCCTGTAAGTTTTTATTCAATGGATTTCATAATATATAACTACTCTTTTTAAAATTTTGGTGAATGGACAGCCTTGCAAATCTTTCAAAAGTTGTAAAGGAATTTGTCAACGTGATCCCATTTCACCTTATCTCTGTTCCCTTATAATGGAGATTTTCAATAAAACTCTTAAAAGATTTATAGAGAGAATTGGAAAGCTTAAATTTCACTCTAGGTGTAACAAGCTGAAGATCATCAACTTATTTTTTGCAAATGATTTAATTATTCTTTCAAAGGCCGCCTTCTATTTTATCCCTTTTAAAAGCTCTGAAGATCTTTAATAGGATCTAAGGTCTAGAAATTGATTGTTTTAAAAGTGGTTTTTATTTATCCAAGGATGTTATGGGAAGAGAACAAATTGTGAATTATATTTCAAAATGTAGTTACTACCTATGCTTTACTCAGGCATTCCCATCTCCACTTTTAATTTATCTTGTAGAGATTTTATCATTCTTTTAGAAAAAATCAATAGCAGAATATCTTTTTGGAGTGCTAATTCTCTTTCTATAGCCGGAAGAGCTCAATTAATCACTTCTATTCTTAACTCTATCGATGTGTTTTGGGTTGCCCATATTGCCTTTGTCAGGTAGATCATTACGGCAATTAACATGATCTATAACAAGTTTCTTTGGAGTGGGAATGATGTTTCTTTCAAAAGGACCAAGATGTAATGGAAGGAGGTTTGCAAGCCTAAGGATAGAGGAGGGCTTGGGATCATTTCCCTTAAAGTAATGAATGCTTTCATGCTTTCAAAGAGGTTATGAGACTAATAATAGATAAACAAGCCCTATGGTACAAATGGATTCATGACTTCCATATAAAGAATAAAATATATGGAATTTCGAGATTAATTATTATTTTGCTCCCTCTTTGAAAGCAACACTAAAAATCAAGAATTGTATAAAGAATGAGTTTATTCATTTGATTGGAAATGGGAGATCAACTTATTTTGGTTTGATAATTGGCTTTCATGTGGACCTTTACACCTCTTATAAGAAACAGAAATCCTCAAGCTCGTCATTAATCAGAGTCTAACTATTACTAAGCTTTGGTTAAAAAATAGATTTTTAGATGTTATTCCATTCCAAGTTTTATTACTAGATAAATCATACAAACTTGCTTAAGTGTTGGAGAGGATAGAGGTATAAGGAAGCATAACAATAATTGGAAATTCACAAATCAATCTGGTAAGATGTCTCTCCTATAATAGCCCTAGACCACCTGCTCACAGATATTGACCGCTTTGGGCCTTGTCCCAGCCAAGCCCTCACGGTTTTGCTCTTCCCGCACACTCGCTCAGGAAAACGCATATTTAAGGGAGATTCCAACTCTCCAGTTGGTCCTACGGACTCAGGTACTGGCTCTGATACCATTTGTAATAGCCAGACCACCCGCTTACAGATATTGTCTGCTTTAGGCCTTGACCCAGCAAAGCCCTCACGGTTTTGCTTTTCCCGCACACTCGCTCAAGAAAACATGTCAATAAAGGAGAGGCATCCATAACCTTATAAGGCGTACTTCGTTCCCCTCTCCAACCGATATGGGAATCTCATAATCCACCCCCTTAGAGGCCCAGCGTCCTTGCTGGCATACCAATTCGGGTACTGGCTCTGATACCATTTATAACAGCTCTAGACAACCCGTTCACAGATATTGTGCACTTTGGGCCTTGGTCCAACTAAGCCCTTACGGTTTTGCTCCTCTCGCAAACTCGCTCGGGAAAATGCGTCTTTAAGGGAGAGGTATCCATACCCTTATAAGGCGTACTTCGTTCCCCTCTCCAATTGATATGGCAATCGTAACAGCCCGGACCACCCCGCTCATAGATATTACTTAATTGAATTTGGATATGTAACAGCCCTAGACCACCCACTCACAGATACTGTCCGCTTTAGGCCTTGGCCCAGCCAAGCCCTCATGGTTTTGCTCTTCCTGCACGCTCACTCGAGAAGAGCGAAACCGTGAGAGCTTGGCTAGGCCAAGGCCCAAAGTGGACAATATCTATGAGCGGGATGGTCCGAGTTATTACAAGTGGTATCAGAGCTAATACCCGGGTGGATATGCCAGTGTTGGACACTAGGCCTCAAAAGGCGTATATCTAGGCCTGTGGGTCAGCGTTGTACACTGGGCCTCCAAGGTGGGTGATCCAGGCCTATGGGTCAGCGTGGAAACTGGGCCTCCAAAGGGGTGGAATGTGATATTCCCATATCAATTATAGAGGGGAACGAAGTATGCCTTATAAGGGTATGGATACCTCTCTCTTAAAGACGCGTTTTCCTAAGCAAGTGTGATGGAAGAGCAAAATCATGAGAGCTTGGCTGGGCCGAGGCCCAAAGCGGACAGTATCTGTCAGAGGGTAATATACCTTAGACTCAGATTGCCTAGTGTAAACATTTTCATCCTCGAGATTCCTTTATACTATGGTTGGCCATAAAAGATAGATTGCAAACCATTGACAAGCTAAAGTTTCTTAACATTCCTAGCAGATGCACTTTTTGTACGAGAGATGAAGAAAGCAATAACCATCTATTTTTTCAATCTCAATTTGTCTCTAATATTTAAAGATCTTTAATTCACAAATTTTATATTCAACAAGATCCAAGTGATTGTAATTCTATCAAAAGATGAGGTACATCGTTAATCATTCTAACAACACAATTAAGTAGTGCTACTTCCTAGCTATGTAGTCGAAGACATTTAGGATGAGAGAAATTCTCATATTTTTTATAACAAAAATCAAACTTTACAACAATTCAATAATAGAAATCTTCAGCAGATTAGGGACTATATTAGTTTATCCCAATTCACATGTGAGAACTTTGATTATTGTACTAGAATATGGAGTGTATAAAATTTTACTTTCTTTACTTTGAAGAAGGTTGATTTTGGAAACTTCCATTAAGATATCCTTTTGTAAACTCTTGCATAACTCTTTGTAGCTCTTGTACATTTCATTGCCTTTAATGGCTAAATTTATTATCTTTTTCTCAAAAGAAATTAGGGTACATAAGCCAAGACCAATTTAACCTTAATTTGGAAATGTTTATAAATGTGGGTGAAAAATGAAGGTTAGAAGAGAATATTTTAAATTTCAAAGTTAAATTCCTAAAAAAATATTTGAAGACCTTTGTGAACCTAACCTTAAAGTAAAAAATTTATTTAGACTTTTTTATAGAAAAAAATATGAAATCATCTTTAATTTAGTTGTACTCAATTCAACAACACAATAATAGAGCATATAGTACAAACTAATTGTGTTGGTGAAATAAAAATCTGAAGACAGTACTTCAAAACCTTCATTAATTAAATTAAAAAAAATAAACGTTTGAAAACTTATGTGTATTAGACCTTAAAGTTAAAGGACTAATTTAATTTTTCTTTTTATTTATAAGGAAAAAATTATATAATTGATAATTAATATCACTACTATAAAAATAAAGAAATTATTTTTTAAAATTATTTTTTATTCAACTATCAGTGAAGATTGTTGTTAGCTATATAATTGGTCTCTATTTGGAATGGAAATTTCATCCATCCTTAGAACATTATTAAACATTAAAACATCATCATTCTTTATTGGTTTGTCTTCTTTTCTTCATCATCTTTGTGCCTCTTAAGATACCTGTCAATGTCTAAATGAAATTGTGTAACCTTATAATTGCTTTTTTCAATTAACTTATGCTATTCATATCAACATCAGACCTCAAATCTTTAATGTCATCTTTAAATGCTTCACATGGGAACTTACATTTGCATTCTCATATTAGTTCTTTGTATCATGATTGCTCCTTAGTAGCTATAAAATCAATTATAATATTGATATTTTTGACCTAAACTTTCTTCAACGCCTTTAAAGGAAAACCAATAAAAAGGGAGTTTAGTTATATTCTATTAGCTCTAGATTTTTTAAATTCTAAATTTGAATAATAAAACTTTCAATATAATAATGCATAATCGAATTTATATTGATTACTAAATTTTTTTATCTTTTCTTTTTAGTATTTAATTCTCTAAAATTTTTAATTAAGTGTTTAAACATTTTAAAAATTAGACAACTCAATTTACTTATTTTTATTAATATTTTATGGAGAACATTAAAAAAAATTTATTGTTTGCAAATATTTCTACCTTCTCTAACCTCTTTTATCAATCTTATTATTCTTTCTTTTTTCTTCCCGTTCGATACGCCTTCTCCACTCTCTAGTAAGATTTTATTTTGCTTACTCTGTGCTTCCTTCTCTCATCCCTTTTCTTCTCGGTGCTTTTTCCTCGTATTATTTTTAGACCTTCTCTTTCTTTTTAGTCGTTCTATCTATGATTTGCCCTTTGTCCCCTGTTTTGCTTAAATCTTTTTCTCTGTTTTCCCCTTGAGTCCTAGCAAACTAGATTTGGTTCTCAAATTTGAAATTATATCTTGGTTTTTTTTCAACATTCAATCATTACCATTTTTAGTTATGGCATCTTAAAAACTTTTTCCTTCTTTTAACTAGTTTAAGAAATGTCCTTGTTGGAAATTTGCAAGTGGAGTCATCTCACATCATAAAGAGACATAAGGATAACGTGAGTTATATACAATGACAGGACTCATAATCCATTGCCTTCAGGTTTTAGGTTGAGATATGATGTCCTAATTGTGTATGGGCTTACTTGGATCCAATCTAATTTCTCCCCAAGCCCCCTCTAAACCATTCATTGGTATCAAAGCTAGGTTGGTGAAGTTTGATTAAATATTCATGGATTTAGATTAAAGTGGCTCAAATGGCATCACATGAGTTATGAATTAAGGAGGAGCTAGTCCAATATGAATAGTTCCACTTGTGAGGGAAAAATATTGGAAATTCACAAGTGGAGTCATCCCACATTGGAAAGAAACATAAGTATAAAGTGAGTTACATATAATGATAGGACTCATAACTCATTTCCTTAAGGTTTTAGGTTGAGATATGATGTCCTAGTTGTATTTGCGCTCGCATGGATCTGATTCAATATCTCCCCATCTCCCTTAAAACCCTTCACTCCTTCATCCCATAGTTAAACCATTTCTCTCCTCAAGATTGTACTTCTTTCCCTTCTCTTTAGCCTAGGTCTTTTAGTCACTCAATAGCCTCACTATTCCACCCTAAAACAATGGTGATATTTCTTTCTCACTAAGGGAGAATGCTTTACCTATGACTTCTTTAAAAAGAACTTGGAGTCAAGTTCTAAACGATGCTAATGGTGCTACCTCCCTATAATATTTCCCCATAGCTTTGATTGAAGGCCAGTTTGTAGTGGTGCCTCCTTTGAACATGCCATAGGCTAGAGCTACCAAGTGACAATCATCTTTGATTGATTTTTCTTAAAGATAATACTTATTTATCCTCCCTCAAATCTTGAGCATATAGGAGCTATAATTATTATGGTTTACTGGAAGTTCTTGTTTCATCGGATGATAATTTTATCTTTAAATTCAACTTAAAATGAAGCTCAAAAAGTTTTTGACAACAGGCCTTAGCATTTTAATGATAGAGGCATTTAGTTGTTGTTCCTTCAAACCTTAAGAGTAGGAGAATTTCTTTCGGCCTGAGCAACATTGCGAGTTTTATTAGTAAACCTATAACTATGAACGAAGCCATAGCCACTCTGAAAAGGACAAGCTACGATAGGATTTTGATATTGGTGGAATTAAATCAATCCTTCCCTTAATTAATCCTAATTATAAGATTGAAAGAAAATGTAGAAATATATGAGGACTTCATACTAGTCTTATAATAGTGGATGCCTCATTTTCCAAACCAAGCTTAGGTATGGAAACCTGCACGTAGAAAATTTAGGATAAGAGGGTATGATGAACTTGTAGACATTATTAGAGAGCTTGCTAGAGCCATTAAATCTACTTCTGCTCTAACAAAAAAAAATTGTAGAACAAAACGGTCTAAAGAGTGAGTTGAACAAGAGTTATGAGTAAGAAAAGGCTCAAATGTCCTGAGTTTTGAGATATAAGGAATTCCCATCATAACAAAAGATAAATATGTAAGGTACTACCTTAGTTAAATATAGTAGACTAAAATTCTATCCAGGAGAAAGAGGATAACAATATATACTTTACTCAATTCTTTAAATCTCTAGATCAAATATATTCCAATGGAAACAAGTCCACTTACAAGGAGAGTGCAATAGATGAAGGATATGAATTCACTCCTATTTTTAGGCATAATTTAAATAGAAAGACTAGGGGCTCTTTCTCCAAGTGTTTTAGAGAATCAATTTACTATAACGAAATGTTAAAGGAATTAATAGCCCCTTTGAATAGTTATTATTTAGAGACAATATTCAATCAATAAAACCACTTTGTTGTGTGTTTTGGAAACTAAACTTAAAAAGAAAGGTTTGGAAAAGCTGTATTTTTAAGAATTATTGGTGCAGTCTCTCTAATTATATAACTCATTACTACGAAAGAATTATGATAGCCTATGATACTTAAAAGTTATGAGATCAATTTTCATTGACCAATTAATTCATCTAAAGTTGTTTCTATTATAGTATGGGATAATTATCTATGTTTCCTTCATTTATACCTCAAGTCGTGCCTTCAAAAAAACAATTTTGTAAAATACATCACATGATATCTATCAAGATTTTCATGTTCTCTAGTTGGTAATAAGAGACTTCAACAGTTTCCTAAGCCCATTAGAAATGGAAGGAATGTTTGTGTTAGAAACTTATCGAACAAGCTGGCTATGTGTAGTTTAAATATTAAGCTGATAAAATTAAAATTTGAAGGTAATATATTTTCTTAGACAAAAAAACAACAAAATTAATAGCTTCAAAGAAAGAAACTAGTCAAGGCTATGGTGAATTCAAGTTAGCTCTCTTCTTTCCCTAAATGTAAGGCTATCTTCTGAAATCCATACTTATTAGATCACTTGCCTGTTTACATTAAAAACTTCGAACTGGGGTCTAAACCTTATTTTCCATTCAAATTCAATAGCTTATTAAATTTGTATTAATGGTTTGAAGTAGTAATAAAAAGAGGTCTTGAGGTGAATATGAACGATTCACTACTATTCATTTGTAATAAAAAGCTAAAAAGAATCAAATATGAACTTAAGCTACTAAATCTAACTAGATATAGAAGCATTTATAATTCAATGAAGGACTCATTTGACAAGCTCTAAAGCATACAATTGTTGTTATATAATGATCCCTTTATTTTAGTTCATCAGAATAAGGATTAAGAAGATACAGTTACTCATACTAAGGCATTGGAGATTCAATACTCTTTATTGAAACAAAGATCAAGAATTCAATGGCTAAAGGATGGTGACAGCAATATAAATTTTTTTCTCAAATTTTTTCAAGCTAGGAAAAATCAAAATAGAACCACTTCTCTACAATTGGAAGATGGAACAAAAGTCACCTCCTAAGAGGATATCTCAAAGAAGCCTTTGATTATTTCAGTAATTCTCTAGGTTCTAAAGATGATATAGTTTTTTGAACATCTCTCCTTAACTCCATCATTTTGATCAAATCATTAAAGTATGATACAACATCTCTAGTCCTTCCTTTCATTAAAGCTGATGTTGAAAAGGTTATTTTCAAGATTAGTCCTAACAAATCCCTTAGTCCTGATGGTATTAATGGAGTTTTCTTTTAGAAATCATGGTATTTGATCAAGGATGTGTTTGCACACGTTATCCTAAAGTTCTTCAATCGAGGTCATTTATTAAAGGAGTTTAATAAGACATTCATATGTCTCATTCCAAAGGTATATAACCTTACATCCTTAGGAGCTTTTAGACTTATTAGTTGCTTTAACCTTACCTACAAGGTCATTTCAAGAATTCTTTCTATTAAGTACAAGGAAGCATAAAACTTGGGTTGCTTATATTGAGGGTAAGGATATTGGAGATAACATTCTTCTTATGTAAGAGCTTTTCAAGAACTAAAAGTGTAAGAATTCTATTAAATCTTATGCTATCAATGTTGATTTCAAAAATGCTTTTAATTCTCTAAGTTGGTGTTTTACTATAAATGCTATGTAGGACTTTGGATTTCTAACTATATTCTTAGGATGGATTTGACAATGCCTCATAACCCTATAGTATGTTGGTGAATGGAATGCCTACTCTTATTCTCAAAGGGGAAAAGCATATCAGGAAAGGGTATTATCTCTCCCCATATCTTTCTGAACTAGGAATGAATGTTCTTTCTAGACCAATCAAGCATTGCACTCATCTTAAGCATTCATTTAAATTTCATTAAAAAAACATAAAGGATTAGGTACCTATAATATAGCATTGACAGGTGACTTACTTCTCTTCTTAAAGGTAGATGTTGATTTATTATAGGATCGAATTAATAACTATGGAGATATTCAGGAATATATCTGACCTTACTATAAATAAACAATAAAGCTACTTCTTCATTTCAACTTCTAATTGACACTTATCAAATTGATTCTCTTAAATTAGAGGCAATTGACATTTACCAACTTGGGAATTCCAATATCCTATAAAAGGCTTACATTCACTAATTTTCTGCCACTAATCACTAGAGTTAAGAAAAGGATTCATGATTGGTTCAATAAGTCACTTTCATTTATAGAAAGGCTCTCCAAGTTATCAATTTAGTATTAAATTCTCTCAATATTCAATTGTTTGCTCACATTTCTCTTCCTACTTTGATAATCAAGACCATTAAGAAGTGTCTTAGAAATTTCCTTTAGGTAGAAGCATCTACTCACTACATGTAGCTAAAATGGTTAGGAAAACTGTTTGTCTTCTTAAGATAGAGTGGGGCTTGAAGTTACTCCTTTAAAGCTTACAAATAAAATATTATTAATTAAACATATTTAGGGGTTAATCACAAATACAGAGTCTTTATAAGTGAGATGGATGTAATAACATTACTTAAGACAAGATGAATTTTATTCATATAAAGTTAAAAAATATTCCTTATAAAAAATAAAGAATATTTTCAAGCTTACCAATCAAGATAGCCCTTGGTTCATAAGTAAGCTAGATGATGGTTCTAATGCACCTTTTTAGCCAAATAATTAGAGTTTAATGGTTTTTTAAATAAATAATAGCTACTTTTCTCATTTAAGGACAACAATCTCTTATTAAACCACAATAAAGCAAGCAATTCAGAATAATCAATTTAATTTAGAACCTGTAATTAGAATCAAATTATAGGAGATTTTACTTGGACTGCTAGGTGATTTAGTTAATGGAGACCAAATATATTAGGTTGTTAGTCAATCATATGTCTTTTTTCCAATAGATCATGTAAGCAAATGTTAAGAGGAGTCTACCTCTATGTGAGGCTTCACTTCAGCCTTCGGAATGGACCTAGATGCAAGCACATCCTCCCTCCCTCATGAGGAATTCTCGATTTTATCTAGAGAAAATTTGGTGAATAAATTTAGTGATACAAAGGTAAGTACAAAGCTGGACTCTGCTATGGTGAAACCCAAAACAACTAGTGTATGGAGCAAAAAGCTTCCTATCCATCATAACAAAGGTACCCTTAAACACTACCAGAATGTGGTCCAAAATGGTATAATCTCTTCCCCCCATTAAACTGCTACAGGCTGCTGCATAAGCTTAGTCCTCTACTTTGATAGGATTCTTCTAGTCTAAAAGGTTAGCTTTTTCAATTGTACAAGCATGGGCAAAGGCTCATTAGAAAAGGGTCTTGATAAAGTCCTACTATATAAGGATGGCACTATCCTCTTCAAGTTTCTGGATGATACAAATTTAATTGAGATTGTAAAATAAAGGCCTTAGCACATTGGTAACCAACCCTTATTTGTCCAACAATGGAAACCAAGAGTGTCACTCAACAGGAGTAAAATGCTTATCATTATGGGTATATTTTTATAACCTCTCTTTGAAGTTTTAGACAATTAAGGGCTAGAGTTATATTGCTAGTTCCTTAGGCAAACTTCTTGGTATTGATTCACAAACGGCCATGATTCAATGGATAGGTTACGCCAAACTATGTATGGAAGTCTCAAAAAATGATTCCTTACTAGACAGTTTATCTGTTCTCACTTGGGGTGACTTTGGTACGATAAGAAAAATGGAGATCCAATTATCCTACCCATGAAAGTCGAACCATTCTGCTGAAAAATGGATTCCAATTGGGAAGCAGTTCAAGATGGGTTTGCAAGAAAATTAATTAACTAATGGTTTGACTTTCTTAAGAATTAATTAATAAGCAAATCACACAACATATCAAAACACCCTCATTCAAGAGAATTGATGTGGTCGAATCTTTTAAGAAGTAAGAAGAAGAAGAACAAATGACAATGGACATAGAGCTTGAAGCAGATAAGAAAACCTCTGTTCATAAAGTGGAAGTTGAAGAGGAGATGAGGGTGACTAAGCAAGAGTAAGAACAAATAACTCTAACACAAAACAAACTACTAGATTCATTATTTCATTATTCCCTATTTTATGGACAGTTTGTGGTGAAAAAGACATTACTAAATTTAATTGGTTTTCTCAACTTCATCGATATTGTCCTTCTGATCATCTTTCAATTTTTAGCTTATTTACAAGCTATAAAGCTGAATTTGGGAAACACGACTGGAAGCAAGCCACTGATAATTTGTCCTGGCTGAGTTTCCAAGGATGCACGGTTAAGCTAATGACCACAAATTAGCACGTTTAGTAGTTAGATATAAATTATGTGTAGCTAGATTTGTTTTAAATTCGTACAAATAAGTTTTCATGATTTGGAATGGTTAAGGATTACTAACTCTCTTTCTGTTGGCCCGGTCCCCGAACGGAATTTATGGCGACTACATGTCATAATTGAATTAATTATAAATAAATAAATTATAACATTTAAATAAATTAAAGACTAGGCAAGGAAAATTCGTGGTGGGAT
>JAOQMS010000004.1:15349434-15362038 GCA_027563885.1 Erythroxylum longipes | reverse complement strand
TATGTATGTATGTATATATATATGTATATATATATGTATGTATGTATGTATATATATATATATATAGTGATAAAGACATATCCAACATAGAGAATTCAAATCAAAAAATTAACATGAATGTAAAATAGAAAATAAGACAAAATGACTAGGTTAATATTCAAAAACAAGTGGTGATAAAGTGTAATATATTAGCAAAGTGGATAAAATAACAAGAATCATTTTCGTGAATCTTAAAAACAAAAATGGAGTCGAGAATATTCAAACAATGATTTGGGGCTTAAACCCAAAATAGTAATTTCGAATACATAATAATCAAAAGAAATGAAATCGAAATAACAAAATTCATATCATTGGCTTCGTACTGGATTGTATGAATTTTCAAAAAAAAAAAGAGAATATTTTTTATTTTACCTTAGATGTATCTACTGGTGGTTTTTGCATTTATGATATCTTATTCTTTCTGTTGAATCTTATATTCATTAAAACAAAACAAAAATTAACGATAACATTTGCTTAATTTGATTCATTTCGAGTTACATGAACAAAAATGAAGACTTACATGGAAACAAAAGGAGGGAGGGAGGCGAGTGACTTTTCAGAGATGGCATAAAGTGTATTCCTTAAGAGATAATTGTTTTAAGGGAAAATATACGGTATATTTTGTTTAAGAAATGAAATAGATAATGAATATAATGGTTATTACAAGAAATGGAAAAAACAAAGAATAAAATAGAATGAGTATTACTTTGTTTGGTTTATTATTAAAGAATTTTTATATCAATATTTGATTTGAAAATATAAATTTAGAATAACAAAGAAATAACTAAAAAAGATGAAAATACTATTACTATTATTATTATTATTACTATTACTGCTACTACTACTACTATTATTATATTATTATTTTTATTAATTTGATTATTCTTAATATTCTTTATTATTATTATTATTAAATTATTTATTATTATTAATTTTCTTCTTCTTTTTCTTCTTCTTATAAATAATAATAATAATAATAATAATAATAATATAATCTTATTATTATATTATTGTCATTAATTTATTATTATTATTAGTTTTATTATTCTTATTAATTTTATTATTCTTACTATTAATAATTATTATTATTATTGATTTTCTACTAATTATTAATTTTATTATTATTAATTTCTTATTTTTATCAATTATTTCTTTTTCTGTTTGTAATAATATTTTATGCTTCTTGCTTATTCTATTTTTATTTAAGATGCGATTATGCTCTGTCTCTCTAATTATTCCAATACGCGCTTCCAAAATTTTGCTTTTTGTAAAGAGCTCTGTATCTTTATTCTTTATAAGAAGTCTTAGATAAATGTGAAAATCAAACCCACGCCCATGATCGCTGGTATAATGGGGTTTTCGGCCTACCACTTGAGCTTCATGTCTGCGTCGGCTAGCTGAGATTGACCCATCTTTGCATGGATTATAAGTTGGTCTTTTGCTTTGAAGTCATCTTTTTTGCCATCTTCAGACCATTACTTTTCAATAATTATGTATATGCGGCAGCTAAGAACATGTGATTGGACAACTTTCCGTGAGAGATTTTCACTCCAGTTGTCTCATCACCATCGTAAAAGCACGACACAAAGGAGTAGGCTATAAATGTGCAGAATTGTTACCGAATAGACGGAGATCCGGAATAATATGTTATGAGACACCCAGCCCAAAGTCCTTGTATGTTCTGGGTTTGGACAAACAACTGTAACAAGAACGTTTTTTATGCTCCAGACTGGTCGGATGCGTTTCCTCAGTCCTCTCAACATCACGAGGATAAGATTTTGATATCTAAAGTCCCCATGCACCTTCTTTTCCCATCCCCTATCATACTTACACTCTATAAATACATACAATAAACTTTCATCCGTACACAATACTAATTTAAATTTTATTATTCTATTCAATTTTAACTTATAAAAATATAAATTAATTGAATTATGGAACGATAGAATTATATAACCATATTTTACACTTAAATTTCGGTTTCACAATATTTTTCTCACGTGTTTAAATTCTAATCATAATTTGTTTCTATTATTTTATTTGTGTAGGAATCAAGTGTAGATTTTAAGTACTAAAAATAACCTTTCTCGAAAACTTTCTTAAGAGATTCTAACATATAACAAGAAAAATAAAATAATGCAAATAGTTATAATACTTTGTTTGAAATTTTATTTTATTACATTAAAATGTACTTTTAAACGTTAATAACTGTCCTCCTATCCTAATTCCTATATATAAGCTGTCGTGGTGCAAGTAAATACTAACTTTTTGGATGCAATACAAACACACGCCTCCGTAAAGTATGTACTTGAAACTATTCAGTATTCGTAATTCATATATTTATATTTAACGGTGGAGGTAAACTACAAGTTGAACATCTTAAAGTAAGATGAGATGATAGATTAGCAATTTCCGGTCCCAACAACTTTATACCTTTGTCCGATAGCCATTGCCCATTTAGCCAAAAGTTCTGATCACGCTCTTTTCTTTTCTTTCCCCTTCAAATTTTGATAGCCTTCAAGCATTTTCCTTTTTCTTTGGATGTTGGGGTTGATCATGTGGTACAGTCTGTCACTCACACTGATTTCCTTCTCACTTTCTGTTGTTTTCTTACCTTTCTTGCATACACCGCCATCATCATAAATAACATTCCTTTGCCTTTTCTCTTTTTTTTCTTATCAGGTATTGATTTTGATCTTCATTTTATCATCTTTTCCTTGAATAGCCATGTCTACTACTCCAACTGCTTCTGAGGCATCACAACCCCTTTCCATCACTCCTCCTGATCAGGTATGCACACTCTTTTGTTTTCCCTTTTCATTCCTTATCAGACTAGTAGCATCCATGAGTGTATTCATCAACTTGTTCATGATTATACTTTCCTCCATACTTACTATTCCTTATAAGATCATTCGTTTCTCTGACTAGTTACTGCTTCCTGTATGATCTTTTTATTTGTTTGTTCTTTTGCATCATCGCTAAAAACTATTTCTCAAGTCTCTTTTGCTTCCATGTTTCACGAAAAGCACACATCAGATGGATTACTTATCTTCTCCGAGTGCATAAGAGCGGATTTTGTCCCTCCGATATCTATACTATCTATTCTGTTGATTAAGCCAGTGGAGTTGTGAAACCCTTCATTGTCGACAGCAGAGAATTGGCCAACAATCATGCTTCTCAGAGCAGTGAAAGCCCTGTCATACTTCTTTTACAAGATTGAAAATTTTGTCGTCTCAAGGAAACGTGGGTATAATTCTAGTTAGGAGGGGTAGTATTAGTAACGATCATAGGGTCGCGATGCTGAATTCTGGCTACAAAATTTCACTGTATTATTTCAATTTTAAATATGTTATCTCACTGTAGCTGATCATCTTTAATCAATTATAGGCAGTCCTAAACAAGGTGATTGAAGAGGGCAAGCCGATGGAGAAAGAAACAGTATGTTTACCAAATGAAAGTGACAAAGTAGAAAACCCTATTGCTGAGAAGCTGTTGAATCGACAAGTCTTGGTATCTGATTCAGATAATAAGCTCACTGAACTTCCACCAACTGCTGTAGTTGAGAAAACTGATGAAGACTCTGTTGTGAATCTTCATGGTGAAGATAAAGTGGAGGGAGAAAAGGCCTCAACTCCTGCTTCTTTGGCTGCAGGTCCAGAAACAGATGTGATTATTAGCCAACCTGTTGATGAACAGCCATCTGCAGAGTATGTTGTCAGAGAAACAATAGAGAAACCAGAAGATGCATCACAGGAGAAAGTCGACAAGGACTATACGCGTGGTGTTAATGCTACAGAATCATCAATTGAAACGACGAACATTCCAATAGAACAATCAGTTGTTTCTCATGTCAACAAATCAGAGGCGGTTCTGTCGAATGATGTTGACGATTCAGTAGTGTCCAAAGAAGTTGAGAAACCAGAAGAACCAATAGCTGTCGAAGTTAAAGCACAGGAAAAATCTGAAGTTGCTGAACAAGAAGATAAAACTGACGCAGTTGAAACTGTCGAAGTTAAAGCAGAGGGAAAATCTGAAGTTGCTGAACAAGACGATAAAACAGGCGCAGTTGAAGTTATAGAGAAACCAAAAGAACTAGTGGAAACTCTACCAATTGAAGAATCGGGACCAGTTGTGGCAAAACATGTTGAAGAATCAGAGTTAGCTGGTGATAAATCAGAACATGTACCTTCTGAACCCGAGGTCAGATTGGAGGAACAATCTGAAGTAACAAAACAAGTTAAACATCAAGAATCAGTAGATACTGAAGGCAATGAAAAGCCTGAGTTACAATCTGAGTCAGATAAACAAGTTGAGATTACGTCTACTGATGAAAAATCAGAGCCAACTGTCTCTGACGTGGAGTCAAAATCAGAGGGACAAACTGAAGTTACTGACCAAGTTGAGGCTAAAAATGAGGAGGTTGATCCAAAGTGTGTAACTGAGGGAGAAGCACTGAACAACGAAAGGGAATTGGTGGGTAAAGTTGAAGGTGACACATCGATTAAGAAAGTTGAAACCGTTACAGGAGAAAATGGTGCGACTGCAGAACCAGTTGTTTCAACAACTGAGGAGGTTCAAGATGATTTACAAACGGACAAAACAGAATGTGACACATTAGTCAAGGAAGTTGAAACCGTTATAGGAGAAACTGGCGCAACTGCAGAATCTGTTGAAACAACTATTGAGGAGATTCAAGCTGAATTACGGGCAGAGAAAACAGAAATTTCTCCTCCAATTTCCACTGAAGAAAAGATTAGCAAAGAGGATAAAGATAGGGGAATTGACCAAACGGATACAGTCGAAGTGCCACCACTAAAGGAGGTATTGGTGGAGGCGGAGAAGATAGGGGAAGAGAAACAGGTTGTAGCAGTGGAGGCTAAGAATGTCGAGAGAAATGAAGATGTACCTCAGCTTAACAAGGTGGAAGATGTTAAACTGAGTCTTTCCAATACTGAAGTTGCCGAAAGATCAATGGAGAGTGAGAAAGGTTGTGAAGATGTTGAAGTTCCAGCTTTAGAAGGCTGTAAAGAGAACATTAGAATAGGTTTAGTAGACACAGATGGAGATGAAGATTTGAAGCCAGACAATGAAGCTGCAAAAGCCAGTGAAGATACCTTGGAGAACGAGCAAACTGAGGTTGTAAAATCTGAAGCAAAAGACTTGGCGGTTGCTACCGAGGGTGGTGATGACTCAAAAACATCCCAGGACCTGCCATCAGAAGTTACAGCTAAGCCTACTCAAAAGCATTCAAATAATATATTGACAAAGATGAAACAGTCTCTTATTAAGGCAAAGAAAGCTATCACTGGGAAATCTCCTACCCCCAAATCTCTCCCATCCGATGATGCCAAAGGTGATATTAAAGTCAAATAACTTGGATAGCTATGAAAAAATACTAGCGAACTACTACTGGTGTGGATTGTATACATATGGTGTTCTTATGTGTAAAAGGCTTTCTTTGAATTGTCAACCCTATTTGTTTCATTTGTAAGTGTTGGTTGTGCACTGGTGATTGATTGACTGTTGTTGCTATTGCTGTCAAGGATGGCTAGAAAAGAAATTTTTATTTGTGGGTTTGTAGATACCTTCATTAGTCAACAAGACTACTGTATCAGTGGCGTTATGCACTTATAAGTAGGACTTACTTGTGTATATGCTTACTAGCACTGCCTTCTCAAGAACAGGATTACCAGAAAGCTATACTATGATTCACTACTACTATTGCCTACTATACTATATAGTTGGGGGAAATTAATTGGAGCTTAAGGGTTGAGGAGATTACATCTTTTCGCTCACAGTTACAGCCGCAGGATTCTCTCAGGAGCATCACTTTTTTTACACGTTCGGTTGGTTCTTTTGACAAATGTACCAAACTTCGCGCAGAAGTAGGTATTAATCAACTAGACAACTGCTGGTTGGTTAACAATAGACAGTTACACGTACACAATCAATGTAAAACTTTTTTTTTTTTTGAAATTTAAAGAAATATATTACCAAAGCTGGAAACTTATATACAATCTTATTACAAGGATAAGAACAAAATTACGACACCACTACTATACTACTATTAACATACTTCCAATAACTACATTACACCATCTAAATTAACTAAGTCACTCTGAGTTCCTAGCTAATAGCATCTTGCAGTCTTTTGGCTATGAGTAATTCTCTGATCAGATTAACAATTGCAGCAACGAGCTCATTCTTATGTTGCTCCACATCCTGATATCGACGTCAATTCCTCTCCCTCCATATGTAATATATCACCATCTGAAAAGACTTCCGAATGATGAGTCCAGCTCTCCACATAGGTTTGGAAAACCATATAACATCATTCAATACCTCATTCCATTCAAAAGAGAAATTTAGGATCCCTAGCATATGCAAGATTCTGCTCCACAGCACTTTAGTGTAATTACAATCAAAAAACAAGGGATTCCGACTCTTATTGACTTGTTTACACAATATACAAAGGGGATCATAACTACCAAACCAACGGTCCTTAGTGCTCAATCGATTTTTAATAGCAAGCCACAAGAAAATAGTAGATTTCGGGCTAATTACCTGTTTCCATACCAGATCAGCCCATGTTACAGTATCATGCCGTCGTCTCACTATACCATGTGCCGATTTGGTTGAAAATCCCCTCCATGATTTGCCACCCACATCTATCCTGTTAATTGCGAAGTTATATACTGTTCACATAATGATCAAGTAAGTGACCAAATCTGCAATTCAACAATTGTGTCCTCTCCTTACTAACCCATGCAACCGTAGCTCCCTTAGGGATTCAGTTTCTGAAAACTAGCAAATCATTCTGAAACCATAATGGGCTAGATTCATTCCAATTATCAAACCTGAAACTCTTATCCTCTCCATTCCCTACCCTACTTTTAATGAAAGGATAAATCATATCTCGCAATTGCAACAAACTCTTAAAAATCCAAGAATGATCATACCTCGATTGAAGTTGCCAAAAGCTCTACCCCTAAAGATGATATATTTGCACCCACTTAACCCACATCGCTTCTTTATCCATGAATAATCTCCATATTCTCTTCATAAGTAAAACCCTTTGCATTTGTTTGATTGAAATAATGCCCAAACCACCTTTGTTTTTTAGGCACTACAATATCACTCCATTTGAATTTTGCTCCATTGCAATTATCGTGTTTATCAGTCCATAAGAAGGATTTTAATACCCTCTCTATGTCCTTGATAACTCTCTTTGGAATTACCACATGAGCAGCCTAATGAACATGCATGCTGTTCAACACTGATAAAATTAGGGTAACTCTAGCAACAAGTGATAGGAAACGATTTTGCCAAGCATTGATTTGAGCTTTTAGTTTATCCAACAATGGCAAAAATTCAGAATATTTAGGCTTACCTGAAATGATCGGTACTCCCAAATACCTGAACGTGCTTCTTGGATCGGCAACCCCACCAACCTAGTAATCCACTCCAAGTTCTGAACATCAGAAGACACAAAAATTCCACTCTTCTGTACATTCATCTTCAAACTAGACCAACTAGCAAACACATTCATCATCATCTGTAGCATATGAGGGTCGGCTTTGTAGAATAATATCACATCACCAGCATACAGCAAGTGTGACAGTTGCATTTCTCGGCATCTATAATGATACTGAAATAACCCATTGCACTCCACCGTTTGAGTCAATAATCTTGAGAGACCTTCCATTGTCAGAGTGAAGAGGTAAGGGGAAAGAGGATCCCCCTGCCAGATCCCTCTAGTGATATTAAATGGTTTCATAGGAATCTCATTTATTAAGACACTTATGGATGTAGTCTGGATACATTAAAGTATCTAGTGGCAAAACCTTGGAGGCAGACCAATCCCTTCCAAACAATTCCTCAGATAGCCCCAACCGATCGTATCATAAGCCTTATAGAGATCAATCTTAAGAGCACAACTGTTTATCTTTTTTCCTATATGATACTCACCCATCAACTCTTGTAACAGAAAAATGTTATCTCCAATGCTTCTCGAGGGAAGGAAAGCCCCTTGGGCTTTACTGACCACTTCAACCAATACTGCTTTCAGTCATTCAGCTAAAAGAGAAGCAATTATCTTATACACCATGGTGCAACATGAAATTAGAAGATAGTCCGTAATTTGTTCTGATCTCTCTTTCTTGGGAATCAAACACAAGTAAGCATGATTTATCTCCTTCAATAGCTTAACCGATGAAAAAAACTCTAGCACTGCTTCAATTAAGAGTTGGCCTGTGATATTCCATGTTTTCTGGAAAAAAACCCAGCCGAATACCCATTAGGACTGGGAGCTTTTGAGCTATTTAAGCGAAACAAGGCATCCTTCACTTGTTGGGCTAAAAAAGGAGCAATTAACATCTCCAATTGTTCTGGACTGGGAGAGAAGTCCAATACATCCTTAACCCCAAAACCATTTCTTGCAATTTCAGTATTGCCCATGAGATCGGAAAAAAAAAACCCTGATGTGCCCAGCTATTTCCTAATGACCACATATCACATTGCCCCTATCATCCTTCAATTATGTGATGGTATTGATATTACGCCAAGCCATGATAGACGCCTGAAAAAACTTAGTATTAATATCACCCTCTTGTAACCAAGATTGTCCCGCCTTCTGTTTAAGAATTGAGTCATGTAATTTTAAAGCTTCCTGATACTTCTTCATCCAATTCACCTCAAGCATTCTTAAACTTTCGTCAAGGGGATCACTATAGCATTCCTTTTATATCTCAGTCAACTTACTACACAAATCCTGGATATTGAGAGTTCTTTGCTTGCTAAACTCTTTTATGACTCTTTTGGCAGCTTTCAATTTCTGCATTAATTGAAAGTCCTTGTACCATTTTACTTCCATCCTCCAAACTTGCGAAATCACCTTCATAAATCCCTTTACTTGAAGTAATCCATTAAAAAATCTGAATGGAGCCCCAATCCTTTCATGTTCACACAACTTATTTATGAGAATAGATGCATGATCAGATAATTTTGGTTCTCCAAACTCAGCTGAAGCAAAAGGAAAAGAGCTTAGCCATTGTTGATTGACCAATGCTCGATCAAGTTTCTTCCTGATAAACATATTACCTTTCTGCTTGTTTTCCCAGGTGAACCATCTTCCAGTTCCTCTGAGATCCACCAAATTTGTGATATGAAAGAGTTGATTGAGTTCAACTCCTAAGCCTCCATGAAACCGCACTCCTCCCTCCACTTCCGCAGAGTTGTGACAACAATTAAAATCTCTGATTACCAACCACGACCCTTACATCCCGTCATATATCTCCAGTAATTCCTCCCACAAATTATCTCTTTGGAAAGCAAAATTCGATGCATATATTAATGTGACCGTAAACTAAGTAACCCATACTGTAAATGCATAAATTGTTCCCCCATTTTGAGCACTCGAACATCCACAATATCAGTATTATACCAACATAAGATCCGACCATTATAATGGTGAATGTGACTAGAAACAAAACTCCATTTAGCCCCTAAAAAAGCTAATCCCTTCCAATCAACATTAGCCTTTATTTTAGTTTGTAAGTCCTACCAAACCGGTTGTTCCTTCACAACTAGTTGCTGCAACATCTGTTTTTTAAGGAGTTCATTAAGACCCCTCGTGTTCCACACTAATAATGACATTATAAGAGGATGTTAAAAAAGACACTCAAGGGACATTATCCTTTTGTGCTTTTTTTTTCTTACCTTTCTTCCTTCCCAAACTTCGTTTGGCAATTCCCACCGAAACCTGACTAGTCTCCCCCCTTCATTGTCGGAACCAGCTTCTGTCCCATTACTTGAACTAGGCATTGTTTCATTAGTAACTTCCTTCTCCATCTTCTGTTGTTCTTTATTCAAACTATCGGCCTTCCTACTAGATTGTAACAATTCGGCAGTTATATCCTTTTCACTGTTTCTAGGTATAGTAGAACAAGAGGACTCCCCACCATCCTTATTCTAATTACCAATTATCTGCACCTCTTAACTCTGCACTATCTTTACCTAATGAGCAATCAACCCATTTTCAGTTTGCCTAGAGTTCCCCAGAGAGATCCCACACTCCTCTACATGCCCTCCAGTAGCTTTACTCCTGTCCCTTCGGCCCTACTCCCACAAACACAGCCACATTGTCCTCACTCCCATTCTCTACCCTCTGCATCCCCTGCTCAATACTCTGCTTCTGAAACTCATCCTTAGGCACTCTATTTTCTAGGTCCTCATACCACACTGACTGTAATATGCGACCAGTAGCTACCCACTTCTTATTTCCAGAACTCGGCTTCCAAGGATAAGTCAAGGCAATAACATCCCTAACCAGCTCCCCGGTATCTCCAAGACAGATTATAGGCAAGTTTTCAGGCAATGTGGCATCTTTCTGAACTTTAACACAAATCTTAGCATAACCTATACGATCCATGATTACCGTATGAGAATCCATACAAATGGGTTTGCCCAAGACACTATCCAAATAACTCAGCCCCTCTACCGTCCAATACTCCATCGGAAGACTATGAAATTGGACCCATAAGGGTATCACCTCTATCGAACCCCTGTCCAAACCCATCCCTGGTTTCCATTGTCTTAAAAACAAGGGCTGGTCACCGAAGTGCCACGACCCTTGTTTAATTATCTCAAAAAGATTAGAGTGTTCAGAAAACTTAAAAAGGATCGACCCACCCTCCATTAGCATAGCTTTTGCAAATCCTTTCTTGCTCCATCTGGCCTTATCCCATGCATTAACTGCTAGGAACACCATCCTTTTGGACCGGAAAAAACCGACTAATGCATTGGACTAAGCACGAGCTCCAGCCTGTAGCAACTCCATTGGGGGAGACACAATCCCATCTTATAACACATTTGGATAATAGTGAAGCTTACCTTTGTTGTGCTGATACCTAAGCTTGTTCCTCCAGGCTCCACAGGGTGGAGTTTTTCACTTGGCATAAAAATCATCTATGGGATAAATTGGATCGAGTACTACTTAATCAAGCATCTATGGGATAAATAGGCCTGATGATGTTGAGCTGACACATGAGGTGAATATCAAGAGGAAGTAAGTTGGATTTTTGCTGGAGGCAAAGAGGCAATTATTAAAGCAAAAGGCTAAGTGCAAACATCTTATAGAGGCTGATAAAAGTACCAAGTGCTTTCATGTTGTAGCCAGGAAGAGAGGTAAGCAGAATGTTACTTCTCATCTCATTAAGGAAGATGGCTCTATGGCTACTTAATTGGAAGAAGTGGCAGATTGTGTTGTCAGTTATTTTAAGGAGCTTCTTGGCACTTCAACCCTTGTGAAAAGCTTAGACTGCTCTATGGTTAGGAATGGTTCGATGTTAGATATAGAGTCAAATGAATTACTGATTTCTCCGATTATAGATGCTGAGATCAAAAGGGCAATGTTTTGTCAGACCCTGTTATCGAAGTCCGACTCATGACTTACATTCTCTGATACCAAGCATGTCGGACCCCATTTCCGGAGTGTAACTCCTATTTTCTCTGATACAAAGCATGTCCGGACCCGACCCCGGACCCGGACCCCGACTCCCATGCAGAATATCGTAGTTACGTGAGTTTATCTCCCATAGATAACACCTTGATCACTTTTGGATTATCTTCTCAAAACTCCCCTTTATTAGTCCTAGCTCAGCTCTTAGAGCAGTCGACTATTTCATTTCTACCTTTCAACCTGAATCCTTTAATCATCAGCATAGTTGAGTCCTTACTTCACACAAATACTTGCGTCGGGGTTATTGGTATAACTTCCCTTACAAGCATCCCTCTAAGGTTTCCTTTGGATAGTTGGAAAAAGGACTTCAAGAACTACAATCTTCATGAAGACCTCGAAGACCAACTTTGTCTCCTGATGGTTCGAAATTAGGACAGAAGATATGCGTGAACAGTGACCCAGACGATAATGTGAACAGTGTCATAGACGAACTCTGGGAGACACAGACGATACCTTTCAATCCTTATAACTTCCTTTAGTGTAATCGGTTTGGAGTGTTCTCCATATGGTTTGGAAGATGATTTCACAGTCTACAACTTCCCTGAAGACCCCAAATCCAACTCTATCCTTTGAGGGTTCAACAATGGGACAGAAGATACGCGGATAACCAGCCCCCCCCAGACGATAGCGTGTATAGTGACCCAGACGAAGTCTGGGGAAACACAGACGATAACTTCCAAACCTCATAACTTTTGCTAGGGGAATCCATTCAAGGTAATATTTATACTATTGGAAAGATAATTTCAAGCTCTATAACTTACATGAAGACCTCGAAGGACAATTCTAACTCCTGAGGGTTCAACATTGGGACAGAAGATGCAAGGGTGAACAGGAACACAGAAGATACACTTCAACTCAAGTAGCCTTTATACTCCTTCTTAAGATCCTTGATCCATAACCTATCTTCTGTGTTCTATTCTCTAAGGTTGATCTTTATGTTTTGAGTTGACCCTTAATCAACTGAGAATTATCATCTTAAGTCTGTGAACAGTAACACAGACGATAGCGCTAACACTAACACAGACGAAGTCCATTCGTCTGTGAACA
>JAOQMS010000004.1:15327258-15349334 GCA_027563885.1 Erythroxylum longipes | reverse complement strand
TGCTTTATGATTGATTAATGAAAGAAGTGATGCATTGGATGCCTCTCTCTTCTTCCATTCCATGCATAACCGAATTTGATAGTGTAAGAAAGACTTCTTGCAAGTTTTTAAATCTACCGTTTCTCCAAATATAGCATTCTTTCTTTTTCCGATCCACCAGTAGCAAGTTAATATTCTAAAACTACAAGAAGAGAATGTTAATAATGAACTAGAAAATAATGTGTAAGTCACAAATGATTAAGTGATACCACAAGAAACAAGAAGGTCTATAAAGAAGAAAAGACTAGCTATATTATATGACTATGTGGTGTATTCACTTGAGCACAAGTGTGACTTAAGCATTGATAAGGATCCAGTCTCATTTAAAGAAGTTGTGAAATTTAACAATTCTAAAAAGTGAGTCAATGCTATGAAAGAAGAGCTAAACTATACCGATGATAATCAACTCTAGCAACTAAATCAGTCTTTAAGATTAAAAGGGACTCAAAAGGTAAAATTGAAAGGTACAAAGCCAAACTTGTGGCCACAGATTATACTCAAAAGGATGGCATTGACTTTAAAGAGACCTTCTCTCTAGCTTTAAAGAATGACTCTTTAAGGATTGTTATGACAAGGGTAACTCATTATGATTTAGAGCTTCACCAAATGGATGTAAAGACCACTTTTCTAAATGGTGACTTAGAAGAAGAAGTTTATATAGACCAAACGGAAGGTTTTGTGACTACAGAGGAAAATATAGTGTGTAAATTAAAGAAGTCAATATATAGTTTGAAACATGCTTCTCGACAGTGGTAATTTAAGTTCAATGATACCATTGCCTTGTATGGTTATGTAGAGAGCACTATTAATAAGTGTATCTATATGAAGGTCAGTGGGAGCAAGTTCATTATTTTGGTACTGTATGTTGACGATATTCTTTTGGCCGCTAATAATTTGGGCTTGTTACATGATGTAATGAAATTTCTCTCTAATAACTTTAAAATGAAAAATATGGTAAGACATCCTATATGATTGGAATAGAAATATTCCATGACAAGGCATAAGGATTATTAGGGTTGTCTCAGAAAGGATATATCAGTAAAGTATTAGAGAGATTTAAGATGGAAAAATTACTCAGTATTGGTAGTTGCAATTCAGAAAAGGTATAAATTTAATGAAAAGCAATGTCCTATGAATGATTTGGAACAAAAGGAAATAAAATATATTCCCTATGCATCTGTGGTTGGGAGTCTGATGTATATTCAGACTTGTACTCAGCTAGATATCAATTTTGCTGTTGGAATGTTAGGCGAATATCAAAGTAACCTCGAAATGGACCACTAGAAAACTGCAAAGAAAATACTTAGGTATTTATAAGGCACCAAGGATTACATGCTCACATACAAGAAATCAGATCACTTAGAAATGATTGGTTATTCAGATTCAGGCTATGCCGGTTATCTATTCCAACTAACAAGAGGAGCAATTTCTTAGACGGGTGGAAAACAATCTATCATATTGCTACTTCCACTAAGGAGGCTAAATTTGTGGCATGCTTTCAGGTCACAATTCAAACATTATGGTTGCAAAACTTTGTCTGAGGGCTTGGTATTATCGACAATATAGTTAGAGCATTAAGAATTCATTGTGATAATTCTGTAGCTATCTTCATCTCTAAAAAATGACAAGTATTCTGAGGGTGCTAAACACATGGATTTGAAATAATTTCTAATCAAAGAAGTGAAAAACATAAAGTGTCAATTGGGCATATTGGAATTGATCTAATGGTAACGAATTTGTTAATTACAGGATTACCACCTAAAATATTTATTGGCCATATTGAAAGGTTGAGCATTATAGATAAGTGCTTGCTAGCATGAGATCATGTTATATATATACATATTTTTGGTTATTTGTTATCATTGTTTTGAACTTTATGAAATCAATTAAAGTTATGTTTTTGCTTATTTGTTAGTTTTCACATTATGTTGTGTACACTCATTTTTTTTATTGTAATGAAAAATTATGTTTTAAGAAAAACATTAAAGTTGAGAATTACAATTTTTCTCAATTATAGTTCTTTTTAATTAAGTTGATTTTTGTGATACATGGAAGGAATCATAACATTAGATGACTTGTGATCATCATATCATTTCAATTCATTCAAGTTTGATGACTTGATAGATTCAATATATGATGCACACTTATATTATTGGATCATCAAATCGTAACAAGGGGCAAGTAGGAGATTGTTATATTAATTTAATAATCATAAAAGTGTGGCCCATATTACTTAGGTTAATTATAATATAAGGTGGGTTCAAGATAATGGTTATTGCTCTTTTAGAGAATGTTAGAGTCAGTTTTATTATAATTAATAAGAACCCTTCCCTCTCCCTTTCAAGTTAAGTGAACAGTTATTAAAAAAATGTACGTTCTTACACCATTGGAAATGAATGAAGAAAAGTAGAAGGAGAGACTAGATAAACTTCTTTATATAGAGATTTGTTAATGTGCTTGTTTCACTCATATACTGATGCTTAAACAATCAGTATAGTCAGTATGTTGCCAATTTTGATTCTTTATTGTTGTTGTTAGTGAATTGTTATATGATTTTCTACCAAAGTATTTTAAATTTTTTGATCATGTCACTAAGGTCATTGATGTTTTAGAATTTGATGCCATTAGTTGATGAAGTGGACGAGTGGAGTTTGCACTCTCAAGGTGGCACTCGTTATCATTTATGAAATTAATCAGAAGTGGACATATTTGACATGCATATGGCTTAAATGCTGCCTAACGTGATTAATTGCATGTATTCCCTTCAGTTGATGTTTCTTTTGTAGGTTGGGGTACAATAACGATGCTAGGTTTGCTTGGATCTATGCTTGAGATGAGTTTATCATGTTTCCATATGATAGGAGTGTTTCTTCATTTTTTTTTCTTGAAACCCTAGGTATTGTCCAGTCATGAGTTGAGCTTATTATAGCAATTTTGATGGGGATAGTTTCTTTCTATGTCTAATGATGCGACTATTATCCGTTGGTTACCCAACAATTTCCTTATGATGGGTTGTCTTTATTGTTTTCAAAACCTCACAACCTTCCACTATGAACCGTCATCTCCTTCTATTGTTTTAATGGAAAACAATAGGGAGTATAAAATCTTTGAAATGGTATTGGGTCCCTAACCTTAGCACTTTTTTTTTTGCATACACCATTTGATTGCATTTGAATCTCTCAGCATCAATAATAGGAGGTATGAGATCGAAATTCTGCATTTTTGTTTTTATCATAATGGACATGTATATCGTTTCTTCTTATGTCTAACAGTTGGAATCAGAGTACTTATTTACCTCTATCTTGATGTAATTGAATTTCTATGATTTTATACATGAATGGGTGATGTTCCTGTTGAATATATTAATGTTGTTAGAGTTAATATATTGTGAAATTGATCTCGCATATCTAAAGGAAATTTAATTATGTTTACGATGGCTTTTGAGTCATCAAAAGAGGAGTTGTAAAAGTTAAGATATAGTAAAATTTGTAAATTGAGTTGGATGTGGGTCAAGTCGACTTGACAAGAGGTTGAAGACCCTGCCTACCTTTTTCATTCTTCTTTGCTAAATTAACAATTTAGTTTTCACGGGCCCATCATTACAAACTTTAACTTGTTTGTGCTTTAATTGTTTTGTGCATTTGCATGCAAACTTTGACAATTCAAAATCTTTTACTACGTGGGGCCCAATTTTTGGAAAGTTTTTAATAAATGTTGTAGAAATCTTGACCCACACATTTTGACTTTGTCATGCTCTTCATTGTTACCTGATATATGTGAGAGGAAACACAACAACCTTAGTATCGTGAGGCCCATCGTTGGAAAGTCTTTGTATAAGTTCTCCAGAACTTGTTTCTTTTGAAATTTAAAAGAAATATATTACCAAAGCCGGAAACTTATGTACAATCCTATTATAAGGATAATAATAAAATAACTACAACCACTGCTATACTACTGTTAACATACATCCAATAACCATATTAAACCAGCTAAATTAGCTAATTCACTCTGAGTTCCTGTCTAATGACTTCTTGCTTCCCTTTGGCTATGATTAACTCTCTAATCAAGTTAACAATTGTAGCAGCGAGCTTATACTTATGTTGTTCCACTTCCTTATATAAGCGTCTATTCCTCTCCCCCCATATATGAAATATCACCATCTGAAATGATGTCCAGATGATGAGACCGTCTCGCATTCCAGGTCTGGAATACCGTATAACATCATTCAATACCTCATTCCATTCATAGGATAAATTTGGGACCCCTATCATATGCGAGATTCTGCTCCATATCACTTTGGTATAATCACATTCAAAAAACAAATGATTTATGCTCTCATTGACATGTTTATACAAAACACAATGGGGATCATAGCTACCAAACCATCAGTCCTTAGTTCGCAACCTATTTTTAATAACCAACTACAAGAAAATGGCAAATTTTAGGCATATTACTTGTTTCCATACCATATCAGCCCATGGTACAGCTTCATGCAACTCTCTCCTTATACTGTGTGCTGATTTGTTCAAAAATTCCCTACCATGATTTACCACCTAAATCACCTTGTCCGTCTGGTTTCGAAGTTGCACACCATTCATATAATGTTCACATAAGTGGCAAAATCTACATCTATTCAACCGCTCCCTCTCCCGAAATAGCCACGCCACCGTAGCTTCCTTAGGAATTTAGTTTCTAAAAACTAATAAATTAGTCTGCAACCATAAAGGGCTGAATTCATTTCAATTTTCAAACCAGAAACAAGTATCCTCTCCATTCCCTGCCCTACTTTTAATTAAAGGATAAATCATGTCTCATAGCTGCAACAAACTTTTAAAAATCCAAGAATGTTCATACTTTGCTGAAGATGCCAAAAGCTTTGCCCATTAAGATGATAAATTTGCACCCACTTGACCCACATCGCTTCTTTATTCATAAATAATCTCCATATTCTCTTCATGAGTAACACCCTTTGTAGTTGTGTGATCAACATAATTTCCAAACCCCCTTATTTTTTTGGCACTATAATATCACTCCATTTGACTTTTTCTCCCTTGCAATTATCATGCTTACCAGTCCATAAAAAGGATTTTAATATCCTCTCCATTTCCTTAATTACTCTCTTTGGAATTACCGCATGAGTAGCCCAATGTATATGCATGCTGTTCAACACTGAAACAATAAGATTAACTCTAGCAGCAAGTGATAGGAAACGATTATGCCAAGCGTTGATTCTACCTTTCAATTTTTCCAACAATGGCAAGAAATCAGAAAATTTTGGCTTACCTGAGGTGATCGGTACTCTCAAATACCTGAATGGTGCTTCTTGGAGAGGCAACCCCACAAACTAGTAATCCTATCCAGATTTTGAACATCTAAAGAAACAAAAATTCCACTCTTCTGTACATTCATCTTCATCCCCGAACAACTAGAAAATATATTCATCAAGTTCATCATCATCAATAGCACATGAGGTTTGGCCTTACATAATAATATCACTTCATCAGCATACAGCAAGTGTGACAATTTCATTTCGCTACATTTATAATGATACTGAAATAGCCCATTACAATCCACCATTTTATTCAATAATCTTGAACGGCCCTCTATTGCCAGAGTGAATAGGTAAGGGGAGAGTGGGTCCCCTTGCCTAATTCCTCTAGTAATAGTAAATGGTTTCGTAGGAATCCCATTTATTAAAACACTCATGGATATAGTTTGAATACATTGAAGTATCCAATCACAAAACCGTGTAGGCATACCAATCCCTTCCAAACAATTCTTTAGATATCCCTATCCGATCGTATCATACGCTTTATAGAGATCAATCTTTAAAGAACAATTTTTAATCTTTTTGCTTATATGATATTCACCCAATAAGTCTTACAACAACAATATGTCATCCCCAATACTTCTCTAAGGAAGAAAATCCCCTTGGGCTTTACTTACCACATCAGCCAATACTCCTTTCAGTTGTTCATCTAAAAGACAAGCTATTATTTTATACACTGTGGTGCAGCACGAAATTAGACGATAGTCCGTAATCTTTTCAGGTGACTCCTTCTTGGGAATCTAACATAAGTAAGTATGATTGATCTCCTTTAATGACTTACCAAACGAAAAAAACTCTGGCCCGCTTCCGTTAAGAGTTAGATTGTGATATTCCATGTTTCCTAAAAAAATCCAGCCGAATACCCATTAAGTCTGGAGGCTTTTGAACCATTTAACTGAAACAAGGCCTCCTTCACGTGTTAGGCTGAAAAAGAAGCATTTAACATCTCTAATCTTTCTTGACTAGGAGAGAACTCCAAAACATCTTTAACCCTAAAACCATGCCCTGGACTTTCGTTATTTCCTATGAGATTGAAAAAAATTCCTTGATGTGCCCATCAATTTCTGGATGACCACGTATCACATTACCCCCTTCATCCTTCAGTTTAGTAATGGTATTGGTATTTTGCCTAGCTAAAATAGAAGCCTGAAAAAACTTAGTATTCATGTCACCCTCCTTAAGTTGAGATTTTCTCGCCTTTTGTTTAAAGATTGAATAATGTAATTTCAAAGATTCATAGTATTTTTTCATCCCATCAGCCTCAAGCACTCTTAAGCTATCATTAAAGGGTTCCCTACTCTTTCTGTATCTCAGCCAAATTAGTACACATATCATGAATATTTCAGGTTCTATGCTTACTAAACTTTTTAATCACTTTCTTGGCAATTTTCAATTTCTGCATCAATTGATAAGCTTTATACCTTTTTTACCTCAGTCCTCCAAACTTGTGAAATCACCTCCATAAATCCCTTTACCTGAAGTAATCCATTAAAAAATCTGAATGGTGCCCCGATCCTGTATCCATAACATAGTTGTTGTATTAGAATGGGCACATGATCAGAAAATTCTGGTTCTCCAAACACAGCTGAAACAAGAGGAAAGGAGCTTAGCCATTGTTGATTTACCAATGCTCGGTCAAGTTTCTTCCTGATAAACATATTCCCTTTTTACTTGTTTTCCCAGGTGATCCATCTTCCCATTCCTCTGAGATCCACGAAATCCGTGTTGCAAAATAGCTGATTGAGTTCAGCCCTTAAGCCCCCATGAAACCGCACACCTCCCTCTACTTCATCAGAATTATGACAACAATTGAAATCTCCTAGCACTATCCACAGCTCTTGCATCCCTTCATGAACTCCAGTAGCTCCTTCCACAAGTTAACACGTTGGAAAGCAAAATTAGACGCGTATATCAACGTAACCACAAATTGGAACTTCCCAATTAACCCACACCGCAAATGCATGAATTGGTCCCCTATTTTGAGCACCCAAACCTTCACTTTATCCGAATTATACCAATATAATATTTGACCATTTTAGTGGAAGATGTGATTTGAAATGTATCTCCATTTTGTCCCTAAAAAAGCTAATCCTTTCTGATCAACATTGGCTATTATTTTAGTTTCAAGAAGTCCTACCAAAACTTGTTGTTTCTGCGCAACTAATTGCTGCACCATCATCTTTTTATGGGGGGTCATTAAGACCCCTCGTGTTCCAAACTAATAACATCATTGAAAGATCTTGTTAAAAAAGACACTCAGGGGGCATTACCCTTTTATGCTTTTTTTTTCTTACCTTTCTTCCTTCCCACACTTCTTTTAGCAAGTCCCACCAAAACCTGATTTCGTTATCTGAACCTGTTTCTTTCCCATTACTAGTATTAGGTTCTGTATTGTCAATTACATCCTATCCATCTCCTTCTATTCTACAATCATTTCTTCGTCCTTCCTACAAGATTGTGGCAGCACAGCTGCTATTGCCTTTTCACAAGTTCCAAGTATACTAGGAAATGAGGACTCCCCAACCTCCTTATTCCCACTGTTAATATCCTTCACACCTTGACTCTGAACTGCCTCTGCCTGATGACCCTTCAACCTATTTTCAATTTGCATTGACATTTCTAAAGACGTCCCACTCTTCATTACATTACCAACAGTAGCTTTTACTCCCCATATTGAGAACCAGAGTCTGACCATTCGGAACCTCACCCAATGGCTCAACCACATTTCCCTCACTCCCATTCTCCTCCATATTCATCCCCTGTTCTATAAGCCTTTCCTGATCCTCATGTCTATGTACTACATTCTTTAGATCCGCATGCCTACCAAATTAGAATATTTGGCTAGTTGCTACCCACTTCTTACTTACGTTGCTCAGCTTCCAAGGATAAGTTAAGGAAATGACATCTCTGACCAGCTCCCCTACATCTCCTAGTCGAAAGATAGGCAAGGATTCAGGTAATGCTGCATCTTTCGGCACTTCAATACATATCTTAGTATAACCTATTCTATCCATTGCTTCCATCTAAGAATCCATGCAAATAGGTTTGCCCAATATACTAGCTAAATGGCTCAGTCCCTCCACTGTCTAATACTCCATTGGAAGACCATGAAATTGGACCCATAATGGAATCGCCTCTATCGATCCCCTATCCATACCCAACCCTGGTTTCCATTTTCTTAAAACAAGGGCTGGTCACCTATGTGCCATGACCCTTGTTCTATTATTTCACCAAGATTTGAATGCTCAGAAAACTTAAAATGTATCAACCCATCGTCCATTAGCATAGCTTTTTCTAGTCCTTTCTTGCTCCATCTGACCTTTGCCCACGCATTAATAGCTAGGAAAGCTATTCTTTTGGACCAGAAAAATCCAGCTAATACATTGGACCAAGCTCGTGCTCCAGTTTGCAGCAACTCCATAGGAGGAGAAACAATACCATCTTGTAACACATTCGGGTAATATTTGAACTTACCTTTATTGTGCTCAACTCTAAGATTGTTCCTCTAAATGCCACTGTCCACTGTCTTCTTCGCAGGCACATCTCCAGTATCCTTCGACCCTTCCGAGTTGTTCACCTGTTTGCCTGTGAGCTGCTCTCAGGTTAGAGGAGGGAAAGAGGCCAATGACGGAGATGGGTCACTCATGAATCTAGTGAGTTACCGCCTAGCGTCCAATTCCGCCCACTGAAAATGACGATCTACACCAACGGATGAACTCCTCGGAACGTGTTTTGGAAGGGTAGCGAGAAAGGGCAAATAGGTTAAAGAGTAAAGAAGCTGGAACGAAAATTAAGGACAATAAATCCTCCATAACTTGTTTTAATAATGTAAGCTTTATATGTAAAGCATAAGCATCACATTTCTGGAACTAACACTTATAACGTGGGGCATCATGAAAGTTTTAGTTTCATACTTGTAAAGAATAAATTGTATATAATTTGGATTGAAAGTGGTCCATTTTTATATTATATTGACATTTTGGACCCATAAATATTTTAATTTTGACATATTAGCCCAATTTTATTAAATTGCATGATTTAAATTATATATATATATGCTAATATATGATATTGATTCATGATTAATAAATTTTAAAAGATTATGTGGAACCTTTATTATTCATGTTTTACATAAAATGAGGTGTCATGTGATCAATATAATTTTAATTAGTCAAAGATTAGCCACAACATCTTTGATTAAGAAAAATTATATATTAAAAGTTATGGATCACATCTAGTAAAATGACTTAAATTGTAATTAATCATTTTCAAATATAATAAATTTTATCCCATAGGAATATTTGCTATATTTGCATGGTTAATTAGGATGGAATAGTAAATTATCTTTTTTCTTAATTTACCCACAGATATTAAGAAAAGGAATATAATTTGATAGTTTCATCATAAAGGTTATGTATGAATTTTTTAATTAAACCTTAGCCCACAGTCAGTTTTAATTGTTATATGATTGACATTTGAAATATGATTGCATGTTTTAACATTGGTAAAACATGATACATGTTTCTTTGCTTCAACAAATTTAGTGACATAACCATGTTTATTTGAATTTTGAGCAGTTATTAAACCTTTGAATTTTTCTGATATTTAATGTGATATTCCTTAATTGAATGGTGATAACTATAAAATTTGAAAGAGAGGATTCTCCTCCAATTAGGGTGGATGGATATTGATTACGCTTTTTGGAAAGGTGAACCATCTGCAACTACTGAAACTAGCACTCAGGCTAAAATTGCTCTTTATGAATGTCAGGAGCGATCTAATCACCTCAGTATGATGTACATAAAGACCAAAATTCATGCTAGTATTTGTGGTTATATTGGAGAGTGTGACCATGTTAGGGATCTACTGAAGGCTATTGATGAACAGTTTGGGTCTTCAAATAAGGCCATAGCTAGCACCTTAATGACCAAGTTGTCATCAATGAAGCTCATAAGTATTAGAGGTGTTCGTGAGCACATTATGCAAATGAGGGACATTGCGGCTCAGCTAAAGTCTCTTGAGATTGAGATGTCTAGGTCTTTCCTTATGCATTATATACTTAATTCCCTTCAACCTCAATATGGACCCTTTAAAATCTCTTACAACACATATAAGGATAAATGATCTATCAATGAACTCTTAACCATATGTGTTCAAGAAGAATGGAGGTTGATAAAGGAATTAGGTGAAAGTACACATATGGCCACAGAAGGAAGGAATAGAGGGCAAGCCAGACAAAAAGGAAAGGGTAAAATACCCGTCCATATTAAGATCAAAAAGTATTTCAATATCAAATATCGCTTCTGCAAAAAGAAAGGGAACATAAAGAAGGATTGTGCCAAATTTAAGGCTTGGCTTATAAAGAAAGATATTTCAATCTCACTTGTTTGTTATGAATATAATATGGCTGATGTTTGTCATAACACTTGGTAGATTGATTCTAGTTCTAAAATCCATATTTTCAATGCCTTGCAAGGTTTTCTAAACCAGAGGAAGCCAATGAGTCGTGAACATTGCTTATATTCAAGCAACAAGATGCGTTCATATGTGGAAGCCGTTGGGACATGCAAGTTAGTTTCAAATTCTAGTTTTGTTTTGCGTTTGGAAAGAACATTTTATATTCTAAGTTTCTCTAGAAATTTGATTTGAGTTTCAAGACTTGTACCTTTAGGATATTCCTTTAACTTTTCAAATACGTCGTTTGGTTTATATCATAGATCTAATCTTGTTGGAAATGGTACAATGATTGATGGTCTTTTCCAAATTAATTTGCAAGAAAATGTTTTTCACAATACGATGCATGTCCATAATAATGTTAATATTAAAAGATGTGTTATAAATGAACAATCCTCTATGTTGTGGCATTGAAGATTGGGACATATTTTCCTTGAAAGAGTTAAAAAAATTAGTGAATGATGGAGTACTTAATACTCTAGATTTTACTGACTTTGATGTTTATGCGAATTGCATAAAGGGAACGTAAACCAACATGAAAAAGAAAGGTGCCAAGAGGAGTTTAGACATATTAGAGATCATTTATACAGATATTTGTAATCCAGAAATGAACTTGTATGGTCAGAAATACTTTATCTCATTTATAAATGATTACTTGTAATATATGTAGCTCTATCTACTTCATAACAAGAACGAAGCATTAAATGCCTTTAAAGTATTTAAAACGGAATTAGAGAGACAATGCAGTAAGCAAATAAAAATCGTGAGATTAGATAGAGGTGGAGAATTTTATGGTAGATACACTGACGATGGACAAGCACCTGTTCTATTTGCAAAGTTTCTTTAGGATCATGGGATAATAGCTTAATACACGATGCCTAGGTCTTCAGACGAAAATGGTGTAGTAAAAAGAAGAAACCGAATATTATTACATATGGTGTGGAGTATGTTTAGTATCTCTAAACTTCTTAAATTCTTATGGACTGAAGCTCTGAAAATGACAGTGTATATATTAAACTTAGTTCCAATCAAGGTTGTTTCAAAAACACCATTTGATTTATGGAAAGGTTGGAAACTGAGTTTGCGACATATACACTTATGGGGATACTTGTCTGAAGTAAGAGTTTATAATCCATAAGAAAAGAAACTGGATTCGAGCACTATAAGTGGATATTTTATTGAATATAGTGAAAGGTCTAAAGGTTACATATTTTATTGTCCATCTCATAGCACTAGGTTTGTGGAATCCAGAAATGCAAAGTTCTTAAGAAGTAGGAGTGATCAATCTGGAGACTTAGTTCTTAAGAAGGATCATTATGAAATACAAACTCATACTTCAAGTAATAGATTGATTGTCATTCAAAGCATCCCTCAAAGTTAAATGGGTATTGAACAACCAATCATTGAAGTTCTACAAGCTGTTGATGACAATCAAGTAGATCCTATTGTTCAGCAATCACCAGAGGTTATTAAGCAACTAGTTGTACAATCTCCTCCACAAGAGGGTGCTAATACAACATTAAGAAGACCAACTAAAGAGAAGAAATACGATAATAACTAGTGATTATATTTTGTACTTATAAGAATTTGACTATAATATCGAAGCTGAAAATAACCCTGAAACATTTTCACAAGTCATTAGTTGCGATGAATCTCAATTGTGGTATAATGTCATGGTAAGTGAGATGAATTCTATGACATCTAACAAAGTCTGGGATCTTATCAAGTTGCCTAATGGTGCAAAGGCCATTGGATGTAAATGGGTTTTCAAGACAAAAAGGGAATCATTAGGTAACATTGAAAGATATAAAGCTAAACTTGTTGCCAAAGGATTTACTCAATAAGAAGGAATCAATTACACAGAGACCTTTTCTCCTGTATCTAATAAGGATTCTTTACGAGTGATTATGGCATTGGTAGCCCATTTTAATCTTGAACTACATCAAATGGATGTGAAAACAACATTCCTAAATGGAGATTTAGAGGAAGAGGTTTATATGAAATAACCAAAAGGATTCTCCTCTATAGATGGTGAGCGTTTGGTGTATAAGCTTAAGAAATCCATATATGGATTGAAACAAGCCTCTTGTCAATGGTATTTAAAATTCCATGATATCATATGGTTTTGTAGAGAATATCATGGATTAATGCATACATCAAAAAGTTAGTGGGAGTAAAATTTGTTTCCTTGTTCTATAAGTGGATGATATTCTACTTGCCACCAATGACAAGAGTTTGCTATATGAGGTGAAATAATTTCTTTCGAAGAATTTTGATATGAAGGATATGGGTAAGACATCTCATATCATTGGTATTAAGATCTATAGAGACAAATCTCAATACATTTTAGGTCTATTCTAAGAAACCTATGTTAATAAAGTCTTAGAGAGATTTTAAATGAAAATTTATTTACCGAATATAGCACCTATTGTGAAGGGTGTTAGGTTTAATTTGAACCAATGGTCATAAAATAAGCTTGAAAGGGAACAAATGAAAAATATTCCATATGCTTATGCAGTTGAGAGCCTAATGTATGCTCAGGTTTGTACAAGAGACCTGACATTGCATTTGTTGTGGAATGTTAGGAAGATATTAGAGTAACTAAGGTATATACTATTGGAAAGTTGCCAAAAAGGTGATGAGGTACCTTTAAAGGACCAAAAATTACATGCTTATGTATGGACGAACAGACAATCTCGAAGTAGTTGGCTACTAGATTGGAGTTCATTGGTTATGTTGATTCGCGAAAGTCAACATCTGGATATGTGTTTATGCTTGCCAGTGGAGCAGTATCCTAGAGGAGTTCAAAGCAGAATTTGACTGCTACTTCTACTATAGAGGTTGAGTTCGTTTCTTGTTTTGAGGTTGCCTCACATGATGTATTATTGAAGAGTTTCATATCTAGGCTTAGAATTTTCAGCTGCAGTTTTCTTGGCCAAAAACATCAAGAGTGGTAGTCGAAATAAGCACATCGACATTAAGTATTTGGCCATTAAGCAACGTGTCAAAGAGAACAAAGCGGTCATTGAACACATTAGCACTGCATTAATAATTGCTGATCTTTTAACAAAAGGCATGCCACCAAACAGTTTTCAAGATCATGTTGTTAGAATAGGATCGGTTCCATTATGTGGTTTATTGTATGTACTTTCACGAGACTTTTATTAAATTTGTTGTTTTCTCGTTTTGGTGTGTGCACATTTTTATTTTGAGAATCACAACTTTTGCATGTCTTGTTTTAGAACTTTTTAAAGTTCATTTACTTGATGTACATGAGCCTTGGTAAACCTTTGTGTTTTGTATTCTATGAAGCATTGTTGATTATAGATGTTTGTAACGACTTAATAATGTACTGATAATCAAGGATCTTGTGCAGAAACTGCAAGTTGTTTTGTGCGCTGGAATGTGTTGCTGGCTCCCTTTTTGGTGATTTGAATTTCAGTAGGATGGTCATTATAGTAAACCAGAAACGTAGTGTTAGACAAACATATACTGACAACTTTTTCGTAAATTGAATCAAGGTATTACTTTATTATTTTTGCATGTATCTACTTTACCTTTATATATCTCTTTTGTTCCACGATTGATTGTTCGTTTACCCCTGCATGTATGGTGTTCATTCTTATAGAAATGAGAATGAAAAGTAAGTACTTTTTTTTAAAAAAATATAGATAAATGGAAGTTTAACTCTTAAAGAAGTACTTCGTGAAGTCTTCCAAAATTTGATTAAGTTTAACTCTTAAAGAAATACTTCATAAAATCTTCCAAATATTGATTAATTTATTTATTCCTTTTTTACACGCAGGAGAAGAAATTTTACATTTAAAAAAAAATCAACCAACACAAGGTTATTTTACCGTTCACCTTTGTATGCATCTCATCTGCTGCAAGTTTATTTGGATCCATCTTTGCCGTTGTCACTTGTATTGTCAATTTCTATTGCTACCATCCGTCCTATTTTTCCGTCTTTTCCTATGCTTTAGCCTTCATTTTGCTTGGGACCATAATGATCTGCATTCACGTGTTACACCGCCTATCCTCTTACTCTCCTGCATTCTACACCGCCTTTCCTTTCGGAGAGGTAACGCTCTCGGTATTTTAAATTTGATAGTAAAATCACATGCACTGTTTTTAGTAAATATCTTGAAGACGAGTTTTTTAATGTTATGGAATGTGCACTTTCCACCGCATGCATTTGACTTATTTGTCCCGCGGCTACTAACGGGATACTTCTTCGTTCTTTTCAATAGTGTGTACTAACATTGTAGTGCGTTCCGCTTAATTTGCCATTCAACTTGTCACTTAGATTGTTAATATATTAAAATGTTCCAACATTATTTTCTCCCAAAATTAAAGAATTTAAAAGTTCTCCACATTTAATCTATTAAAAATTCCAAAATTTTAAAACATAAACAGAGTTTTTGATAATGCAAGTAATTAGATTTATATTACATTTGTAAGTGTATAAATTTGTACAAATAAAATTTGATTTTATAAAAGCAACACCATATATCGTATTTTTATAATTTATAGTGAATATAGAAAGAGATTAATTTTATGTTAGATAATTATATTTTATAGAAAAAGTTGAAACACTTCAATATAATCTATTTTGATATTAAATTATAATTATAATAATTTTTAAATAATTATTAGCCCTTAATTTAGGCGTAGGAGAATTCTGTGCTTGTATTGGAATATTTCCACTAAAAATAAAAGAAACTGCAAGTTATTGTTAGATAAAAGGGAACAAGTTTGCAAAAATTTTCATTATAGTTAACGAGTGGCTAAGTGATCCTTTGAAGGCGTTTCATATGAACCTGTTTTCTAAGCGTGAATCATATGTGCATTTCCGTAAATAATTAATATTATCTTTTTGTCAAATTTATGAAAACTTACATTTATGTGTTAATACTATTTATCCTTGTGCATTTCCTTTATAGTTTAATTTTCCAATGTTAAGACCCTTTGAGGTTTGGTCAAATTTTATTTTGGAATAACTAAAACATTCCTTATCTTTTAGTTATTTTGTTGACCAGGTCGATAAGATGAATTAATACTTCAAATTTTGATTTGTTACACGAACCATCCATGTTTGTAATTCGGCTTGTGGAGTGAATCAACAATCAAGTGTGTGAACCTCTGTGCTTTCACACCCGCACTACAACAAAGTGGCTATTTGGCGACAAACTTATTTCGTCGCAAAAACGGAACATATTACGACAAAAAAAATAAGTCGTTACTAAAACTTGACATTTATCGACGTAAAAATAAAACGTCGCCAAAATAAATTATTCAGCAAAGAATATAATTAATTGTTGCAAAATGGTAAATATTTAGTGACGTTTAATGTTATTCGTTGCCAAATACTTTCTTTTGCAATGAATTATGTCAATCGTCACTAAATATTTTACACATTTCGCGAAGATATGCATTAGCGTCACTGAAAGTCCATATTCAGCGACCAAAATTCTGTTTAGTTGTAAAAACTTCGGCATTCTGCAACGATTTTTCTAAGCGTCACTAAATGTCCATTATTCAATGACAATATTTTTGTAATTGTCGCAAAATATCCGACATATAGTGACGAATTACGTAAAAAGTCATTGAATGTTTGCAATTGGTGACGATTTTGTAAATCGTCGCTAAATGATTTACATTTGCAAAAATTTTAAAGCTAACATTTTTATAATTTATCATAGTTAATTAAGATATATTTTATTTGAGATTTTATTTGAATGTTTAGAACGTATTATTAAAAAAAGTCAACATAATTTTAAGTGTTTTAACACTTAAATTTAATTAATTTATCATTAGTATTTACAAAATTGGCAAAATAAGTTATAAAAAACTTAATTAATTTTATGAATATAATAATATGATATAGCAGAAAAAACAGTTATAGAACAATTCAGTATGAAGTTATTCCTAGAAGTTACCCAAATCATATAGTTATAGAACCAGAACAATAACAGTCCACAGTCAATAGGTCGCAAGTTGACCTCTAAGTAGTAGATATGTTGTTTGACAAATTATTATAGATACAACAATAAATAAACTTTAAAGCTGAGTTCAGTTGATTGACTCGCTAATTGACAATGATATATTTATTTTTTTGGATTCCAAGTAACATGTGAGTCAGTAAAGGTAAATGAGTTCAGGATGTCTGGATTCTCCAGAAGGGCCTTTGCACGTTCGAACGCACCAATTGAAACGGTGAAACTTGTTCCCTTAACTATGGGGTTTTTCACGCCCTCTTGCAACAACCTTTTCTCTATAGCTAAATTTGTAGAGAATGGAGTGAATAAGTCACTAGATTTAGTACCTAAAACACAATCAGTATAGAAGTTAGATATTGTCACATTAGTAGACCATGAAATGAAATAAAATTAGAGTGACATACATGCATGAGCAGATGAAGTATTCAGAATTGATGAAAATTCCAAATCAACTGATTTTCCTTTACAGACTGTTGTCACATCGCTCCCACCTCCGCGGGCATACATGTCACCTTCAAGACGAGAGGAAGCTTTAAACAAGCATGTAGTATAAACCATCAAATGTGAATATATATAATTGCTTCATAAAAGGAAATGAGATGTACATAATAAGGAAAGTGACATAATTCGGATGTTACTAAAAACTACGATTTGTATAGATACTGGAGAGTTCTTTTTCAGTTTTGGTTTGCTCAGCGGGGACAATTTTGCCACATTCCTCCTAATGGTATGACTTAGGGCCATCTGGAACTAGTCTCTATGTTGACATTCCTTGATGAGATGAAACATTAAACGCGAGTGGGAAGATAGGCATTAAAAAATAACAAAGATAGACGTTAAATCATCTTCCAAACTCAACCATAAACACAACTTATACATCAAATTCATGTGTTTCACAGGACTAGAGGAGAGCCCAAAGTTACATATGGTAAGCAAGATGCATTTACATTAGTTGTTCAGTACATAAAATCCAGAAACACATGATATACGAAAGTTCAGTAACAGTGAGGTAAACAAAATCATTATACACAAACAAATAACATGAAAATTAGAAAACATCATATACAAAAGACAAAGAAATCAACTTTAGAAAAAAAACTATGTACAAATCTACAAAAAGAACGTCCAAATCTATCATAGAAGGATAAAAATCACAACTTTTTAATTTAGCAATGGTTAAAAACTTGTATTCGTTGAAAACATTGTGTTGAGAGCCAAATGCAAACATCACAGAGCATCTACCTAAAAGTAGACTATAACTTGTAACAAACCTAGTTTCACAAACAAAGACCCAATCTTGTCATTTAAAAATGTAGAAGAGCTTTATAACCGTACATGAAAAAACAGCAGATAATAAAAAAGAAGTGACAAGAATACTGACTGTGTTTTGATGAAGTGAATGTTTTTGTTATGTGAGAAAGGCATCGGCAATCGGTGGTATGTAGGAGAGGTTTTTGTTGATTCAGAAAGCTGATTTAACGAGAATGCTAAGAAGGCTTTTATGTTATGTTTATTTGAAAACCTAATACAAAACGACGTCATTTTTGCAGTGAAGGTAAACGACGCCGTTTATTGTTTATTGTAGTTATTTAGAAGTAGTCTTAATTTATTTGCTACGATTTGTTGTATTTAGTCGATAATCATCGGATAAAGCGACCAATAGATTGTTCTTCGCTAAAGGCCAGTGGTTCATAAATAATTTTAAATAAATTTATTTTCCTATTCTAAATAAAAAATAATTTGAATTAAAAATTAAGTGATTCATTTCAAAACTATTCGGAAATTAATAGGTTGACTGTTGAAATAAAATAAGATTGTCTTCAAATTATACATTTTCATTAATGTAATTTAAAAAAACTTATTTGAAAATTATTAGTAGCCTTCATTAATTTATATATCGGTTGTCATTTCATTTTGTTTTATATTGTTTGCTTAATTGCTGCGTATGAACTGGAACAACGTTGTTTACTGCATGTAAAATGGTCACTGTGTGTTTTTTAAACCTAACATAAAACTGAAAATGCACGTTATAACTTTGTTATCTTCTTATATTGTCTAGCTAAATGGATAAGAGTTGGATGTCTTATCGAAAATTGTTCAACTGAATACGTAGAAGGAGTTAAGAGTTTTATGCAATTTGTGAAGGATCAAATGGGTGAAGGTTGTAGTATTCGTTGTGCATGCATTGATTGCTTAAACGTGGACTTCTAAAGTCAAGATGTGGTAAATTTTATAGTCCATGGCTTTATGATGGTGAACGTAAGGAAGCAAGTTGTAGTAGAAGTGCCGGTACATCGTATGATGTTGATGATAGTAATGATGTTGATGATTGTGATGTGAATGATGATGGTGATGATGGGATTGATGAAATGTTAAACGATTGTCAGAATTATATGGAGACTATGAATGAATCAGGAATTCCTAACATAATTGGCAGTATAACTAAAGATAAATTTGGGAAGTCATTGAAAGTTGCTCAAAAACAATTATATTCGGGGTGCTCTAATTTTTCTCAACTCTTATTTGCTGTGAAGTTGTTGCATTTGAAGGTTGATAATAAATGGAGTAATAAGTCGTTTGACATGTTAATTGACTTACTAAACGATGCATTACCTAGAGGACATAACTTACCGAATCGTACTATGATGCGAATAAACTGTTAAGGGACCTTGGATTGGGATATATTTCAATTCATGCTTGTAAGTATGAATGTGTTCTTTATTGGAAAGAAAGTAAAGAACTTCAGGAGTGTCCTATTACATCAAGGTGGCGGGTGGATGATGGGAGAGGGAAAAAGATACCGATGAAAGTCCTTCGATACTTTCCTTTTAAGCCACGATTACAAAGGCTATTTATGTCAGCAAAAATAGCCATAGATATGAGGTGGTATAAAGAGAATCGCATTGATGATAACATTATGCATCATCCAGCTGACTCAATGGCATGGAAAGAGTTTGATAGAAAGTTCCCATGGTTTGGACAAGATTGTCGTAATGTTCGGCTTGGATTGGCCTCAGATGGATTTAATCCTTCCGGTAATATGAGTAATTCATATATTATGTGGCCGGTAATTCTAGTCCCATATAATTTACCTCCATGGAAGTGTATGAAGGAGCCTTTTATATTGTTGTCTTTGCTTATTCCAGGACTTATTGCTCCTGGTAAGGACATTGATGTTTACTTGCAACCATTAATTGATGACTTAAACCATCTATGGGAATATGGAATAGAAACTTTTGATGTTGTTGAAGGCAACACATTTATAATGCATCCTATTGTATTGTGGACTATAACTGATTTCCCAGCTTATGGGAATTTGTCAGGGTGGAGCACTAAAGGGTATATGGCTTGTCCTATCTGTAATCATCAAACATATTCAATAAGGATACGAAGTAAAATATGTTATACGGGTCATCGTCGTTATTTGGAACATTGGCATAGATGGCGCAGAAGTAAACAGTTTAATGACATAGTAGAGTTGGGTAAAGCTCCGATGTAGTTGTCTGGAGATGACATTATTTACTAGCTGTCACATTTAGTTGACCTTACACCTAGCAAACACCCAAGTAATAGGAAGCGTAAGAGAAATGAGATTGAACTGAATTGGACTAAAAAAAGCATATTTTTTAGCTTGCCATATTGGAAGGAATTATTATTGAGGCACAATCTTGATGTCATGCATATTGAGAAAAATGTTTGTGAGGCCATTTTAGGGACTGTTATGGGAATTGATGGGAAATCCAAAGACACTATTAAGGTTAGACTAGACTTGGAAGACATAAATATTAGAAAAGATTTGCATTTGAGAAGAAGAGATGATAGATCCTACTGTATTCCACCTGCTTGTTACAACATGACAAAAAGTGAGAAACAAGCATTCTGTCAGTTTCTCCAATCAGTCAAATTTCCTGATGGGTATGCATCTAATATAGGTCGTTGTGTGAATGTTAAAGAGGAAAAGTGTCAGGGTTGAAAAGTCATGATTGTCATGTACTCTTGCAACAGCTACTTCCTGTTAGAATACGTGGGTGTTTACCAAAAGATGTGTCGGTTACTTTGGGTCAAGTGGGAGAGTTTTTTAAGCAATTATGTTGCAAGACACTTAAAGTTGAAGAGCTTGATAAATTGGAGAAAGACATATCATTGATTCTTTGTAAGCTTGAACTATTATTCCCCCCATCGTTTTTCGATGTTATGGTCCATTTGGCAATTCACTTACCATATGAAGCAAAACTTGGTGGACCGGTTCAATTTCGATGGATGTTTCCAATTGAAAGGTAATTTATATTAAATTTAACAAGTTTTTGCTATGTTATTTGTTAGTAACAATTCCTAAGTGTTTAACTATTTATGTGTAGGTTTTTATGCTCTCTTAAGTGTTATGTACGTAATAAAGCTCGACTAGAGAGGTCTATTGTAGAGGCTTATATAGCAAATGAATGCTTGACTTTTTGCTCAATGTACTTAACTGATGTGGAGACGAGATTTAATAGACCAGAACGTAACTTTGATTTCAATGACGATGGTGGTTTATCTATTTTCTCCTAAAAGGTGAGGTCACTTAGTACGGGTAAATATGTCGAGTTAAGTAAGGACAAAATTGAAATTGCCTATTGGTATATTTTGAACAATTACGAGAACGTCGATACATACATGAAGTACGTATATTCCTTTTTATTCAAAAGATCATATTACAATTTGCTGCATTAACTCATCAATGTTACTGTGTTTTTATTTCCCAATAGAGAGCACAAGGACATAATTCGAAGCAAAGGAATCGTTAATGTTGAAGAAAGACATAGTCAAAAGTTTATATCATAGTTTAGAAATCAAGTAAGTTTCATATTAATTACATATTATGTATATATGAGAATATGTCTCATCCTCGTATTTATTTTAAATTTTTCGTATAGATGATACAGTTATATAACCGTAACGTGCAAGAAGCGACAACAGCATTATATAGTTTGGCATGTGGGCCTCATATTTATGGGAAGAAATACACAGGTTGCATCATTAATGGGGTGCGATATCACATACAAGATCGAGATAGTCGAGTTGGAAGTTAAAATAATGGGATTGTTGTTGAAGGATGTTATGACGACGAAATAATTGACTTCTACGATGTCATGTCTGAAATTTTAAAGTTACACTACATCAAGAATAAGAAGGTTGTTCTACTTAAATGCAAATGGTTTGATCTAACTGACATGAGAGTGAACGAGCATGTTACTAGCATAAATGTTAGTAAGACA
>JAOQMS010000004.1:15314961-15327158 GCA_027563885.1 Erythroxylum longipes | reverse complement strand
ACTCAAAATATAACAATAATCATCAACAAGATGAAAGAATCAAAGAGTTGAGAACAATATCACCCTTAAAATCTGACAGCAACTTCGACTAAAGATCATGGCACCTTGGAGATCTCCAAATCCAATATCCACCATTCAGAATGAAGAACAACGAGAGAAGAATCTCTGGTTAACATTTCAGGTCGATCCGACAAGAAATCACCATGCGATCGAAGGTTAGAAGAATACTGCGCAAAGCTGAAAAAAAAATCTACTATTTTTCTCTTTTCCGTCTTTTTTCTCTTCCGGTTGAACCTCTCCTCTCTTCACCTATTTAGGGTTAAAAACACCCTTTTATACTTAGGCTTTGGGCTCCACTTAGAAGTGACCCAAACCCAACAAGATATACATTTTACGTACGTTGTTACGACAGTAATATAATTAATAAGCATACCTGATATATGAAAATCACTTTGCAGAGTTGGCAGGACGAGTCTGCTCGATAAACATGCAAATACTGGAAAATGTTGTTTAGATACTTCTCAAACAAGTTTTGTACCAAATAAATTACCTATTTACTCTTTAAATTAATAAATTATAGAACTGTCTTTAAGACATTTGGCTTAATTAAAGTATGTTTAATTAGCTGACAAGAAATGGCTCAAGAAGTGGATTGCATGCTGTTTTTGCCATCTCACTCGATCAAAGATCTCCTGAATTTCATGAAATACATCGGTCGTTAAATAAGCAATCACGTAGTGTTGGAGTTGTTCCGCAACAGGCATCAAAAAACAAAACGAAACGAAAATTTACCGATAGTGTATGTTGCTAGAACTCTGTATGAGATAGCTTTCTTCTTGCCCTTTCAGCACTCGTGGAAATTCCTAGTTACTCCCTACGTTAGTGAAACTAACATTAAATTTACATTTCATTGAGCTAAAGCTTTACTAATAATTGGCCTGACAAATTCTGAGAGAAAATCTTGCCATGCATGCTCTCGTGTCTAATGACTGATTGTTGGTGTCTACTCGATAAGCCTAACAGGTCCGTTTCTAGTTATGTTAAATGCTCTACATTAGGAGGTCAAGTTACTACAAGAAGTTGCATCAGAAGTAGTCATCAAATGCTCCTTTATCACTATCCCACTTCTCAGAACCTGCATAATGCAATCGGCAAGACCGAAAATTAAAAAAGAAGCAATCAAAAGAAAGAAAATTATCATCTATCAAAACAAATCCTCAAAAAAGTATGAAATATTACAATCTTGATTATCTGAGTGCGGGAACTACAATATCATGGACTCGTGAAAATTTCCTAGAAGTTTAAAATTTCAGGTAACACATCTTCCTCAGTGAGACAGTTCCAATCAGTTCCAATCAAGTAGCTAACGAGCTCACTTGAATGTGGTAAGTTCCAGAAGAGTCATAATTGCAGATACAGTTCGAAGCCAGCTAACCTGAATTTTCTGTTGTTGAAATATCCTGAACCATAAGTTGAAAGGCATTAGAATTGCGAGAAGATGATTTGTTTGAGGCTGGAATTTTAGCTGGAGCTGGAAAAGTGAAATCAGAATCACTGGATGAGACATCCGAGTCATCAGAAGGAGGATCAATCCGCACCCTCGGAGCAATAAATCTAGAAGAAGTCGAGCTTGATGACATATTCAGGATTGTCTTTAGCTCGGCAAATTGGTCTGACATGGAATACAACATCCTGAGACACACTAGACCAGATATAGTATTAGTCATACATGAAGTACGGTTGCCTATTGTGAACATGTTACTTCATGTATATATATATTCACAGATGCAGTTTTGAACTCTATAATTTGCGTCCAGTTCTAGACTGGAACATGATACAAGTGATTTCAAGTCTTTGGCACTGCTTCTACCTGTTCAAAGAGGCCTGAAGTTGATAAACTCTTCTTTCGGTTTCTTCTAATTTCTTTCGTCTTTTCTCACTTAATTCCAGTGCTTCAGAATATCTTCTTTCAGCATTATCAGCTCTTTGCTTTTCTGTCCTTACTAAGGCCTGTGCAACTCATTTATTAGCCTTTGCATTAGATAAATCAAAGAGGAGATGAGAAAATTTATTAGCAAATTAATAGATGAACAAGCATGAATGAATTATAAGCTATCAACATAAAAGAATGGAGTACTAGGCTCCTTTGAGGTATGTACTCAATTAACACCAGATCAAATTACTATATAATATGCTAGCTTTCAACGGCTATCCTCCCTTGGTTCTTCTTCCTTTTTAAACACCAATGTTTCTTAACTATATTTATCGTTTTGAATCATTCCGTTGGTTATTCTATCTTGACACCAAAAGACTAGCTTATTCTTGATCGGGAAGCAACTCTCTTATAAAAATTGTTTAGATCAACCACTTAACTGATGCAAATCGCAAATCTACGAGTGGTGGGATATCTGAATATAATAGTTAGTATCGCCATCACCTTTAATCTCTCGGCCTCTGCTCTGGGATTATGGAAACTTTCAGGGTCTTGGGGATGAGCAGATGTTTCAGTGTTTAGAGAATGAGCTTCTAGTGCCGTGACATGTGAAGCATTATGCGGTAAATCTTCCATTGAATGATGCGAAGCATTTATGTCCATTTCTTTTACTTCTTCCGGGACCATCTGATTTCCATGGTTAGCAGAGCTCATTGTTAGATAGCATAAAGAATCAAATTCAACTAAAGAAGGATTGCAGAATCCATTCAATACCAGATTCTTGATGATAAGAGAGAAATCAAAGGTGCACAGGTATTAAACGGCGAGGAAATTGCTAATTAGAACTTATTCCTTACCCTCGCCTGCTTTACAGATTGAAACTGTCTTTTAAGTTCTTCATTTTTTTCTCTGAGCGAACTAGTGTTTTCTTCACCCTCCTGAGAAGGAAAATTGCGCGTTAGCGATGAAAAAGAGAAAATAGCATTCGCCAAGAGAATCTAGTGCATCTTTAGCACGCACAGGAGACACAAAAAAGATGTTACTTTCGCTGCTTTATCTAGCAATAGCAATTCATTAGTAGCACTATGTGGTTAATTATTTTCATGTTCCCAAACTGAAAAAGGTACCATGGAAAAACAACACAATTAACTTAATAAGTTTATCTAAGCAGCAAAACGAAGGTGAGCTTGATACAGATGACCAAAACCTATAAAAATTAGTACAGAAATCGTGATAAAATCAAAGAAATTCAAGGACAAATCCTCAATGAAGTACCATCATGCTTATTCACGTGCACCCCCAAGCCTAAAGCATACAGTGAAAAAATATCTACCGCAAAGTCACTATCTGATCTGTGCTTATATGTGAAATAGGTGAGCGAGCCTATAAATACAAGAAGTAAACTTATCCTCTCTAAACAAAAGTTTCCACGTTTAATTCTTCAACTGCTATTCTAAGGAGCATTCAAAGGGGAAAACCCACCTTACCTCAAAGGATATGCTTGAACTAGGGATTTTAATATGATGACCGAAACAAAATAAAGTTTGGCTGATGTCATCTTGAAATAATAATTAAAAAATTTAGATTTTTTATAAGTTTTTCATAACCAAGCAAAAATGTCAAAGTCGGCTCGACCTGGCCCGGCTCATTTTAGCCCAGATTGGCCAGGCACGGGCGAGAAATGGGCTAATCATGGTTGGGTCAGTAGGTTGTAGGCTGACCATGATTAGTGGGCTGGCTCCACTCATGATCCGTCGAGCCATAACTCAAGTCATGGGCCAAGGGTGGGCCGAGTTGCAGACCGACCCATCTTGACTCCTTGGCCCGGCTTGATCCAAGCACTTGACATCAAAACCTAGTCTAGCTATGAACGAAATAGGAAGGTTATCTTAAGCATAAAATATGGTTGAAAAAGTTGGCATATGCCGACACCTACAATCATAAGGTTTCTCTGTTCTTTCCCAGAAGATTTTCCTCTCCATCTTCTTTGTGACAAGGCTGATGCCTTTTTAAGCTGCTTGTAGTGTGAAACAGCGCTATGACACCGCCAGTAACTCTGCAAAGTTTATTGGGTAAGCAACCACAGGAAATTTTACGAAGGCAACAAGCAATTAGCTAGTTGACAACCTGAAGAACAATTGCAGCCTTGGTTTTCTCTCTAAATTTCAATTCTTTACGTGCAGCCATTGCTCGTAAGCCTGTCTGCAAAATGACTGAAGAGGACCTTACGCCGGTATACGTTCTTCTAGCAAATTGTCTAAGCAAATTTTTCTGGATTTTAACAGCAGCAGCTTCCTGTTTCATGCGTTTGTATGATTTGCGAGCAAGTTTTCCTGCGAGAGTTAACGTACAGATAAATCTAGAACCAAAAACCATAACATGGGCAGCTGATTGAATCCTAGCAGTGCATGTAAGAGGTTCAAGACTTGAAACAAAAACTTAAAAGAGTCTACAGAGAAAGATACAGTTAAATTCTTTAATTACCCTGCGTCCAATGAAATCTTTCACATATCTGAAAAAGATCTTCACATTTGCCTATGAACTCACCTCTCCAATGAGATTGTAATTTAATTGAAGATTTCCGCAACACGATATACTTTTTTCGAGTAGTATGAGTTCTAAGCCTCCTCTGGATGACTGCCGCTGAGTTGCGAAGCAGCCTTGCTTTCCGTGCGTCTAACTCAGCCAGCTGTCCAGCTCTTAGGAAAACCTTTGTTTGACCCATCTGCCAAATTGTGTCCAATTGAAACCTTAGTTTTAGGCTAGTACGGTATCCTTGAGCGCTTAAATAGTTTCGGAAAGTGTTTCTGGTAATACCTGATATCCTGCAATCTCCAATTTCTCCAAAATCCATTTGCATGCAACTTTCTCTTCATAGCTGATTGCAAATTGCAAGAATGAACTTACAAACTAGAACCAAACCTGATTCAATCCAAGCATAAGACTCCTTTAAAAATCTCTTTATAGCACTTACTTCCCTTTCGATACCTCTGGTGCTAGAATAGTAAATCTTGTTAAAAATTCAGAAAAGCTTTTATGACCAGGGTATCCAGCGCATTTTATTCTGATTGCCTCCAAGACTCCCTAAAACAAATATGTACGAAATCATTAGACATTCAACAAATAAACCAGAGTGAAGCAGTGCCAAATTTACTTACACCAGATCTCAGTTGTTGAATGACATTGGTGTTCTCAAACAAAGAAGGTCTCAATGAACTATTTGGCTTCACACATCTAATGTAGTGGGGCACTGTAGAATGTAGAATCTCCATCAATTGTTGTAATTGAAGCTGCATAAATTTGACAAACATGGTATGTCATCATTGCTGTGCCAAGAATTATTGAAAAGACCTAAAAGAAAAAAAGATGTACTTTGAAACGCGATCCAATGGATGAGAACTTGGATGATTTGGACGTATCCTCGGAACATGGAGGGAAAAGGTCAGCTACAAAAGAACAACTCGAAGCACTCAACAAATCTTGATGTTCAGGAACAATATAGTCTTTGTTCTTGTCTAAGAATTGATCAGAGTGGTACAGAACCTGGAAAGAAGTTGATGGAATGGAATCATTAAAAATGCAATTTAAAAATAAATGTGTAGGAAGATAATTAGAGCAGCAGAAGTAAATAGCATCTCACCTCTCCTGCATAATGGACAATGGTGAAATCTGAGCGAGTCAGTTTAGGCTTGATGAACCTCTTGTGATCTTTGAATGTCTGATAAAGCTTTTCACAAAATGTCTCATGGGTTGATTTCGGGAACATGCTGCGGCAATAATGAGTTTGCATTACATAAGCAACATCATCACTGAGGTTAACACTTCTAATTCAATTTAAAAGCCACAAATTGCTACCATACCACGTTTCATCAAGCAAAGTAATGATTCCACCAGGCTTCTGCGAAATAGTGTGTTGTCTTAATTATGAAGGAAGAAGCACAACCGGAATTAAAATTCATCAAGTGTCAAAGAGAAAAAAGTAGGGGTTGCGGAATGCAATATAGAGACCTTCTCAATAAGATCCAGAACATCTTGATTATCAACATAATTTATGTAGCTCCAATCAATCCCCTCTTTGGTGTATTCCTCTTGCTCCATCTTGAATACGTGCTGAACGGCACGGCATTACAACAATAGGATTATATGATGAAGTTTGTTCCATTTGCAAAAGTAGACAATATATAACTAACCTCATACCTGGTTGAAATGTTGTTGCAGCTTTTCATTAGTATAGTTAATGCAGAATTGTTCAAAACTGCCCAAGTTATCAGAATTATGAGAGGCTTAAGTAAAGACAAGTAGAAATCAAAGTCTGTGTTTGAATCAGAATTAAGTATTGGAGGCTCAAGTAAAAACTACGTATCAAAGTATGTGTTTTACCTATTATCTTTAAAGCTCTCAAAGCCATAAATGTCAAGGACCCCAATCAGACACTTAGAGGTAGGATCTTGCCCTATGGATGCATTAATTTTATCCACCAACCTGATCATACGATAACAGTTATACTATCCAAAAGAACGTTAAATAAGCGGCACTGTCATATTAACTATGCGATGAGCTAGGAACCGATATATTTTTACCAATTAAACAAGCGAGAATATATAGTCCTGGCTAAACCATCCCTGCTAACTGCTGCACCAAGAGGATCAAGACTTCTCTTTATGACTTCTTCTGGAGTTACCATCACACGTTTACACAGTGCATCTTCTAGTGACTGAGGATCACACCTGAAACAAATGTACAGTAGACATTCATATGCAAACAAATAGGAATATGAATAAAAACTCAGGGATGGCTTTAGTCACACATGAGAAGCTCTGCAGTCGTTTGAAGATGAAACTTGGATTGCTCATCTTTCACAACTGATGAATCAACATCTTCATCTTTAGCAAATTCAATATTACCAAGATGAAGAATTGCAGCTATAACTCTGAAAATGGCATCCTACAAAAGTATGGGGGAGAGAGAGATTACTCTTCAAGAAAAATACCTACTTCTTCGGCTTTTAATTTGATTAACAAACAGGATCATATATTAGGATGTGAAGCAACCTCCAGACCTGTTCGTTCTCACTTATTCCAACGATACTCATAGCTCTCCTAGTGGAATGATACCGACTGGCATCACTCACACCATCCAATTCATAACAATTGGATTGGTTAAGATAGTGAAAAGACTTGGGGTTTCCCAATTTATATTTCTCAATCTCCTAAATAAGCCAGAAAATCAGTTAGTCATCAAAATGACTCAAATCAAGGAACACAGAGCAACTGGCGTAGTAGACAGTCCAAGGAAATGCCCACCTCTTGTGGCGCGGCACAGAGAAGATAAAAACAATGATAGTTACGCTCAGGATCTGAAATCTGACACACACGGGATCTCTCTAGAAGATAAGTTCTGATTGCTGCTCCCGAAATCCTCCCCCTCTCGTCAAATTGAATTTCAACAAACTTTCCAAAACGACTGCACCATTGTTTCCAACAGAACATTAGTTTATTAAAGTTGCTGCCGAATATGCTCAGAATGGATCATCACATCTTAATGGCTACTTCGGAATATGCATTATAAAGGATGATTTTAATAGCTAAATACTAATGCTAGATTGAACCGTTAATTAATTAGCCTAGAACATAAATTGCTAAGCTCAATTCCAATTTCAAAGAGTTCAATTACATATGAAAAACATGGCTCAACCAATGCTGTGGAAAATGTAAAACAATTGAACAATGGAAAGCCTGAAAGTTCTCACCTGGAATTGTTATTTCTAGCAGTTTTTGCATTGCCAAAAGCTTCAAGAACTGGATTCGACTGCAAATAACTAATTAGTATAAAAAAATTTTGGTTTCCAGAAAGTATTCTTAAAACAAAGCCAACATAAACAGCGAGGCCACCTCGTAAGGAACCACTAGGAACTAGGAAATATGCACAGTATATCACTATTTCAACTCTTCCACAAAGTAGTTGATAAATAAAAACTTGGGGAACTGTTTTCTAGAATCCTTGATCATCATACAGGCACAGCATTTGGATTTTACCATGGCATGTGCTTTAGCAAGATTCATAGAATCTCCCTAAGCAATCCTATAATGAGAAACATGATACACTCACTAGTTATGTAAGCAATTTCAGCCTAAATACTAAAAGTGCTCATCCACAAAGCCAATCACTCAAATAAAAGAGTTTGTATCCCTCGATATTTTCACATGAAATGACTATACTAGACTGTATGAAAAAGACCGACTCAGTTGGCAGGCCAAGAGTTCTAGTATTCACTATTTGAGCTGATATTTAATCATCCAGCTTACTTCTAACACTTGCTGTTCAACGGTGCGACCTTCAGCGCCAGTATGACCGCCCACATATGCAAGGTATCGCATGAGCATTTTGGTTGTTTCAGTCTTTCCGGCCCCACTTTCACCACTGACTAGAATTGAATTGCTTTTACCTTCATTGATCATTTCCCTGCTCCAAATGTGAGCACCTTGAGTAAATAGTAATCTATTGAGGCACCAGTATAGAACCCAAATAGCGATGATTCACCTGTATGCAATATCAGCAATCGCAAAAATATGGGGGCTGAGATCTACAAATGGTGCTCCCCTGTATCGATCCATCATGTGAGAATCATATAAATGTGGAAGTCCTTCAAATGGATTGACAGCAATAAGAATGTTCCCAGTGTAAGTCTGCGAGAATGCCAAAAATTATAACAAAGCTGCAGTAACAAAATGATTTGTCTTAGAATAAAGTTAATTCTTTCTTACATAAATTTCATTCACTGCATATCTTGTGGACAAATTGTGCAGAACTGCAGGCTCATGCAAATAATGCAGCCTAGTCATGTCATCAACTCCACCTTCGGGTGGCTCAGCATCTCTTGGATATATATGTGATAAACTAGCAACAACCTGCAATTTTACGATTCATAAAGCACAAGGGTGAGCCGGAAGTCCAACAAATTGGGAAAAACAACAATATTACTTACAACTTTATCGTCGCAAATTTGAATCTCAGCTTCTTGTCCCCTAATGTTAAGTACGACTCCATCTACCCAAACTAATTCTGGATCTTCAACCCAAATCTGGGAACCGACATCAATTTCTCCTGGGATCCCCTGTACCAAGTGAGACTTATGTTATGACTAGGATGCAATACAAGAGACTGTGACGGAAAGAGAGCTCTGGGTTACAAGTTCTTTTTTTTTTTGCCTAATTCTCTCTGATTCATCATTTTATGCTCTCCAAGATGCTTTTTAATTCTCAGCTGCGAAAACTAAAAAGTTGCTGTCTTCAAGCCCTACAAGTTCGCTTTACTTGGAAATATCATATTCATCAAAGAGTTTTCATCTTCATGTTATCGGCTTCAAACACGAAGCAAGGTTAATCATGTACTTTGGGGTTTACTGTACGCACATTTAAGTTGCAATTAGACACACCTTAATGGAAGAACATGCAACATCTTTCAGAACTAGCACATTGCTTTTTTTCTTGAACGCATAATCACCACGATTATTGATAGATCGGTTAAGGCAAATAGTATTTGTACCATTTAATTTGTCACTACGTTAAAAACACGTGAAAATAAGAACAATCAAAAAGCAACAACAACAGAAGAGAAAAGGAAAAGGAAAACCTACCATTCTACGACGATGAGCAGAGGTCTGCTCCTTTCAGATATCACAAAATGATAACTAACATCCTCCTGAGTTTGCTGGAAAGAAAGACAAGTCCATGGATAATGACATCTCGAAGATGGATGTAAAAATGTCGAAAGAAAATGAAAAAAATAAGACGTTGTTGTTGGAGGTGAAGAAGTGAAGAGAGGGAAGTTGTTGTGTTTTTTCCAGGATGTTCGCGGAGTGAGATGTGTTGTGATAGTTTGTGGAGTTTGAAGCAAAACTCTCTTCCTTCCTTTTCGCCAGCTTGTGGTCTGCCGCTAGACTCTATTTTGGCGGGGACATGATGACCAATATGCTACGTCATCGTTTCTAACGGTCTTATTCTATTCAGCGCGGGAATAACTCTTATTCAATTACTAAGAGCTGCTTTGCTTACGTTATGTTTGCTTATTTAAATGCACGCATATATGAATCTCAACCGAAGAGAACACTATTACTCATAAGTCTCATAATTGTGGCACTAAGAGATCCGAGACTCGGATGCTCTGTACTGCAATCAAATTCATTTGTCAATATGAAACCAATTATATGACCATCATTTTTAGTATTACTTATGATTATAATAACTAATATTATTTAAATTATTCATATACGAAAACAATAAAATAATATTAACCATAATTACAAATAAGAACCACTAAAATAATGATTCTTTGACTTTTTTAATGAGTATAATATGTTACAAATTTAGAGATTTCAGATTTGAACGTATATTCCAAATAAAATAATCAAATTTTAGGATCCAAACAAATTTTAATTCTTGATACTATTTCATCATAAACCTCTTTGAGAGATAACATAGCCCTTTTTCTATATAGTCTTCTATTATTCTCTTATAGACTTATTTTTCTTTGTTATTTTTACCTTTTAATATGAATTAGTTTTGTTTAACTATGGCACCTTTACATTTCAATTACATTCTTCCTTTAGAAATGTTAAGTTTATTTTTTCTCAATTATGCAGTTCTATAATCATTTATACGATTTTGGTAAGAATTAGGATGCCAACCATTTTTCTATTTGTTGAAACGTGCATTAGAAACCTTTGGTGAGATTTTTATGAATTTAGATGCACCCTTTCATTTTATTTAATAAATTTTTGTTCACTTTTTAATATTTATGTTGTTCTTACTCATTATAGGCATTCTTATTTTCTTTAATATCTTGCTTAGAAGTTAGCTTATTCTTTATTTTTAATTTTAATTTCTTAAATTTATTCAAAACTTATTTTTAAAGGGTTAATTACCAAAAATAGCCCAAATTTTCATCGAATATTCAATTATAGCCTGAATTTTAAAAAGTAGTAATAAAATGCCTAAACTTTCAAAAATTTTCAATTCTAGCCCAAACTTAAAAAATTAGCAATAAAATGCTCAAAATTTTAATTTTTTCAATTATAACCTAATATTAGTATTTCCGTTAATTTTGCTGACACAACTTACCATGTGTTTCAAAAATTGTAACTATTAATACACATCAGTCAAAATTAACACAACAAATGAAGCTAGATTAATGAAACGATATCATTTAATCACATAATTAAAATGTCGTCGATGTTTAGAAATGACATAAATCAGATTACGCAACCTTGACAACCTTACACTTTGATTTCAGTTTTTTCTTTCATTTTCAGTTTGTTCTCTTGAAGCCCTCACCCTTCGATTTTCAATTTACATAGCTCCAATTTCCTCAAGCTAAGGGCATTAGGAGAATGAATTAAAAATGGAGAGCTTATTGGCGCAGAATGTTATAATGCGGGAGTAGTTTTGTGTGTCAGAAGAACAAACAAAAAATAAAGGGCTAAGGGCTAAGGGCTGAGGGAGAACAACAGATAACGTAAGGCTAGAATTGAAGAAAATTAAAAGTTTGAGCATTTTATTGCCATTTTTAATGTTTGGGATAGAATTAAAAAAAAATTGAAAGTTTGGGTATTTTATTGCTACTTTTTAAATTTCGAGTTATAATTAAAAATTTGGCGAAAGTTTGAGATTTTTTTTGATAATTAACGTTTTTTTAAATAAAATTATTTTTATAAAAATGTGAAGATTAACTTACTTTACTTCAATTTGATGTAAGAAGCCTCTTTATAACAAAACTTTTTTTCTAAATAGCAAAATACAATATAGATGTTGTGAATAAAAATAAATACATATAAATAAAAAGAAAATAGAAGTATTCACTACAACAAACAATGTAATCGTCGTTAAAGAAGGAAAAATCGTCGCAATTATTAATGTGCAACGATTTAATTTCGTCGCCCCAATCATCATTGAATCACAATAGCAAAATAACATCAGCGACGTTTAACAGAAGTCATCGCGAAAACATGTTTGCGATAAAAAAATTTGTCTGAAAAATTTATTGCCAACGATAGAGAGAAACGTCGGTAATAGTTTTGCGTGACGTTTCCTTTTGATAGATAAAAGTCTTTTTTCACGAAACCTTATGTGTCGGTATTTATTTTTAGTGACGATTTGATTTTGATAGAAAAAACTTTTAGCTACCAATTATGTAACATCCCGTTTCCCAATAACAGGTTGAATTATAGAAACGGGTGCACGTGAGAAATTAGGAAAACGCATCTCAT
>JAOQMS010000004.1:15277009-15309615 GCA_027563885.1 Erythroxylum longipes | reverse complement strand
ATTTAACTACGTAATAATTTTCGTATAAATCTTGTGATATCTTTTTAACAAGAAAAAGAAGTTCTTAGCAAGATTTTATATTCACAAAAAAGATACACCATTCAACCCCCCCTTCTAGTGTATCGAGTTTCTTGAACATAAAGTCTATACTATCGTGTGATTTACTTCACATGCTAGATCAAACCCCAAAACATAAGTTTGAGACTTAATCCCAAAAAAATTAGAAATCAATTTATGTTGCAAGTACTTACTTATTGATGCAAATTAATTTCTTGAAGTAACCATGAGGACATTCACGCCTCACTTGAAGAATTCAATTCTGAAATTTTATTAATCATCCAATCTAGGGTTACAAGGATATAATAAAATATAAATACTCTTGACCATGTCCTAACCCTAATAGGAATGGATTTACAAGCCCATTTAATGAAAACTAGGCTAATCCCAACAAATCTAGGAGTATCTAGCCCATTGAACACAATTTGTTCCAAGTCTTTTTAGGAAGGAGCTAAACACATTAAAACACTCCTATAAAAATTAAATAAGTCTCAAAATATCGAAACACACAAAGAGGGGCATATGGGCCTTATTAAGCAAAAACTAAGTCATATGACTTTTAATGAAAGCACATGCTACTAACTAAAAGAACAGCCCATAAATAAGTCATTGGACATACAATAAGAGATAATAAATAACAAGCTCAAATTATTAAAAAAAAAGGCCCAAACAAGACTTGAGCTTGTTTCTCAAAAATGGCTAAGTACTAGCCTCTTTTCACGCCTCCTCTAATAAAGTTACAAACTTGGGCATGTCTTGGTGTTCCTCCATAGATGCTTCAGCCTCCTCATGTACTTGACTTGTGATCTGAGCTTAAACAAAAGCTTGCATTGCTTGTTTAAACCTTGAAGCTTGTTGTGTTGTAATTAAACTACTTGACATGTGTAACTTGTTAGGTTGATGTGTAATACATAAAACTTAATTGCGAAAGCATACCACATTGTTTCGACAATTTAACTCTTTGCGACTGAAACTGGTTTGTTTACTTGTCCACATTCTCATACTATTCTGCTGTCAACAAGCATCTGACTTAAGAAATCAATACAATACAAGCGTGTGCACCCCGTTCTCGTTCTCTTAATAACGGCCTACTTGTCATTCCTATGTTGCCGCCTTTGACGACGTATCTTCTCCGGTGAAATCATTGAAATATAGATGATAAAATCAGCCTCTATCTAGACAGATTTAATTAGTGTATGGTTTTACAATAAATTTGATTCTATTTAATCCTGGCTTCAGATAAAGTAGACAAATTTGTTGGTCAGAATCTTAGTTGTCAGTAAGAATCAGTCCTCATTCAAACTTTTATGTAAAAGGTTGTGTTCCCACAGGGCACAGATCATAAACAGAGCATCAAACATTAGACAAACACCAAGAAGAAATGCCAATGCACTAACAGAATCACATCTTCCAAATTCTGCGGTCTTTGCACAGGAATAAGTTCAAACTTTCCCTGATAGTTTTAGGCATCTTCCACCATAAATTCTGCATACATCAACAGCCTTCTGCACGGTATACATTCACTGTAATTTATAACAGGGTTGGCATTTATGAACAAGACAAGAGTTAGACTAAAAATCATCAAGGACGTGGATAAACAGTCATTCGGTCGTCAGAAGCCAGCCATCTCACTTTACAACAAAGCTGATTAAGAGGAAGAATCATTTAGAAAGAGCTACCTCCAGTTTCTCTTTCAACTGCATCGCAGCACCAGCTTGTGTCCGGATAGAAAAGGTATGAAGAATGTTGTCCTGGTCTGTTGTTAACACACTACAATCATGAGGTGTAACTTGATGTTCCCTGAATGTTTTCATAATGCTAGATACTGGATGAGAGTCCAGAGGGCAAGTCATCCTCACAAGTGCATCATCCTGTCCTGACTGGAAATCTATCTCCGGCACTGGAAATGGCTTTTGTTTACTACTTGATATCTCCCTTTCAGTTTCCAAAAGCCTAATCTTTGTTTGCAGGTCCGTGATATAGGTGATGGCATCACCAAGCAAAGAGGCCTTGTCCATCTTAGAGATATTGGGGACAACAGCTCTTAATGCATAAAATCTCTGATTAAGCTTCTCCCTCCTCTGTCTCTCCGCTTCCACGTGATTAAGTGGCTCTTCTCTCCCATTTGCAGGTTTTCTTCCTCTCTTCCTTGGTTTCCGTTCATCTGGCTGAGGTGACAAGTCATCCTTGGGCTGCTCCAAACCAGTAACAACAGATTCTGCATTGAAACCTGCGTCAAGAATTTAGTTCCAGATAAGGAGAGAATTTTGAGTCATTTGTAATATTTAGACAGCCATTAGAAGGATTTCCATAAACTCTACTACTACCTATTGCTTGTATTGCATAAGATTCTGACGTGAAGACCAAATCATCTTCAACCTTAGGTGAAAAATTAATGCTGACTGATCTCGGTTTTGAGCCACCCAAACTTAGTTCATGCCCAAAGATTTTAGGAACCTTTGCATCTGCAGTGCCAGATTCGCCAAATAAAGTTCTTGCCCTCTCGATAACATTGTGATCTTCAGGCAGGGATTTCACCGAACCCAGTTCAATAACTCCAGACTTAAGAGGTAAAAACGCAAGTGTTTGGATCCCAGCCGATCTTGCTAACTCTGATCTAAATTGGTATTGAACCAAACAATTACCAATATTGGACACCCAAATTAATCTTCCAGACTTGTATGATTCCCCAGGACCATATGCCGAATCACAGCGAAATGTAAAATACATTGACGTTAGATAAAGCATCTCTATATCCGAAACCCCATCAAACCTGATTGCATAATTATCTTGATCCAACACATTAAAGCCTGCATGCAGCTTTTGAAGCACAAGTTTCTTCACATCATCACTCTTCTCAACTCCCTCCAATCTGCCATTCCCAACTGGATTTTCACCCCCAACCCTACCGTCCTTCGGATCCCGGCAAATCCCATCTCCCCAAGCCAAGATGGATTCGCCAGACTTCAAGCTGCAAAAATTCCAGAAAATCACATAGTTCCAACTAGAGCCTTCCACAAGCTGAGAAAGACCCTGTTGAAAACCCAAATTTCTCTGCGTTGAAAAGAACTCCCTCAATAAGTTATTAGAAACTGATAAACTCAAAAACTTGCAGGCCTCACTACCTAATACAGATTCCACGACTGCCTTGTCTTCACTTCCCCAAAATTTCTCATCCATTTTTCCTCTTTCACGATCACCACACAAACCTCAAATTCTCCTAACTTAAAACCTTAGAACTTCAAGCTCATCCCTCTAATCAAATTCCTGAAAACGTTTAAAGAGAAAAAGGAAAGAAAAAATGCTTAGCCGGAACTCCAAACACCGACTAAAATCACCAATATCTCATTTCAATAAACTCAAAACATGTTATTAAAGCAAAACAATATGGTCAAAAGGAGCAGGGCTAAACTACTACAGACACATCGGGCAAATTCCTTTAAAGAACCTGCTAAAAAAGTGTACTAAATAGTAGGATGAGAGCAAGTAAAGAAAGAAAGGGAGAAAATAAAAAGACTTACCTGTGAATTATAGTAACCTACGAACTTGAGATGCCTGAAATTCCCATATGACCGAAACCTTGAAGACGTTTAGATTAGATCTGAGGTCTAGGGTTTTCTTTTTTTTATATTATTTTAATGTCGAGAACTGAATAAGAGACTTGGTGCCACCAAGTCACCAACTAGCTCTTTTGGGTGCGTGTGTGTGGTGCTCACGGTCATGTTACCCTCAACTCTTATAAAAGAGGAAAATGTGTTGCTTTCGTGTTGTAACTTGTAATAACGCCACATGCTTCACGTTGGGCTGTCCATAGAGAAATGGACCCCACCCATCACGTTGGAAGGAATAGCCAGCATTCCTGTTAATTACTACTGATTTAAATGTTCGCCTTATCTTCAATGAGCAGACCTGTCACCGAGTTTAAATTAAATAAATAATGATATATAATTATAATAATACTATAGAAATAAGAGTAACAAAAAGTGCAATTTGCATTTAATATTTTAATTAGAACATAACTTATACCTATAATATTTAGTTCAAATTCAATTATAATATTTTTCTAATATTTAAAATAGATTATGAATTAATTAAAAATTAAATGAGATTGAACTTTTCATTTAAATGTCACGTTAATATTGATATAATTCTTATTATTTATTTTAAAGATTTATTGGCAAGCCCCAATGTCATGTGTATATTTTGTAATTTGAATAATTAATCTGTAATGTTAATTATTTAGTTTAAGTTGTTAAATAAAATTCATAAATTTCCTAATCGATCAACCTCAATTTGTCAAAATTAGGGATGATAATTTCGATCTGACCTGCCCAATCTGACCCATTTTTAGTCTTAGTTGAATAGGTCACAGGTCGACTATGATCCGCTTACTTTTTAATTAAAAAAAATTAAAGACAGGACAGGCCAGAGTCCGGCGGGTCAGGAGCCGACCACGGGCCTATCAGCCTATCAGTAAGTTGGGCCATGGGCCTGTGCAGCCCGCCTGACCAATTGACATCTCTAATCACCGCAGCCCGTCTGGCCTATTAACATCTCTGATTAAAACCCTACGTTAGGGCTAAATTCTCTAGTTTGTCAAAAACCTATATTAGTAGCAAATATGTTTTACAGCTCCTTAGTTTCTTTAATGCACAATCTTCCTCCGGCTTCTTCAATGTAAATTCCTTTCTTAAGGCTTCCTCCATCTGTTTTGCAGCTCCCTAATTTCGTTGTTGCACAATCTTCTTTCGGCTTCTTCAACGCAAATACCTAATGTCATTAATGCTTTTCCCCTTTGTTTCGTTGCTTCCTAATTTCTTAAAACACACAATCTTCCCCTCGCTTCTTCGACGTAAATCCCTAATTTCTTTAACGCTTCTCTCCTCTCTCACATCTCGCACTAGATTCCTCTTGTCTTCTCTATCGCACCAGCTATATCGGTTCCTCTTGTCTTCTCTATCGCAGCAGCTCTATCGGTCCTCTTTCTTGCATCTCGCACTAGTTGCTACCTCTTTTGATGATCAATGCGATTTATATGTGAAGTGCTTGGTTTAGTATAATTTCTATATCTCGTATCCTGCATTTCAAGTCTCGCTTTGAACGTGTACTGTGTGCTAAGGGCTTGCTTTAGCATAATTTATTTTGAATACTGATTTTAGTGATTAACTTCTTATGTTTGATAAAAAAGTGAAGGAACATAAATTAAAGAATTTGGGTACAAATGATTGTTCATATGTCACAAGAATTGAATTAGGAGAAAAAAGGATTGACTCCCTTACGATAGTTACCACAAGTGCACTAGAGCTTCTTTTTAGGATTTCAGAAGTTACAATGCTTTGTAAATATGACTAGATATATGATGTATATGTTTATCTGCAAGTTCTTTTATAATGATCATGTATTCTTAGAATATATGACATTTTTCCTAATAAAATTGAAGATTAGCTAATGTTTGGTTAGTTGAATTAAAAATTTTCTGTAACTTGGTCAAAAGCTAGTTGGAGCAGTTAAGCTCCATATGTTCTAATGCGGGCATGGTCCAAGTAGTGGGTGTGGTAAAGCCTTGCTATGGCTTTGTGCTTCACTTTTATTGTAAAAATAGACGTCTCCATCAAATTTTTAACTAACGGAGATGTATAGAATAGAGTAATGCAGTTGTGGTAATTAATTTAACTTTAACTGCTAAATTTAATGCCAAAACGAGGTAATGCAACCTAATTCTGTCCAATCTATGCCCGTAAATAATATAATTCATTAGATCATATGGACATAAAATTTATAGGCATATAGCCATAATATTGAAAGTGACACGACAACTGCACTAGAGCCTTGTTGGCACCGGGCATGTACTTGGTAATTAAGTTAAATTAGTGAAGTATGTGTAAGTTAGTCTGTATGCTACTTAGTGGTTTAAAATTTTTAAAAATTTTCTTAAACTCTTCTTTTCTCATTTTTGGATATAAACTACAGAAGCAACAGGAGATGAAAGACAAAACAAGTAATCAGTGAGTTATTGTGTTTGTTGCCTAAAGTATTTAGTAATAGTTATTGTCTTTGGTCTTTCCTACGAATTATGCATGTTTCTAATCAGTTGTATAAGTCTTACCAATTTGTATTTTTTGTGATTATTTATTTCACAATTCTCTTTAGAATGTGAAAGCTTATTGTTTAGAGAAAAGGTTTAGGTCTTGGCAAGTCTATTGAAATTCAATCACTTCATCAGTTAATTTTACCATTAGTTTATTATTATGATAATTGCAGTGACATCTCCTAAAGCTATAGATCCCATGTCTTCTACTATAGCACCAATCAATGATGATAATTGGCTTGTTGTTATAGGTTAAATGCCCTACCAAGAACTTGATGGAGTGATCATAACCTATCGAGGAGATTTTATGGATGCCCCAAATATCTAGCGACTTTTTATTTTTAACAATGTAAAATTATTGATATGTATAATGTTTATCTGATTAATTAATTTTTATTTGAGGTTAGTAGATGTGATTTTTTCAAGTGGTACGATGAGAAATATACTAAACTATTAAGTTGATTCATAAATTAAAAAAAGAAGTATGTATGTTGAAGAGGGAGTCCTGGCAACGCTGAAACAAGTACAATTATGGAGATTGAGGAGCAAATAAAGCTCATGAAGCAACACATTAATGTGTTGATAAAAGAGAAAAAATGAGTTGAAATTAATTGTATAAATTATTATAATAGCATTTGTTATGCTTATAATGGGTGAATTTTTCAAAATTGTTATAAGAAAATGGTATTGAATTGCAATGCTTTGTTTCAAACTTAAATTCTAATGAATGTAATAATATGATTATGCACTGGACATTCTATTTAAATATAATTTCTAGTTACATATTGAATGTAATGATTCTCTATCATTTCTCATATGGCACAGTAATATTTAGTAATTTATAATAGTAATATATTTGAAATTCATTAATCAAAATTGGCAAGCACTTTAATATTAGTTATATATTTGGAATTCACATATAAGATATTTAGAATTCATATCCAAAAGTGGAAGACATATATACATATAGCGAAAAAGAACATATCGACAACATATTTGCAAAAATTTTTTGTCAATAGTGCGTCCATGTAAAAATTATTGTCAACACATTTGACAACTTTAATGGGGATGATTAGGTTTCATATTGCTTCCCTCATTTGCACTTGACTGGGAAACTTGTTCCCATGGTGGTTAAGTTAGTGGTGCTCTCCTCCTCTTTGCTTCAACTTCTAACTATTTGGAAGTAATGCTAGATCTTCCTTTGAATCTTAGACCCCTTAGTTCAAATGATAGCTTGAATGTATGTGAATCAACTTCTCCAAACTTCCCTTTACTAACATATAAAGATCTACCAACCTAGAAACACATATGTCATTCCTAGAATTCATTTGAATTAATTGTTAATAATGTAACAAACTCTTATGTATATAACTCACAATATTACTTTATTGACTTGATATAGTGGTATCTTTAACTATGTTTGCATTGATAACCTATATTGATAAAATGTAACATAATCATTAGTTATTACAAACAAGATAAATTGATAAAAAATGAATGGTTTTATATCTGTGAAGATATCTTAGTGATCACTTAATAGACATAGTGGAAATAACAATATGAGTTTGATAAACAAAGTAAAGCACACTAAGTAATGCAAGGTATAATAAAAAAAGGTTCTATACCTAAGAAGATGTTTCACTAAGTAATGTTGAGCCTTCTTTATTGCATTTTCTAGCATTATGCCCATAATTGCCATGCTTCTTACTTTTTTTTACCCATCTCTCCTAAGACAATTTGTTTGATTTTTTTTTTTACATTTTAGGCTCATTTGGTCCTTTCTTTCTAGTTATTTTTGGTCTCCTTCACAAGAATTTTTTAAGTGGTGGGTGTATCACCTCTCATAAATCATATGACAAAAAATTAAACCCCTAATAAGTTATAACATATGTTCATACAAACTAAGGAATTGAGCATTCTTGTAATAGTCACCTATAAATGTCTTGACCCTTTTCTTGGAATAATGGATAACGCTAATTGTATGCTTGCAATGTTATCCTTATAGATCCTATACATGACAACTACATGATTTTTGTCTACCAATCTTTACAATATGTTTGCCATCTCCTTTTGACACTTTATATTCCCCCATCTCCATTCCACACTATTATTAATTGTATTGCATCTTTTTGTTCTTTTCCAATTTCTTCAGAATGGTAAGTATAATATCTAACTTCCAAACATGTACAAAATCTCTCCTTTTCTGTATCATATATGAATATAAGTTCTTCACCGCCACCTAATTCTAAATTATAAGCTGGTAGATTTACAAACCAACTCCATTAATTAATATTTTATACTTCCATAATAACCCAAGTTAATGGATAAATCCCTCCATCACCATCCCTCCTTATTGCACTTAATAACTACCTTAGAACTTAGTCTTTAGAAAGAAGCCATCAATTATAAAAATTAGCCTTAGACGCCTCCATCTTCTTTTTATGGCATCAAAGAAAATATGTAACCTTTCAAGCTATAACTAACATACAACTCCTATGGGCATCCCTTAATATACCTAAATCTAATCTTATGGCTTTCACTCTTCTTCAACTTGACATTGTATCCTGTTTCCACTACATAATTTATAAAAACCTATTTAAATTCTTTTACACTTTTATACTCTATCCCCAGTCTCCAGTATAGTGCCTTACCAGTTGGATTATGCCTGATACTTTTTGTTGGTCTTCATAATGGGTAACTAGGTTATTCTCTTCTTAGATATTCGTCATTACCAATAAAACTACTACAATTAGTTGAATCAATTTTAATTAGTTTACGTTATTAGAAATATAAACTTCTATATACCCATCCTATTGGTCCCTAACATCTTGAACATATTCATTAGCCTTACTAACTTCTTTAACAATATATTCGTCAACAAGCTCATCAACCTTACTAACTCCTTCATTAATATGTTCATTATCAATATAATCCACCTTAAGACCATTACTTCTATGTTCACCTTTACTATCTCCATCCTCTCCTTTTCATAAAGTTTACAAGCTTGAACCATCTTTGGTTTGATTAAAAAAAATCTCAACGAATAACTAAATTTGAAACTTGGTATATTGTAATATGCCTTGGGAACTAGAAGGTGTCCTAACTCCTTCCCTATGTCACATATTTACCTATAGCTGACATAATCATTTTATTCAAAAATACTTGTTTGTATATCAATATATTTTAACTCAGGTTTGGCTACAAACTTCCCACCATAAATTGTCCTATTCAGCTTTATGAAGCCATTATAAATATGTTTATATACAAGTTAACAAATTTAGTGACGCCTAAAGAATCATTGTAAGGAATCATAATATGAACTATTTGATAATAATGCATATAATTGTAAATCTAGGGTTATTTCCTAACGTATGATGGCCACAAAATACACCAACTATTAGGAGGGATTTTACATAACTGGATTAAAGAAATAGGTGTAGGAACTAATCTTAAGGTTTGTATAAGAAACTAATAATCACATATTGCCAAAAAAAGTACTTAGGCTATTTTAGTTCAAAAACCGAACTCAAAAATCAAAACATTTAGACTTACCTAATTAATCCTATTAAGTAAGGAATCATCCTTATATTATTCTAAATAGCTATTAATCCTAACCTAAATAAGAACCTTTTTAAATAAGCCTACACTAATTTAGCTCCTACAAAGGAAATTGGCAAGTATATAAAATTAACAAAAATATGGGTTATTATAGAATGAAATTGCAAATATTTTCTAAACAAAAATTGTAAGAAACACATTCCCTTCCCAATTTGTTTTATGAAGAAGAAACCATACTATATGATTAAGGGTTTTTATGAAAATATCTATGAATTGTAAAACCGTTTGAACTTAAAGAATAATAATAATTGATATAAGAATTTTCAACTATTAAATTCAAACTATATGAGAATTTTTAACTATTAAATTCAAACTTGCATTATTTATATGTATAAGCACAAAAAAATAATGGTTATTAGGAATAGGAGTGATACAAGTGAAAAGGAAGAGTGTGAATGCAAAAAGGTAAGGTATCAAAGATTTGGTGAGGCATGTAAGTAAGGAAGCCATTTGAGACTGTCCATATTTTTTTTATTTATAAGATTCTCACTCTTTTTCACACGTATTCCTTCATCATCTTCATTTTATTTTTCTAGTTACTTAAACTTACTTCTCATAGCTCACTCTTCTAATTATCTATACCCTCATTTGCAAAAGAACATACAGCTTCTCTATTAATGCCTCATAGCTTATTTTTAAACTTTGTATTCATTCCCCTTTATGTTATATTAATTTCTTTCATTTCCATTATTATTGGTCTTATTATTTGCAAAATGTTATGTACAAGTTCCTTGTATTGATTTGAACCTAAAAACCTTCATTTTTTTTTCTAAAGATCATTGATCATTCTAGTTTCTTGACCTATACTAATTTAACTCTTATGAAGGAAATCGATAAATGTATGAAATTAACTAAAACTACTAAGACAAAGATTAAAGGATATAAGAATGAATAAGAGACATGAGAGAAGACCAATAGAGGGACCACATTAAAAATGCAGAGAGATTTATAAACAATAACAATATTATAACACAAACAATGGACTAAACAAAGCGGATGGATTTATAAATGGATTTTGTGGTTTCTAAAGCAATATGGACCATATATAATAAAAATAATGACAAAAGGGACAACCTACCACGATTTATTGTTCCCTCTTCACCTATTTCTGTCATCCTCTTATTCACTAGATAAAGTTGGTATGTGATACAAAACATATAGGAGAAGCATTTAAGAAATTAATGATTTTTTTTAATGAAGTTATAGCTCCTTCTTGTTTAGCTCAAAGTTTTAAAATTAATTGAAGCTACTATAATGCAAATATATGGCTCCTATAAGATAGTATAGTAAGGTATAGTTCCCTCAAGGATTGGTTAGTCACGTTGTAATTAAAATTGACTTTTGTTTGAGTAAACCAAATAATGAGAGATTGAAATTGCAAAAATTCATCATTTAAAGGCTTGCAAACACACTTCAAAATGTCATAAAAATAGGAACACAATTTTCATTTAGAGAATCAAATTATAAATGTGAGGATGATTCTCTCTGTACCATATAATCCCTCACTTTGGTAATGTAATCATGCTTAGTCCTAGGCATTCTAATATATTAGCCCTTTATGTCTCAATACTCGAACCAATTAAGCCCAAAATAATGATTAAAGTTTGGCATATGATCTCTCAACCTACATACTTTACTTAACTGTTAAATGGATATAAAGTAAATCGGTTAAATGCCTAATTTGGGGCAAAAGTTATTGGGTTTGATCAATTTAGGGCTAAACATTATAATCTGCTCAATTAAGGTCATCGAGTCTGCTCAATATTAAGCTATTTTGGACGAAAATTTGGCAGCGTCACACATGCACTGTTAACTCTGAGGAAGGTGTCTTACGTGGCATTTTCATGACCTATTTTCTGACACCTTCCTTATTTCCATATATTTTAGACCTCATTGCAACCCATAAGCCTTCCTCAAACCTATATATTTGAATAATAAAGTCATTGAATTTGAATGGGCAAATAATTCTCTTTGTATTTAGGAAGGTGAGAATGGGAGTATGATTTGATAAATCATTATTAGCAAATTTTGAGAAGCAACTGGGAAATAGATTCATCCATTTAAGATTTTCCACACTTCTATCGAGTTTCTTCTATCAAGTTTTTACACTTTTATCGAGTTTGCATATTATGTAAAATTATATAATTTGAAACAATTAATTTAATTTGGATTCATATGACTAATTAACTATATCATTTGGTCTTACTAATGTACTTAATACTTTTATGATGTTATATATGTGTCAATGCTAAGGAAATATATTAATGATCCGAACCATATTATTGCCTACCAACCTTTATAACTATAAGAAGATTTAAGCTTTAAATAAAAGTCAATTAAAATTCGATTCCAAATATTAGGCTCTTTGTAATGTTTAATTGAATGGTGAAAATTTTATAGGAATTTCATGGTTCAGAAGAATTGTAACATCTTAGATTTTTGGCTTTTGTATACTTAATTTGTAGAGTTGGTCATTCTTCTTTACATGTTATATGCTAAGTGCTACTCAATGTTTCATATATTGTTTAGGTGTCTTTGTTATTTGTTTTTGGGTGTTTAATTGGTGTTGGTTCAGGTTAAGTTATGTTTTGGAGTTGGTAAGCCAAAAGATTGTAAGCTTATTTTTGGGACTATGTTGTAGGGTTTTTTTTTTTGGTGTTTTTCATAAAGTTAGAGTAACATTTTTAAGAAATCTAAAACATAAAAGTTTTAGCTTTATGTGTTTAGCTTACTTAGGGTTATAATCATGAGATTCTAAAATATGTAGGGTAGGTTATCATTGTTTTAGTAACATATAGTTAAAGTAGTCACCTAAGTGTTTTGACCTTTTAAGTAAGTTTAAGTAGTTGGATTAAGTTTTTAAAGCAAGTATCTCTCTTAAATCAACCTTAAATAAATTTTAAAAGTTTCAAAAGTGCATAAGGTTGTTCTTTTCTCTCCCTATTCTCTCTCAAGTTCCTTTTAAGGGTTTTAAATTTTCATAATTTAATCTGAGGTTTCTTCTATTCCTTTCGTATTTCTATGTTGCTTCTTATTTATGAAATTTATTATATAAGTTTAAATAAAACCAAGAAATTAGGTTGGTTTTTAAATAAGTTAAGATTGTAGAAGTTTTTGTTGTTGAGTAATATATATGTATAAGTATTGAAATTGATTTGAGCAAAAAATGAGCATAAAATATGGGAAATGGATTTTAAGTGTTCAGGATTTACGAAATTTGATGAATATGAGACATGAATATTTAGATATGATATATATGAGAACGGTGATAATTATACAAAACTTGACTTGGAAAATTGTGGACTCTTATTTTAATTATATCTATCTACACCTAGAAGAGCTATATGTTATGGCATTATAGGTGAATCCTAGAATCCCTATATAACTATATATGGTAGAGTCCCAGCGAAAGGACAACAACTCACTAAATGATAAAATACTTATGTACGGTTGATTAATGATTCGATTGAGATATCATGCATTATAAATGGTAGATTCTTCACAAGTAATCACCAAATGGTATAATATCGATGGCTCTTCATTGATTGCAATGTCATAGGAAACTATAATTATCCATTTTTCTATCTAACCACTGAATTTAACAAGGAACCCAAGAGTTTGTAAAAAGCTTAAGATGAATTTCCAATCCAAAGCATCAAAAGTGTTATAGTTATTTTTGCCTTTAAATAATTGATGTTTATATCTACAATATGAAAAAATACATGAATGCATGAAAGTTCTGTTATGATTATGTTAAAGTGTTGGGAGTGTTCTGCTTGTGTTGGTATATATCACATGCTTTTGTTAATATTATATTGATATTTGATTGTTAGAGTTTCAAGTGTTAATAATTATAGTGAAATTTAGTGTTGTATGTAACAAATATAAATACAAAACTATTGAACAAGTGTATTATATTAAATATAAAATTTTCTTTTACGTAGGCCCTATTTTATGTTGAAGAGCATTACTCATCTTTCTTCTTTGTAGTTTGTGGATGTCTGTCCATGTAGGTAAGTCCTGCAATTGATGTCTACATATGTGTTGCTTTAATAGAATGAGTATTTGGGTTTGGGTTTGGGTTTTGCTGAATGCAAAGGAGGTATAAATTTTATATTGTTTAGAATATTCTTACAATCAATAATAAGTTTTTATATTCTTCTTTAATAGTCTAAGTATTTATGTTTAGGTTTTGTTTGAATCATTAATGAGTAGATTTATAGATTACATAAGTATTTACTATATGTGGAATGATTTTGAGATCTTATGGATGATTCAATGCATAATAATGAACAAAATTTTGTTCTTTGCATCACCTTAGATGAAACTCATAAGAAATTTATGACAGTTCTTTGCATAATAAACATCTAGAACAATATATAGGTTGGAAACCAGTGATGTAGCTTCCATCAGACTTATCGGTGGAAAATTTCATGAGCCTAGGAGTGACAGCGAGAACTTGCTTTCTCGATTCATATAGTGTAACAATGCCACATACCATATTGCTTTTTTAAATTCAAACTTTGGAAATGAACTTTTAGGTGATTAATTAAAAAATGAATACTTGAACTTCATTGTGATTAATTCAAACTAAGTATTAAAATAAGAAATTCATAGGTTTAACAGACATAATAATTCTTTGCATAATAAACCCCTAGGATGGCTGGACACCCGTGATGCAGCTCCTATGAAGCTTATCGATGAAAAATTTCATAAGCCTAAGAGTCACAACGAGAACTTGCTTTCTCGATTCCTATGGTGTAGCAATGCCACGTACCATAGTGCTTGTTTAAATTTAAACTTTGAAAATGAACTTGTAGGTGATTAAGTCAAACATGAATACCTGAACTTCATTGTGATTAATTCAAATTTAATATTAACATAAGAAATTCATAGGTTTAACAGACATGACAATTATTTGCATAATAAACCACTAGGATGGCATATTGGACGGAAACCTTTGATGTAGCTCCCATGAGGCTTATCTGTGAAAAATTCCATAAGCCGAAGAGTCACAGCAAGAACTTGCTTTCTTAATTCATATAGTGTAACAATGCCACGTACCATAGTGCTTGTTTAAATTCAAACTTTGGAAATGAACTTGTAGGTAGTTAATTGAAACATAAATACTTGAACTTCATTGTGATTAATTTAAAATTAATATTAACATAAGAAAATTATAGGTTTAACAGACATGACACTTCTTTGCATAGTAAACCCCTAGGACAACATGTTGTCTAGAAACTCGTGATGCAGCTCCCATGAGGTTTATCGATGAAAAAGTCTACAAGTCTAAGAGTTAAAGTGAGAACTTGCTTTCTCAATTCATATGGTGTAATAATGCCACGTACTATAATGTTTGTTTAAATTCAAACTATGTAAATGAACGTATAGGTAATTAATTCAAACATGAATACTTAAGCTTCATTTTGATTAATTCAAACTTAGTATTAAAATAAGAAATGCACAGGTTTATCAGATATGATAATTCTTTGCATAATAAACCCTTAGGATGGTATATAGGCTGGAAACCCGTGATGCAACTTCCATGAACCTTATCGGTGAAAATTCCACAAGCCTAGGAATCACAGTGAGAACTTACTTTCTCGATTCGTATGGTAATGCCACGTACCATTGTGCTTGTTCAAATTCAAACTTTAGAATTGAACTTGTAGGCAATTAATTCAAACATGTTCTATAAAATTAGGAGAAATGAAGGATACTAACTATGAAATCACTTTTTTAAATAAAGATTTTGCAAAAATGAGTAATGTTGATAGATCTTGGATGTATAGACGATTAACACCAAATGGTTTCATTAACCTTGAGTATATTGAGGGAGTTGAAGCTTTTATTCACTATGCATGTTCTCAACCTGCATATATAGATGGACCAAAGATCAGATGTCTATGTAAAAAGTGCAAACATATTTGTTTTCTTCCTATTGATGAAGTCAATATCCACTTGTTAAGAAAGGGGTTTGTTCCAAATTATTTTTGAGTGGACACGACATGGGGAGCCATTGATTTGTAACACCTCAAGGGGTAATAAAGTAAACTCGTCAATAAATGTGGATGAGTTTGAAGGGAAGGGGGGGGGGGGGGACTTGTAACATCCCATTTCCCCATTTAAGGGTTAGAACCCTAGAATACTATAGATGAGAGACATCAATGAGAAAATTAGGAAAATGCATTTCATGCTCATGTATAATATAACATAAACACACATGTGAATATTAATTTTTGCACACATTAAAATGATTGTACTTGCTTTCATTGAAATTTTTCGGGTATAATTGATTTATAAATATGATTATGATATAAATTGTGGATTATATGTCTTGAAAATTGATTTGGGGAGTGTGAATATTGATTTAGAAATTTTTGTGAAATTTGAGTAGCCTCCATTAACATCGAACCTAGCTTTCATCTTTCATTTATTACTTCCATTTTGTGTCCTCATCATCTTGCCTCTAGAAAACCTAATCCTCCCAACCTCCATGATGATGTTCGTGTGATGCATGGAAAGTTAAGGTTCAAGTGAGTTTGAAGAGTTTGGAGTTTTTATCAAGTAAGTTATACTTTGATCTTCATGGGTAGTCATAAATGAAACAAATATGGTGATTATTTTGATATTAAATGATTATGAAAATAGTGATCAATATACATGTGCATCATGGATGAAGAATGAGTATATGATGAGTAATAATTTATGAGGTTTTATAGGGATGTTTTGGGATAGATTTATAATGTGAATGGCGTATGAAAATGATAAAATTGTTGAGTAATAGTTGGATATATTCATGACTGGTTTTGTGTTTATGATTAACAATGGATTTGAGTTGTATTAAAGATGTTTTAAAGATAATATGAGTATGGAAATAGTGTCTGAATGAGTGTTGAAAGTTAAAAAATGAAGAGATGTGATCATGTTCGATTTTGTGTTAATAATGAAGGTAAGGGAATTGATGAATAAATATATGTGTTGTGTTCTTATTGTGAGAATATGAAAGTCATAAGTATAGACTATATTGTGGATGAATTAAGATTGCGAATTAAGGGTGTAATGAAAGAGGAGAAACTTATACTTAAGAAAGATGTTTAATAATTCTCTTGGAATGGGAAGGAGTAAGGATTTAGTAAACTAGAAAATGATGATGATATGTTCCGTTTTATATATGATTGGAGAATCTTAAGTTACAAATTTCTTTATACTTGATATTGAGACAGAATTGAGCAGAGAATAAAAAGGGGAATGAAAAAGACATGATTGACTTTGCATGAGATGTCTTGAATATAGTAAAGAGAAATTTAGAAATGCATGTAAGGTAGGATTTCATTAATGAATGAGATTAAGTAGAAGATGATGAATGAAATGAGTTGAGTTTTGTGGATTTTAATGCAACTAATTTGGTGGTTGAATTAGCATGTAATGAAGTTGCATAAATGGATGTTAACACTAGAAAATTTAGAGTGAAATTGTTGTTAGTATATGTGTTAAATTCGTGTGGACGAAGGAAGTAACTGCAGGGCCTTCACCCCATAATCGTGGCCAGATGAGAATATGATTCTGTCACGATCGTGGTAGGAACCCCCACGATCGTGGCTAGTCCCAGGAGTTTATGTCATGATTGTGGGAGGGACACCACGATTATAAGCAGACAAATGGAGTAAAAGGGTTGTCTTTTAAGTGATTTTTGAACAAACTAATGGTAAGGAACTTCCTTATGATGCATTTAGGCTTGAATGAGATCTTGAATGAACCTAGTTGATGATGAATAAGGTGATTAAGATGAGTAAAGTGCATTAGGTGTTAGAGAATGATTGAAAGATAATGGTAAATGATTATGAGATGTGTATCAAGGAAATATACCAGGGATTGTCATCAAGCATGCATTGTACTTAACATATATACATATGTTCATAAATGAGTACTTAAGTGATTGTGCAAAGTTGTAATGTGTGTAAATGTGTGTTGCATGATACAGAAGAGCAATTAGAGTGACAACATCTAAACATTGTTAGGACCTCGAGGCAATAGCTATCTGGAGCAAACTGTGAGTAACTTAGATGGTCTCACGTTCATTAATTGTTTTGTTTAAATTTTGTATTGAATTATTATGTGATGTGAATGTGTTGATTTCGGACATTGAATGTTCGAGGCGTTTGATGCATAAATATCATATTGGAAGTGCTCATTGTATATGAATTTGATAGAATAAGTGATACTCAACTTAATTGTCGAATGCCAGACCAGGGTCCGATGATAAATGTGAATATGAATGTGAATGTGATAAATTGAGTGCAAATGATTGACTGAATACAAGTGATGCATTTCATTACATGAATGCATGATAAGATAAAGGCAGTTGTGATTGGAGTCACCAGTGAAAAAGAGCTTAAAGCTAAGAATGTGGTAAGAGCCTCTGGCTCACTATGTATAATGAGCCCTATATCCCCAACAGATAAGGGATAGTTATTAATGAGTCTGGTTTCTACAATGGATATGAGACAGTGAAAAAGAAACTTGGTCATAACAACGTAATAATTGAAAGTGAGTCTCACAAGCGTTGCACATACAATCTGATATGCATTATATGAATGATTGAATTGAGTTATATGATCAGTTGCAAACGTGAAATGTGAACTATATGAACCAAATTGTCTTTGATAGAATATGTTGATTAATGAAGTGATGCGAACTATATGGTTATATGAATTGAATTTGAATTGTTATGTTATGTGATACGAGTGGGACATCGATGATGGGTAGCTCACTGAGTTCTCAAAGCTCACCAAAATTGCAACATTGACTTTCAAGTATGAGAGAGGTGACTTAGTTGATACGCCGCTCTAGAAGAAGATTAGTTCTTGTATTTTTGGATAGAAGATATGGCTTAGAGGTCGGCCAACTAAGACTAAAGAGTTAGATAGAGTTTTGTACATTTCCTTATGCATGTAGCATATTTTTGTAAGCAAAGTGGTAAACTTTGATTAGTTTTTGATACTATACATGTATGGATGATGTTTGTAATGCTACAATGTATGTTATATTTTATGAAATTAAATGAGGAATTGGATTTTTAGATTTTGTGATATTTGTTATTTAAATTATAATGCCATGAGATAAGTGAAAGTGACTGCTCTAGCTTACTGATTCTACCCGATATGTGAGTAAATGTTTGGTCGACGTACGGGTATATGTCGGATGGAATGGGGTGCTACAGGATTGGATTTAGAACAAATAATATGTGTGTAACTAAAAATCCTTATGTCTAAATGGTTTATGATGCAGATGGTTATACCTTTCAGGAAAATATAAAAAATCTTCATGAAGAACAAAACCCATATGCAAAACAGTTTTTTGACTTACTACAATAAGCTGACTAAGAATTATAGCCAAATTGTGAGATAATGACTCAATTGTCTTCAATTGGTCAAATATTGAATATAAAGTCTGAAGGGCATATCTTTGATTGAAGTTTTGATAAAATTCTTGGTTGGTATAATGAATCATTGTCTCTTGATCATATAATAGTTGATAATTTTCACAATATAAAGAAACTTATTAAGGGTCTTGGTTTGCTAGTTGAAAAAATTGATTGTTGCAAATTGAGATGCTTATTGTTTTGGGAAGTTGATGTGGAATTACAAGAGTGCCAATTTTGTTGTCAATCTAGGTTCAAACCCAGAAAGTGTGTTATGAAACAGAAATTAGTACCTCCGAAGTGAATGTATTATTTCCCACTGATTCTGAGACTTTAAAGACTATATGCCTATGATGTTACAGCATCTCACATGAGATGGCATAATGAACATGAATAGGAAGATGGAATAATGAGCCATCCGTTAGATGCACTAGCATGAAAATATTTCAATAACACCCATTATTAGTATGCAGCTAAAATTCGAAATGCTAGGTTGGGATTGTCAACGGATGGATTCCAACCTTTTGGTCAATCTGGGTAACAATATTCATCACGGTTAATCATAATTACTCCTTATAATTTTCCTCCATGGATGTGTATGAATGAATAAGGCATATATGTTCTTGACAGTGATTATGCCTGGGCCTAGAAATCTAAAGAATAAAATTAATTTATTCTTACAACCATTGGTATCTGAATTGCATCATCTTTGGGAATATGATGTCGAGACATATGATGTGTCTCTTAAACAAAATTTTGTGTCGAGAGAAGCTTTAGTGTGGACTATTAGTGATTTTTTGGCGTATGTTATATTTTCTGGATGGAGCACAACAAGGAAATTGGCTTGTCCTTATTGTGGCAATGATTACGGTGCATTTGATCTTCCTAATGGGACCAAAACATCTAGTTTGACAACCATAGGAAATTTCTTCCTCCAGATCATTCATTTAGACGCAATAAATAAAAGTTCATTAAGAATAGGATGATATAAACACCTCCTCTCACTTATAAAGCTAGTGAAGAGATATTGTAGGAGACTGATGGATTAGGGTTACTGAAAGTTATAGAACTTAAAGCTAATAAAGATAATACAAGCATTAGTAAAAACTTTGGTTAGAGAAAATGAAGCATCTTATGGGATTTGCTATATTGGAAAACTAATTTGATACATCATAATCTAGGTGTGATGCATATTGAAAAAAATATTTTTGATAATTTGTTCAATACCATAATGAACATTTAAAGGAGGATAAAGGAGAAAGCAAAATCACGAGTTGATTTGAAACTTTTTTGTATAAGGAATGACTTAGGTGGCGGTTGGTTCGTATGGGGGAATGGTAATAGGAATAAGAATGAATATAGTGAGAATGAGAATAGATATTATCATTATAATTATGATGGTTGGTTAAAAGGAAAGAATGATTATCATTGCTATTAACAGTAGTTGGTATTATTAATAATATTTTAATTAATTACATTGGAATTAATTATATTTTAATTAATCAATTATATTTTAATTAATTAATTACAATATTTTAATTAATTATATTGTAGTTAATTAATTATTAATAATATTTTAATTAATTATATTGTAATTAATTAATTAATTACAATATTTTAATTAATGAATGAATTATATTTTAATTAATAATATTTTAGTTAATTAATTATTAATAATATTTTAATTAATTATATTGTAATTAATTTATTAATTACAATTTTTAATTAATTAATAATTATATTTTAATTAGTTATATTTTAATTAATTGTAACAAGCACACCCTTACATAACAATAATACTCATTCCTCTAGATTAGGAGAGGAATGGGGTATTTACCCAAAAATAGGTAATCAAAATAATGACTCTATAATCATAGTCTTTTACCAAACTCAATCTTTCATTCCATACCCATTCTCCTTTTTTCATATCCAATAAAGTGTTAGGCTAATTAGTCATATGAGTGGTAGTATGTAGAATGGAATTGGTACATCTAGGACATGATTTCGTAATTATGTTCAAATGTATAATATTAGCATACAGACATTAATTGTGGAATAAACAAATTGCACTCAACTGACATATTCCAAGGTATGAAACTTAGATAAATGTGATAAATGACTGAGCATAATGAAGGTGATATGAATGAGTATTTCCAATGTCTTGTACTTTGGTTTACCAATGACAAAAATTGATGGATCATAATTAGTAATTTGGAATTAATTGGTACGAATGAGGGAATTTTGAATTAATGTGTATTTTTGGACTAGGAAAAATGCCAAGTGGCAAGACAATTGATAAATATCTGGAGAAATAATTGACATGTGGTAATAGAAATAAGTGACAAATGGCATTAGGATTTATTGTCAAGTGGCAAAGAAAATTGGGTGACAATTGGTTTAAAATTTGGGAGACAAATGGACTAGTTATTAAAGGACTTTAGGTACCATAATTAGAAGACTTTACTTGGTTATTTATGTGGTAAGTGCCATAACAAGTGTCATGACACTTACCAAGCATTAACCCATGGCATATTAAATTGAAAGGCCATCTACATTAATCATTTGGTTAAATGCTCTCATCTCCTTCATTTGCTTCTCTCCATTTACGACCTACTCACTCTCATCCTCTTAACATTGAGCCTTACTATCAGCCTCCACTTTACCACTCTAAGGCCCATTTTATCTTTATCATCTTTTTACTAACAGACCTAATCTTTTCCTCCTTGAAATATGATAATCGTATGGTATGGGAGAGCTAGGTTAACTCATGCTTTGAAGAGGCTTGGAATTAAACAATTAAGTAAGATATGGTTCTTCATGGTTTGTTTTAAGTAGAAGCATTTCTAATGATAGTGTTGAGATGGATTGATCATGTTAATGGAGTTGAATGAGTGTTGAACGTTGATGATTGTATGAACATGTTTGATGTTATGTTTTTGTATGATTGATGAACAATAATGTATAAATTGTTTGATGGCTTTTTTGAGTTGAAATGGAGGAGAAAATGATGCAGAAATGAAAGCTTTTTTGAGTTGAAATGGAGGAGAAAATGATGTAGAAATGAAGTAGAAATGATGGATTATGAATAAGATGTGTTAGATATAGTATGTAGAGGTTTAAATCTAGAAATTTGGAAGGAGAAAGTGGCTAGAATTCTCAGATATCATAAGAATTGTAAGGATGTTCGGATGACACATCCCACGATTGTGGGAAGTCCTCCACGATTGTGGGAATTGCTTAGACGTGAATTCTTTTTCTTGTAAGTGATGTTTGAAACGACTAATGATAAGAAACTTTCCTATAGTGCATTTAGACTTGAATTAGGCTTGAAATGAACCTACTTTGATGATGATTTAGTTGATAAATTGTTTGATATGTTTAGGTTGTTAATTGAGGTTATAACTAAGGGATGAATTGATGATATCAATGGATATAAAATTTAGAAGTTTGGAGTTGTTAATGGAAGGAAAGTGTTCTTAGGAATGCTAATATGATTCAAAGGAGATGAATGATGTGAATTAAATAAGAATTAATGAGAATTTCAATATTATGTGATCATTATAATGCTAGAAAAAGAATTGGAAACTATGTGATTGATGAATGTATGAATTATGAAATTAAAGTAATCAAGTATACTTGAGGTATTGCCTAAGTGCAAACTAGTTATATCCAAGTGACACGATAGAATGATCAAGACTTGTGATTTAAGGATACATACCTGGAAATAGTCATTTGAGCATGCATTGTACATAAAACATATACATATGTGTATGATTGATACTTATATGATTGATCAATGTGTGAAATACGTGTGTATTGCTTGAAAATAGATAGACAAGATTGAACATCACCGTCCAAATGTTTCCGGATCATGAAGGCAATGGCTAATTTGGAGCGTATAATGAGTAACCTAGATGTTTCTCACTAGGAATGATTGTACTTGCTTAAATTGCAATTATTGAACTAAAATTGATATGATTGAAAATTCCAAACAATAATAGTCCGAGGAGTTTGAAATTGTGATTATATTAGGAGTATTCTGATTGTATGTGAACTTGAAAGAAATATGTGTTCTCAATAGAAATGTTGAATGCCGGACTTATGTCCGATGAATATGAAAATAACTGTGACTGAAATAAATGAAAGATGTTGAAAGTGAATTTTGTGATCTGATGCATCTCATTTCATTGAAATGCGTGATTAGATAAAGGAAGTTGTGACCGGAGTGTCCAGAGAAAAAGAGCTTAAAGCTCATAAACGTGTTTAAGAGCCACAGGCTCAATATGTAAAATGAGCTCGGTATCTCCAATGGATACAGGACAGTTATCAATAAGCCCAGTATCCACAACGGATACGAGACAGTTAAAAAGGACCTTGGTTACAACAATTAACAATGAAAGTGGAGTCCCATGAGCAATTGCATATACAATTTGATATGTGTTATATGATTGATTGAAATGAATTATATAGACTATCATGAAATAGAAAAGTGAAATAGTGTACACAATGGTATTTGTTGAAATATGATGAAAAGTGAAGTGATGTTCAATATGTGATATGACTTATCTGTGGATTGAATGCGAATTGTGAATTGTGAATTGTTTTATGTTTGGTATGAGTGAGCATATCGAGGATGGTTCACTCATTGAGTTCACAAAACTCATCAAAATTGCAATATTGTTTTTCACTTTGAGGGGATATCTAGTTAAACTAATTGGAGTACAGCCACTGCAAATTGGACCAGAATCAGTTTGCATCTACACATTTCTTCAGTGATTTTTGTATTTGAATTATACTTCTGTAACTATTGTACAATGTATATGTGAATTATAAAATGTAATGATATTCATGATTGAATGTGTCTGACAAATGAAATGGGCTGAAAATGATTATTGGTTGCTCAAATGTGTTTGATGCGTGAAAAATTTGTAATGAGTCATTTTGATTGTCTTAACATGCCATCCTCATAGATTATGTTCTCGAATAATCGTCAATACTTTTATGCATATGCTCTATGAGAGTGGTGTGTTACATATAAAGTGTTTCTGAGAGTATCACCTTGGCGAAGAGTGCTAAGGTTTGGTAAAAAGGGTAAGCTAAACCCTAGATACATTAGTCTATATGAGATTATTAAGAGAGTTAGACCATTGGCTTATAAGTAGCACTACCTACTGAAATGTATTAGATTCGTTTCATATCAGTAAGCTTAGAAGATATCGTTCAGATCTAACATATGTGTTGCCAACACAGGAAATTGAAGTTGTAAGTAATCTGAGCTATATTGAGGAACCGATTAAGAAAGTGGGATATTAGACGAAACAATTGAGAAACTGAGTGATCCCATTGGTGAAAGTCCTTTGGAAGAATCATTCGAGTGAAGAAGCTACATAGGAAACAGAGGAGAACATGAGGAATCAGTACCCCCATCAAGTTGATCAATCAGGTAAGAATTTTAAGGATGAAATAAGGAGGAGAATTGTAATATCCCATTTTCCTATACTAAGGGTTAGGACATAGGTTCCTAGACCACTATATATGAGAAATAGTGATGAAAAATTATGAGATGCATTGCATTCACATGCATACCATAAACATATACACGAATTTATACACATTGCAAATACTGTATATGCATTCAATTGACATGTTCCGGGTATGAAAGATTTAAAATGATCGTCATGTGAATTGTGAATTATTATGTCTTGATTTTTGGTCTGATGGTTTCAATTATTAATTCAGAATTTTATTGTTAAAATTGGGAGATTTATGAATTTATGTCCATTTTTGGACTAGAAAAAATGCCAAGTGGCAAGACAAATTAATAAATGGCAATACAAATAAGTGACAAATGGTAGTAGAAATAAATGACAAATGGTTTTAGGATTCATTGACAAGTGGCATAGAAAATTGGGTGACAATTGGTATAGAAATTAGGAGAAAAATGAACTGATTATTAAGTGATATTAGTAGCCTAAGTAAAAGGCATTAGCATTAATCTTTATATGGTAATTGTCGTGACATATGTCATGACACTTACCAAGTAATAAACCCACGACATATGTAATAAAAGACCATCTTTATCTTTTTCTTTCACTTCTATTTTCGTTACATGCTTTCTTTTCCACCCTTTTCATTTTCTTCACTCATGACCATCTCACTCTCACCCTCACCATGATGAGTTTGCTAAAATCCTACACTATCCACTCCAAGATCTTTGTTGCCTTTATCTAGTCGTTGAACAACCCAACTTATTTCTCCTTGAAAGATGATAATTGTGTAAGCATGAGAAGCTAGGGTTTCTTAGAGATTTGAAAGGCTTTGGAGTTAAACAAGTAAGTCAAACTTTGTTCTTTATGGCTTTCTTAATAGAAACATATATGATGATTGTTTGATATGGATTGATTTAGTGAAAGTGGTATATGATGAGTGCAAAACTTTTGATAAAGGAACGATATACTTGTGTTCTATTTTGGGTGTATGAAAATCGTGAGTTATAAGTTGTTATTTGGATGAAATAGATTGGGATTTAAGGTATAATGAAGGTGAAATTTATGCTTGTGTTTATGTAATGTTCTTGAAATGAGAAGAACTAGGATTTATGTCTGATAGTGAATGATAGAGATCACATTCTATTTTTGTATAAATGATAAATAATAGGTTATGAGTTGTTTTATAGATGTTTTTGAGTTGGAATGGAGATGATTTTGATGAGGAAATGAAGTAGAAATGATGAAATATGTACAAGATGTGTTAGATGTAACATGTAGGAGTTAAAAATCTGGAAAATATGGAAGAAGTTGGATGGAATTTTCGGATATGATAACCTACGATCGTGGGAAATGCAAGGAAAGGGAAAAAATGTTCAAATGGCTTAACCCATAATTATGGGAAAGGCCTTGAATATGAATTCTTCTCTTATTTGTGATGTTTGAATCAACTAATGATAAGATACTTTCTTATGGTATATTTAGACCTAATTGAGGGTTGCAATGAACGTAGTTTGATGCTTGAATAAGTTGATAAAGTGTATGATATGTTTTGCTTTTAATTAATCTTATAACTATGAAATGGATGGTTGATAACAAAGTATCTAAACCTGGAAAATTTAGTCATTATAGGAATGAAGTGTTCTTAGGAATGCTGATGTGATCCAAAGGCGATGAATGATGTGAATTAGGTATGAATGAATGAAAATTTGGTTATTAAGTGATTATATAACACAGGATTGGTGAATGATTGTTTGTGAGTTTAGAATAATTAAGGTACTTTGAGGTGTAAGCCTAAGCACAAGCTATACATATACAAGTTATAATGTTTAAATGATCATGCAAATTGCGCATGCATTGTACATAACATATATACATATTTGTATGATTGAATACTTTTATCAATGATGAAATTAGTAAAATGTATAAATGTGTGTATTGCATGGTATAGATAAGCAAGTCAAACACCAACATCCAAACATTACTGGTTTATCAAGGCAATAGCTATCTGGAGCTTACTATGAGTCAATCTAGATGTTTCTCACTAGGATTGATTGTGTTTACTTAAATTACAATTATTAAACTGATATTAATGTGAATGTGATAATTCTAGACATTGATGGTCCGAGGAGTTTGATAATTAAGATTGCATTAAAAGTGTTCATAATTAAATGTGAATCGGCAAAAATAATTGTACTCAACAAAAATGTTGAATGTGGGACTTAGGTTTGATGAAAATGTGAAAGTGGCTTACATGATGAATGAAAGTGATTGATTGAAAGTAGGCCCTATTTGGCAATTAGCTGATTTCATTAGCTGTTAGCTGATTGCATTAGCTATTAGCTGTTATCTGATAGTTGATTTTGATAGTTGTGTATTAGTCTATGTTTTTCTAAGTAACTGACATGTGTTTCTTGCATAATTATTTATTATTGTTGTAGTTTAGGATTCATTTTGTATGTTTTCATTTAGTTTGCTTTCCATTGTTGTTCTTTTATGTTTGATATTAATTTAGGGTAAGAATTGGCTATTTTTATGTAGGAAGGAAGATGGAACAACTTGGAGATTAAGCTAGAGATAAAAGAGGAGACCATCTGTTGCCAATTCCCACGATCTTAGGAATTTATAATCCGAGTCATTATACGAGGCTTCATTAAACTTAGGGTTTCTGGACTATTAAAAGAGAACTAAGCCTCTATGATCAAGGAAGACAAAACCCTTTTGTAGAAAGAACCTCCTTGAGTGAAGAACACAAGTTTTTAGCCTTAAGGAAGGATTGAAGTCAAGCATTATCATCAAAATTGGGTAAAATAGCGCATCAATATACAAAATTCCAAATTTTGGCAAAGAAGAGAAGAAATTTCTTTTATTCATTTTTCTGTGTTTTTCTTTCTTCTAATCTTTGTAAGATGGATTATTTGTGTGTTGATGATGTTATGGAGACCATGAATGGCTGATTTAGTTTTAGGGATTGCTTTTGAACTATTTTGTTAAAACTCCTATTTTATTGAATTGAATGAAAGTGTCTTTGATGATTGTTGATTTTATTTATTATCTTGCAACAAATCGAGAGAGTGAGTAATATTATTTGTGTAGGATTGTACAACGAGAGTTGGCAACCTATAAACTTGCAATCATTACATCAATTAATTAGTTAGATGAGAGATCTTGGCGAATTCAATTGATCACCCATAGGATAGTTTAATAACTAGTTGAATTGGTGGAGTGATTGGGTAGGTTGAGAGATCGTTCAATTGATTCCATTTGATTTGATTAGGGACAATTAATTACACCTTAAGATATGGTAGTTAATACATTCATAAATCTTAATTTAATTAGTTTTTTAATTTTGATTTAATTTTCCAGATTATTTTTATTAAACAATTTCATTTCTTAAACAAAGTTTGATCTGAATTAAGTGGCGTCTGGGCATCAATCCTTGTTTGATTGATATCTTCTTTTTAACTACAAGTCACGACCCATACACTTGAAATTTTTTAGCATAAAATAAGTAGTTTGTGTTGCATAATTACACTCAACAAGTTTTTGACGTCGTTACTAGGGATTGATTGTTTAGCATCTTGTTTAATTTAGATTATTTGATTTAAGAATTTTGACACTTTTCCTTATATAATTACAAGTGCATGAAAATAAAGAGCACATGAAGAACGAAAGAAGTAAGTGAAGACTAATTTCTTGACATCAAGAGATACGAAAGAGAGTTGAAAAGGGTAAAGCGTCTAAATTTTTCACAACAAGATATGGCTGAAGAAGGAGAGCAAGGAGGACTGGAGAGGACACTGATGGATTTCATGAGGCTAGGATTTAGTCCTCAAGGAGTGACGAGACCAGTGGTTCAAGCGAACAATTTCAAGATAAAGCCGACACTCCTCAACATTCTACAGAATAGTGTGCAATTCTACGGGCTATCCAACGAGGATCCAAATGCCCATATCGTAAACTTTTTGGAGATCTGTAACACTTTCCATTTCAACGGAATGTTCGATGATATGGTGAAGCTAAGGTTGTTTTCATTAATGTTGAAAGATCGGGCTAAAGCGTGGTACAACTCGCTAAATTTAGGATGGATCATGACTTAGGAGCAGCTTGCCCAAGCATTCCTCGTCAAGGATTTCCCATTGACGAAGACGACCAGGATTATCAAGGAGATTATAAATTTCCAATAGAATGATGGAGAATCTCTCTATAAAGCTTAGGAGAGATTTAAAGAATTGTAGAGAAATTATCCCCATCATAACCTTCTGAGAGAGTTCCTGCTACAGACGTTCTACAATGGAGTGAATCTGAGCAAGAGAGGAACAATTGTTGCAGCAGTTGGAGGTTCATTAATGGGAAAGACTGTGGAAGCAGCTCATGATTTTTTGGAAGAGTTGGTGAGTAACAACTACATGTGGTTTAATCAGAGGAGTAGATAGAGGCATAAGGAACAAAAAGGTATGATACTTATTGATTATGTTACTGCTTTATAGGCTCAGATCACAGCTCTTACAAAGCATTTGAACAACATATAAGGAGCATCCTCCTTTATAGCGAAGGCGATGCAAGTGCAATGTGAGCTATGCAGGCAAAACGACCACAACTCAGTAAAGTGTTTTCTATTGAGAACTAGTGGTACCGAACAGGTAAGTTACCTGGGCCATCCACAGCAAGGTTATAACTCATACTCCAATACTTATAATCTGAGATGAAAAAACCATCTAAAATTTTCTTGGAGCAATAACAATGCAGGTGGACAAGTGAGATCACAAGGATCGCTAGGATTATAGTAAGATCGAATTGGAGCGATGGAAAGTAAAAAGGACAAGATGATGGAAGTGTTAGGGTCCAAACTGGCAGCTCAAGAAGAAAATCAGAAGAGGATGTTTGCTAGCCAGGAAGAAAGTCAAAAGAGAATGGAGGTGAAATTCGACCAAATCGTAAAGAATCATGCCTCATCAATCCACAACTTTAAAGTTCATGTAGCTCAACTCGCTAACGCTTTATCGTCTAGAAATGTAGGCAGCCTACTAAGCAACACGGAGATGAACTAAAAGGAAAGAATCATAGCCCTCACTCGGAAAAAGAAAAAAGAAAGTGAACATGAGGAGAAAGATGGAGTCAAGAGAGAAGGACAAATAGTTTTGGAAGTCCTTCCGAGTGAACTAGTGAGTGAGCCGATCAGGGAATTTCAACTTAGATTTCTACATCAGATTTTTGCTCAGCGGAAGTCATAATCAAGTAGGGCCGTCAGGAATTCTAAGGAGGTTGAGCTAATCAAGATGATAGATATAACAAATCAACTCCAAACAAAACTCATATTAAAGGAACCAGTGAAGAAAGAGGTCAACGAGTACATATCAAAAGGAAGTCCACAGATAGCATAAAAGAAAGAAGACCCAGGGGACTTCTTCATTCCATGTAGTATAAATAGAGTTAAAATAGTTAAGGCATTCGTAGATTTAGGAGTTGGTATCAACATGATGCCCTATATGTTTAGTCAGAAGTTGAGTTTATGAGAGCCAAAGTTAACTAAGGCATTGGTGAAAATGGCCGACAGAACAGTGCACACCCGAAAGGGATCATCAAGAACATGTAGATACGAATTGATAAATTTATCTTCCCCGCGGATTTCTACATACTGGATATTAGAGAAGATGCAGAAACCCTCATAGTTCTTGGGCGACCGTTCTTGGCTACTTCTCATTCGATAATTGATGTGGATGGGGGAGAATTAACACTGAGAGTTCGAAAGGAGAAATTAACTTTCAAGGTATCTAAGAAAGACTATCGTTCTCTCCTACCCCCAATAGAAATAAAGGAACCTGAACCCCAAAGAGGATGGGAAGATATTGAAGACCCTGGGAATGAATTAAGGAAGAAATGATCGTGCAGGTGAAGGCGTAGGAAAGAAAACAATAAGGAAGGTGAATTCCATACCGGGTGGCTCATATACCGAGTTTGAGATCAGCTTCTGCACTGCCACCGTACCAGTCATTTGAATCGCCTTAAGCAAAAAGGAGAGTCGAGCTACAGACGCTAAAAGAAACACTGCATGGGAGGCAACCCATAGAATTCTACTTCATTTTAATTGTTTTTGTTTATTTATTGGTGTGGTTCTTTAGTTATGAGCATGTTTGAATTAAGTTTGATTGATGTTTAATTTGGTTTTTGTTTAACTTTCAACTTGTTTTCTTTTCGAATTCTTTTTGATAATATTAATTTGATGTGTTTAGAGGTTGTAGGATCATGGAGAACTAATACTAGGCTTAGAAGAAGCTTTAGAAGTGTGAGAATCACCTCATCCTGTAATTGTGAGAATTTAAGTGATTCTTATGATCATGGAAAGTCTCTCCGAAAACTTTCTAGAGAGAAATCCCACCATCATGGGAATTGTGGGAATTCTCACAATCGTGGGAATTCCATCCGAAGGGAAATTTAAGTTTCCCTCCCTCTTTTTTTCTTTCACCCATTCTTCAAAATTTCACTCCTTCTCTCTTTAACCTACGAAAATCCCCGTCTCATTCTCTAAAACTCTTCAATTTTCCTTCAGATTCTTGGTATTTTCTTCATCTCTTTTCATTAATCTTACAATCCTTTCCTCTTTTCTTGCATTAATCATTCAAAAACACATGGATTTGGGTAATATTTTGCTCTCTCTCTCTCTAAAAATCGAATTCACTCATTTTTTTCTTATTTTTACAGGTTTTCTTCTTACAATGGCACCAAGGAAGATGATGGCTCGAAAATTTACTGAATCGACCGATGAATTATGCTGTGAAGTTTCTGGTGAAGGTAAGCCTGACTTAGTGGTAGCTTATCATCCTCTATTCCCAGTTTATTCGAAAGAAGAAGGTACGCATTTCCAAGACCTTAGGGATAGAGAACTAGTCACTGTTAAGTCAGGAAGACTTTACGATAATTAATTTTGATGACAATCAAATAATAATAATGTTAGAAATAAATGAACTAGTTTGATGAGTGTGTTAAGTGTGCAGAAGAAGTAAAACAAAGAAGAAGCGAAATACAGAAGAAGTCGAAACACAGAAGAAGTAGAAACACAAAAGAAATAAAACACAGAAGAAGTAGAAACACAGAAGAAGTTGAAAACAGAAGAAGTAAAACACAGAAGAAGTGAAAGACAGAAGAAGTAGAAACACAAAAGAAGTTGAAAACAGAAGAAGTAAAACACAAAAGAAGTCGAAACACAGAAGAAGTAAAACACAAAAGAAGCGAAAGACAGAAGAAGAAGAAGAAACACAGAAGAAGCGAAACACAGAAGAAGTCGAAACATAGAAGAAGTAGAAAGACAGAAGAAGTAGAAACACAGAAGAAGCGAAAGACAGAAGAAGTAAAAGACAGAAGAAACAAAACATAGAAGAAGTAGAAACATAGAAGAAATTGAAAACAGAAGAAGTAAAACACAAAAGAAGTCGAAACACAGAAGAAGTAAAACACAAAAGAAGCAAGGGACAGAAGAAGTAAAACACAGAAGAAACAAAACACAGAAGAAATAGAACACAGAAGAAACAAAACACAGAAGAAGTTGAAAACAGAAGAAGTAAACACAGAAAAAGTCAAAACACAGAAGAAGTAAAACACAGAAGAAGCGAAAGATAGAAGAAGAAGAAACACAGAAGAAGCGAAACACAGAAGAAGTAGAAAAATAGAAGAAGTAGAAAGACAGAAGAAGTCGAAACACAGAAGAAGTAGAAAGATAGAAGAAGTAGAAGACAGAAAAAGCAAAACACAGAAGAAAACACAGATGATACAAAGCAGAAGATACGTTAATACGTCGAGCAGTTAGTTAGTTGGATTTAGTTACAGAGCTCAACTAAATAGCGGTTTTCAAGAATCAAGAAGCGGTTATCAAGATTCAAAGAAGCGGTTGGAGACTTAGACTATAAATACTGGTCGTAGTCGAAGACTAAAT
>JAOQMS010000004.1:15266459-15276909 GCA_027563885.1 Erythroxylum longipes | reverse complement strand
AATTAATTAATAATTATATTTTAATTAGTTATATTTTAATTAATTGTAACAAGCACACCCTTACATAACAATGATACCTATTTGTCTAGATTAGGAGAGGAATGGGGTATTACCTAAAAATGGGTAATCAAAATAATAACTCTATAATCATAATCCCTTACCAAACTCAATCTTTCATTCCATACCTACTAAACAAGCACACCCTTAGATAAAGATCTTCGCACTAGTAAATATCTGAAAGCATGTTACACTTTGAACAAAAAACAAAAGGAAATTTTGTGTGAATGGTTGAAAAGTATAAGTTGAAAAGTATAAAATTTCCCGATAGATATGTTTCAAACTTGGCAAGGTGTGTGGACATGAGGAAATACAAATTATTTAGGATGAAAAGTCATGATTGTCATGTGTTTATGTAAAGGCTAATCCTAATTGCATTTCGGAAGTTGCTACCGAATAAGGTTTGGGAAGCTATAACAAAATTAAGTTTTTTTTTTCAAAATATTAACATCATCTGAAATAAACTTGGTTGAAATGGAAAAACTAGAAAGGAAAATTCCAATAATCTTGTGGAAATTAGAAGGGATTTTTCCTCCAAGATTCTTTGATTGTATGGAGCATTTACTTGTGCATTTAGCACATGAGGTTCAACTTGTTGGTCCAGTTCAATAGCCATGGATGTATCTATTTGTGAGGTGATTATAGTAAATATTTAAATTAGAGTTATAACATGTTTTAATCACAAAATTGTATATCAATAACTATTTGTAATGAAGGTATTTGCATCACTTGAAGAAAAAAATGTCAAAAACAAGGCTAGAGTTGAAGGTTTGATATGTAATGCTTATTAAGTGGAGGAAGTACATTTTGTTCACATTATTTTGAGCCGCATGTGTACACAAGAGAAAGAAAAGTTCCTCATAATAATGATGGGGGAGGAACAGGTGATGTTGATTGTAACTTATCCATTTTCTCATATCCTAGATGAACATATGGACGGTCAACAATAAGAATGTTAACAGAGGAAGAAATAGAGGTTGCCTATGGTTACATTTTATTGAACTGTCAAGAGATTCAACATTTCATGCATTAAGTTGAAGTTAATTTTCAAATTGATTTTTTGGGTTTTCAAAGTTAGTGTTATCATAACTAAAATACATAATAATGCCTTTAGATTATACGAGGAACGGTTACGCGAGCTAATGCCTGAGAAAATATAGGATGATATCAATAAAGAAGTTGAAAGATACTTTCCTCAATGGTTCAAGATGTAATTTTTCACTTACAATTATTGAAATAGTTGAATTATCAAATCAAAGTGTTCAAATGACATTATACTATTTGATGTGAATTTTTTTGTAGGCCTTCGAAAATCTAATAAAGAACAAGTTCATATGTGATCTTGCAAAAGGATCTTTGTTAATTGTTAAATCGTTTCTGGTGTATTTCATTAACAGATATGAATTTCATATAGAATATCATGGTCATATCATGGCAATAGTAAATAGTGGGGTTTGCATACAGAGAGAATTGATGGATTACTATGGCAAAATTATTAAGATACTTGAAATTGAATACCCTATATTGTCAATATAGCAAAGAGTGATATTTAAGTGTGACTGGTTTGATCTAACTCCTAATGTTAGTACGAAAGTGCACAGGCCGATACGATCTAGTTGAAATCAACTAGCGAAGACGATTTAGAAAATTTGAACCTTTTGTTTTGGTGATGCAATCGATCCAGGTGTATTATGTCCCTTTACCAAACTTACGACAAGATAAGTCAGATTGGTTGGCTGTTTGTAAAGTAAAACCTAGAGGTGTTTTTGAATTACATAGAAAAGGAGAAAATAATAGAATTGAAAGTGAAGCATTTCAGGAAGATGTTTATGAAATAAATGCATGTGTTACATAAGACGAGAATGAAACTTTGAACGATACAAATAATGAATATTTTGAAATTTTTACTGGAGAGGATGAGGAGGGTGATAGATCTGAAGAGGAGACTGAGTTTGATTCTAATTCTTTAGAAAAAGAAGATGATGATGACTTTGATTTATAATTAAATGACCATGATAACGAGTAATTTGTGTTTGTAATAGAATATTATATGAGTAAATCTATTATATCATCAATAGTATATTGTTATATATTTAATTTATATTGTTCAATTACTGGAATATTTAATAAAATTTGAATTTCTAGTTAAAAATATGACACCAAAGAGAAAACAGGATATGATGTAGCCAAGGTTAAGGTTACCACGATTTGGAGGCAATTACTTTCTACGTAAAGCATCACATGCTTCAACTACTATAGAATCAGGTGCTGTACCTCTAACTACTACACATGCAGATGAGGCATCACCTTTTTTACCTGCTACTACACCATCCAATAGCTCTACGCCATCCACCACCCCTATACCGATAGAGATGTTAGGGGTAAACGTTGCAGATGAAGGAGACGACCTCTAGTTTGGAGCTAAGGGAGTAAATGGAAGAACTTACATCACAATAGTCAACAATCTGTTATTGAAAATACATGCATGATAACACGATAGGTTTTAATTTGAAAATGATCTAAACGTGCTTATATATTAGGTTGTTTCCGTTTGAAACGTGCTCAAGAAATATGACATCCAAGTTTAAGGAGAAGATTGATCTTAAAGGTTATATATGGAAGAATGTCTCTCAGTTAACAAAGGATTTTTATTATCAGGAATTTGAGGTACAAAAAATATTTATTTTTATATTTTTTATCTAATTAATTTTATACATTAATTAGATAAATATTGTAGGTTATAAGTACTTATAATACGTTTTTCTTTTTTTCGGAAAGAATTTTTTTGGGATTGCAAATTTGACATGGTAATTCATAAAGAATGGGAGAGGCAAGCTCATACACGTTGTAGAGACTGTCTTGGTGCGCTACATAAGACTGGTGTATGACCTCCATATATATCTGAAAAAATATAGAGTTGTTGGCAATAGTATTAGACATCACCAGAGGCAATGTCCATTTGAGAGCGCAATTATGCCAACAAATGTCTAGGACAGGGTGGAGAGAGTCTTTATGTACATACTGGAGGATCTATTACTCAACAGGAGCATGCAAATAAACTTGTAAGTATCTACACTTTACATTTATATTCTGATTTTTTATTTTGATGTATTTCAATTTAATTGAATGCGTGAATTTTGGAATGAAAATATATGTGTATTATGGAGAATGATAATGTTATAAATGTCTGGTGTCGTTTATGGTTGTGTTGTTAAGTTACTTTCTTTATTCAACAGGGGGTAAATATCATAAAATAGAGGAAACTCTGTTGAAATTTTTTAAATTGTGGTTCACTTATAACATCTTATTCTGATGCAGAAAAAGTCTATAGGCAAAAAGCCTACACCTCGTCAGCTCTTTTTGCACACCCACACTAAGAAGCATGATGGTGTGAACTTCTTCAACACCTGAAGTAGAGAACTTAATGTATGTGAAATTTATGTTTTAATATTAATTCTTAATAATTATCACTTATTAACATAAACAATGCCTCTTAATAGGACCAAAAACAAGAAAGCATTCAACGACAGTCTCAGCACTCTAAAACTTTTGATGAGAGTTAAGCATATCTTGATGCAGTGGGTGGCAGGGACCGTCATAGAAGGGTCTTTGGCTTAGGATCATTTGCAAACACATGCTATTCGCAATCCTCCACATCTAGTATAACTGCATCTAATAGGCGATCGACATCCAATAAGAGTCATTCAACTTGAGAGCACAATACAGATGCTGGCAACTTAGTTGCAACAGTTGATGTAGTGCATATCTTAACTCCGTAATGAGATGAATGAGTTGAAGGGGAGATGCAGCACGTTATCACAGCAGTTAGACTATTCGCCTTCACCAACTACATAGTTTGGTTTTGCTACTCTTAAGTCATTTTGTATGAATCACATGTTTATTTTTGTAGATAATAATTTTTTATTATCAATTAAGATAATTTTTACTTTATCATTCAACTTACTGTTTAGATAAATTAAATGTAGAAAAATTCAATATATTATCACCAGATAACTGTAGAAATTAAATATCAATCATAAGATTACCAATCAAAATTAAATTTACAACTTAAATGTATGAAAAATAAAAAAGCAATATCGGTGCATTTATCGATGAAATTATCATATCCGTCGGTAAATTTAGTATTAAATTTACCAATGGATTAAGAACATAATTTACCGACGAGAAAACTTACCATCAACAACTTGACTATCACTAAATTTACCGATGCACATACAATATCTGTTGCTAAATTTACTGACGGAACACAACTTACCATTGCTAGATGTTCCGACAGATTTCAATACTTTGTTCCGTCAGTAATATTTACCGACGGATATTTACCAACGGAAAATATCCGTCGATAAGTATTAACAACGGACTTAAAAATAAATTACCGACAGAATATTTCTATTCCGTTGCTAGAGACTATTGGCGGCCGTTTCTCTGACAACTTATGCAGTGAGTAATTTATGTCGGCAAATTTGCTTGCTGACAAAAAACCTTCACATTCTGTTGGTAATTTTTGTCATGAAACACCCATTTTCTTGTTGTGAAAGGACTTGTGTAGTTTCAAGAGCAACAACGAATGGGGGCTTGAAGAAAGGATTAGAGATTCAGAATCCATGGCAGAAGCAAGCATGCGATGAAGGTGCGTGAATGGTGAGCAAGTTAGAGGGGGAGCAGATATGGCGAGATGAGTGAATATTCCTCTTTGTTTCTCTAAACAGCTTGGTGACGAGGATTTATGACAAGGAAAGTAAGCATCTTAGTTCACTGAGATCTCTGTAAATATCTGAATAGGGTGAGATTTGAGAGCTTAGGGATCAAGATTTATGAAATAATAAGACTGAGAGATGGAGGAGGGACAACACGAGTGGAGATTAAAATATACTTTTATCAATCCAGTCCTTAATTTTGCTTAAGATTCTAATAAAATAAAAACATGTCAAAATCGGGTTTTCCTTAATTGTTAAAACTTCAAAAACATGAACAAATTCATAATAGATAAAAATTATAATTCCTTGTTTATTGAGATGAATATATTAATTATAATTCACAAACAAAATATTTAAATAAAAATAAAGTAAACAACACATATAAAACCTGTACTTAGAGATCTTTGTATCTTTTATTGTTTTCCTATTAATTATAAGAATGACAAATAATTTGATAAAAATCATAAGTTAACAAAGATTTAAGATATTTTAAGCTTAATTTTTAAATTCAAATTAAATTTGTAGGCTGATTAGTAAAATCTAAATCCTTTAATTATTAGACTTAATCCATTAAGTCAAATGAGCTGGACTAATTTGTACATGTCTATTTATAAGTATAATTATTTTTGCTAAATATAGTGTGACCATAAATTCTTAATTAAATATATATAAATATTATTTTCTACATTATTTAAATTCACAAGCCAATTTAAGGAAAAAGATGCAGATTAAAATGATGTCAGGTCGTTGTGCTATTCTATATAAAGTTATGTCATATTTGAAGATTCGTTACTTTTATACTCGACTATGGGTTTACTTTTATCACAAAAATTGTCGTTGAATATTAGGTAAATGTGCGTATTAAGAAAATCTATAACTTAAAAAATTATAAATTTTTACTAAGGATATTAGTAAACCAAGCTTGAACTGAAATTATGGAAAATAAAAATATGAGAGATTGCAATTTCTGTTGTAGTTCACGTGACACCAAAAATAAAAGAAGAAAATTTATCAATATTTAAATATCATATACTTTGTTGTTTTTTTTTTTCTGGTAATCTATCTGATTTTTTGTTTTTACGATTAGAAGTACTTGTAAGAAAAAAGACCAAACAGTATTAACTATAAAGAGTTTTTTATTTAATTTTTAGATATATTTAAAATTCTTTATATACAATAAAAAGAAGAAAGTTCAAAAGTTATCATAAAAACATATCATCATTCTAAAATTATCATAAAAACATATATATGTGTATAAACATAACATGGTGATATTTGTTTATGCTTATAAGATAGCTATTAATAAATTAATTTATTATGAATATTTTATTATATATACCCTATATCTATTATATTAGAAAATTTATATTATGAAAATTATGAAATAAATATATTTAGTATATTTATTTAAAAATATGAAAAGATACTAATAGAAAATTATGAAATTAATATATGTAGTATATGATGTTATATGCGCTTACATGAACTTAGAGTTCATCGGTATGCGAAATTTTGGAGATTTTTGACATATAAGCTTCTAAGTGTGTAAAACCGAGTTCATTAGATGGGTACGACTATGGTGGTTGAATTAAATGTGTTCTAATGCCTTAGAGGTGGTTAGACATGATTTATGGACTTATTGGACACTTAGAAAGCTTAATTGGAAAAGTTGATGTACAAAAGGGTTTATTGGCAAAATTGTTAAAAGTGAAAGGACTTATTTGTAATTTTTCATGTCTTGGAGGACCAATTTGTAATTTTATAAAGTTAAGGGGCTTAATTATAATTTTCAAAAGTCCAAGGACCAAAATGAAAATAAAGTTTTAGTCATTCTTACATTTTGGGCTTAATTGCAAATTTAGAAAAAGTTTGGAGAGTATTATGGTAATTTCATATAACCTAAGAATAAAAGAGTAATTTTACCATATTTTGGTCAAAGAAGAGTCAAAATTCTAGACTCTTCTTATGCGTGGCCGTGCACTTCATTTTTTAGACTTAAACCATCTTGTTTTAATTAAAAGAGAGAGGAAGAAATGAGAAGAAAGGAAAAAGAGGGAGTTTCGGCCATCCCAAAAATTTACCATTTTTTTTAATTTTTCAATCCAAACCAAGGAGTTCTAAGCTAATTTGGGGTCAAGGAACTCAAATATATCATTAGGTTTGAGAAATTCTCAAAGGATTTGAAGATATCACTAAAGGAAGGTTTAGGTAAATTTTGTCTCATCTCTCTCTACATTAAGATTTTGAGTTTGATGTTAAGATATGTTGTTCTTCATGCTTGAATATGCATGAAACATGGTTTAGAAGAATGAAATGTGTCATGGAGATGGCTTTTTAAGCCAAAACCGAAATGACCCACTTTTTGGTGAAAGTTTGTGAATTTTTGAATAACTTTGGAATTGATGATTTAAATGAATTTTATTATACATGTATAATGTTAATTGATGATGAAGAATGAAGAAGATGGGTATTGGTTAAGGTTGGGTCAAAATGATGGAGAAGAAGTAGATTTAGGTAATGAGTGGTGTAACTAATAGATGTAGCTTAAATGAAGGGAATTGGTTTGAATGGAGTAGTGGAATGTGTCATTGATGGGAAGTGTTATGATATGACATGATAAGAGCATTAATTATTATGATAAATTCTTGAAAATGTGACTTGAAAGTCATGCGCTTTAAATGTTTGATAAAATGCCGAAGTGAACTTGGCTTAGGAATTAAAGATTTTAATGGTGTGCATTAGAAAGAAGCTTTCATATATACTTAGAGTAAACTTGAATTTTTTCTTAGATTGATGAGTAGTGGCCTAATGTGTTTGGATTCAAATGTGTATAATTATGCTTTGAAATGTGTAAGTATTGGATCAAAGGCATTAAATGCCTTGGAAAATGCAAAAGTTTGTGTTTTATACACTTTGGTGGTGGTTTATACATATGAGATACATGTTTTTCATCATGTGTCTTTTTATGCATAAAGGCTCAAGAGCTGTGAATCAAGGAGCTTGTACCGAGGATTATTGAAATTAAGAGAGTGTATACCTTATTTTGAGGTGAGTTAGGGAAACAATATTTCTCAAATAGAATTGAAACATCCTAAGACGTGCTGAATCAATTGTATGTGAATTTTGAACCTAGGCAATGTAGAGTATAATTAAACTTCAAATGGATGCTAATATGCCTATATATTTAAGAAACAATATTGTTTTGAATAACATTTTGCACTTGGAGTGCAAAAGATGACGTTTATTGCGTGAAATAATGTTTTGAAATTTACATATGCATGATCGAGCCATATTTGCCGCGTATATGTGTCCTTTTTGGCTTTGAGCGATGACAAGGTTTCATTTCATCTGTTGGACCGATAAATAAAGGCATAGTGCCTTACATAATTTTATACTTAAAATTTTAATATGATTTGTTTTATGATTGGTGAGGTAACAATTGGCCAATCGTGTGCTAGGCACAACTGATTAAGCAACCCCTGTACCCTTGATGTTGGTATATCGAAATCGAGTCCCCGTATTGACACCTTTCTATGGGGCTTGCGGGTGATTCCACACCTAGGATCTGGACACTGACGAGGTCATCACCTAAGTTCAGACGCTCTTGTCGACTGTATTCCAGACTTACCACAGATGAATGTCGAGCTAACATTGAGAATTGGTGGGTGTGCACAATAGTTTGGCCAACTAGTGTTGACACATATGATTGCTTTGGATTACCCTAATATTTGTTTTCTGACGAGATTTGATTTATACATGTTATGTTTTTTTTAATGCTTTTGCGTACTAGAACTGGAATCTATGTTCACTGGATGAACGATTAACAGGCTAGGCGTATATGGTTCTTAACTAGTATACGTTGAGTCATAGGCTATTCCTAGGTGATTTTATGTGATGTATGTTCACTTTGTAGGTTATTTATACTGTCTGGGCGTGTATCGAGTTCTATTCGTGATATATGTTTTTCCTGCTCACTGTGTGCATAATGTACTCACCCCCTCTACTTTCCAACCATGCAGGTTAATTTAGTGAGCATGAAGCTCTGTGAGGATTGTGCTGTCTTTTGATGTTTTCGCGACATTACTGCGTGTGGGCAGTCTCTATTTTGTATTTTTGTTGCGTAGTGGCTCATGAACTATTTTCTTTGGGTTGGTTATGTGAATATGCTTCATAATTTTATAAATTTGACTTTAGACTCTTTTATCATTGTAAATGACCTTATGTATGAAACTTTTGTACTATTGTTGAGATTGCTCTTGAGTGGACTCAAAAGTCCAGAAGTTGTGGTTGAGTTTTAATGTTAATATAGAAGTGTGTTTCAAAGTGATCTAAAAGTGTTGCAATTAAGTTTTGGGATTTTCAAAATACAGTCGTTAAGCTGCCTGATTTTTATTTATTTATTTTTGTTTAAAAAAATGTACAGTTAGCCTTGTATAGTCGAGTTAAGTGGTATTGTGAGGTATCCTTAACTCAGGTATGCGGCAGTTGTGATGTGCTTGATATGGTTTTGGGTTTATTCACGATATATGTTTTTCCTGCTCACTGAGTATATAGTGTACTCACCCCCTCTACTTTCCAACCATGCAGGTTAATTTAGTGAGCTTGAAGCTCTGAGTGGCTCGTGGGGTCTTTTGACAGTTTCGTAACGATTGGCCAATTGTGGGCTAGGCACAACTGATTAAGCAACCTCTGTACCCTTGACGCTGGTACATAGAAGTTAAGTCCCCGTATTGAGACCTTTCTATGGGGCTTGCCGGTGATTCCACACATAGGGTCTGAACACTGACGAGGTTATCACGTATAATTATGACGCTTTTTTCGACTGTATTTCGGACTCACCACGGATGAATGTCGAGCCAACATCGAGAATTAGTGGGTGTGCACATTAGTTTGGCCTATTAGTGATGACACACATGATTGCTTTGGCTTACCCTGATATTTGTTTTCTGACGAGATTTGATTTATATATATTATTTTTTGTTATGCTTTTGTGTACTGGAACTCGAATCTATGTTCACTAGATGAATGATTGATAAGTGTGCATTAGGATATGTTGTTATAGGTAATTAGCACATGTTTTCTTGCATAATGGTTGCTTATCGCTCTAATTTAGGATGTAGTTTACATGTTTTCATTAAGTTTGATTTCCATTATGTTCTTATGTGTTGGATGCTAATTGAGGGTAAGAATTGCTTATTTTTGTGTAGAAAAGGAGAGGAAGCAAATTGGAGGATGCACAAAAGAGTATAGAAGAGAAGACAGAAGGATTAAATCTGGGACCAATTCCCACGTTTGTGGGATATAGGCGAATTCCCACAGACGTAGGAAATCACGACAGAATGTTTCTACCTGTAATTCCCATGCTCGTGGGAATCATGCAGATTACCACGGACGTGGGAATTGAAACCCGAAATAATATGTGAGGCTTCATTAAACCTAGGGTTTTTGGACTATAAAAAGGGAAGGAAGCCTCCATCTTCAAGGGGGGACAACACCTACCTATAGAAAGACCATCTTTGGGTGAAGAACACATGTTTGGAGCATCAAGGAAGGATTGAAAGCAAGGATCATCATCAAGATTGGGCAAAATAGCACATTAACACCAAAATTCTAGATTTTGGCAAAAAAGAGAAGGAGTTTTCTTATTCACTTTCTATCATTTTAATCTCTTCCTT
>JAOQMS010000004.1:15245823-15257453 GCA_027563885.1 Erythroxylum longipes | reverse complement strand
TATTATCTATTAATTGTGTATTTTATTAATAATTAATTGATTATGTTAAATCATTTGTTTTTGAATAATTTAATTTTATGTCTAAAATCGTTTTACGATATTCTAATGATTTTTGTTTATATTCGAAAAGTCTCACCACAAATCTTCCTTGTCTAAATTCTATTAAATGTAAATGTTATGTTTTATTTTATTACAATGTTCCCCAATATATTTATTATTTCAAATAAATGGCAATGGTGACACGTAGTCTCCATAAAATCCGTATGAAGACCCGGGGCCAACACAAATGGTGGTATAGGGTAGTGACAAATGGACCAAACATTAAGAGACAATTAGTAGTTAAAGGATGAGACATATGGCTCGGATCTTAATATGACAAGTGTCCATATTCTCTCCACACACCTACGCCCATGATTTTTCCTACACTTAAAAGATTATTTTGCTTTTGTTCTTGTTACATTTACCCTCTCTATCTCTGTCACCACCAACTCACACACATAACCTTATCACTTTAAGTTTTGCCCAAAATCCTACACCTAGCTACTCTAAAATCTAGTTGTCTTCATCTTGTTCTTGGAATATACCTTGTCCTTGCTTACTTGGAGGGATAGTTAGCTTGAAGATTGGGGAGGTTTTGAGCTAAAAAAAGTAACATGTTGTTCTTTATGGTTTGCTTTGATAGTAAGATTTTGGTGATTGTTTAAGGATGGATTAGTTGTGATAATAGTGTTTAAAGTGTGCTGGAATATGTTAGCTGTAGAGTTTCCACTGAAAAGGCATCAATATTTTAGCCATATCTTTATCTCTAGATATCCAAATGGGATTATTTTTAATTCAAATTAAACTAAAGGCGTATGGCTACAATTTTCATGAAGAATAAACCATTCTTATGTAGCTTAATCATACGTTTCTCACTTATATGGCCAAGTGGACAATGCCAAAAGTAAGATGATTTTAGGTTATCTCATTTTTGTCTTTTATTGTCATTGATAGTTAAGATTGAATTGGATATATCTAATATGTAAATTCCATTGCATAATATAGCAGTACCATATAACATTTCATTCAGCTTAATTGAACAACCATTGCTTAAAAAAGTTAAATGACATCCCGCTTTGTTAAGATATGAAACTGATACAATGTTTTTATTCACAACGAGTACATAATAACAATTTTCCAAAATTAACTCTAGCTCACTAGGAAGATAAAAAAATATATGTCCCTATGGCTAATGCAGCAACTCTTGCTCCATTTCTCACACGTAGGTCCATCTCTCCCTTCTTGAGCGATCTACAATCCCTGAGACCGTACATATCAACACATATGTGTGAGCCACATTTAGTATCTAATACCCACTTGTTATGATCAGAAATAGTATTAACCTTAATGACAAATATCATACATGAAGTAGACGGTGGGACATCTAATGCCTTCTTCTAATTCAGTGACTTCAGATAAGCTTTATAGTTCCTCTTCCAATGTCCTTCTTTGTTACAATGGAAGTATATCCCTTTTGGTGTTATCTCCTTTGCCTTCTTCTTAGCTACACCTCCCACTAGCTTCTTATACTTCTTCTTCTTCTTTTGTTTCCTATTTTGAGAACCAGAAGCAGAGTTCACCAGCATCCTAGCCTTACTGTCCTTCTTAACAGTTTGCTCAACTGTTTTGAGTAGATTATTCAGATCAAGTATTGTTGTGGATATTTGGTTCATCTGATAGTTAAGCATAAACTGTGAATAATTATCGATCAAACTGGTCAGAATTAAGTCTATACTTAATTCATGATCCATTATGAAGCCCAAACTACCTAACCTCTCAATATATCCATTCATCTTCAATGCATACTGCACTGGAGATCATCCCTCAACCATATTTGAATAGAAAAGCAACCTTAAGGTCTCAAACCTTTCAGACCGAGCTTACTCATCAAACAGTTCTCTGAAATGGTAGGCTATAGTATGAGCATCCATAGCCTCATGCTGCTTTTGCAGTTCTAGTGACATAGAGGCTAGCATTATACAGCTAGCTAACTCATTCTCATCCAGTAGCTTCTTGTAAGCTTTTTGATCTTCATCAGACGCATCAGTAGGAGGGGGATCAGGAAATGGTACTTCTATGACATATCCTAGTTTTTCATCTTTGAGAACAATTCTCAAATTCTATGGCCAATCCAAGAAGTTTGGTTCTGTAAGTTTGTTGGAATCTAATAGGGAACGTAAGTTCATACTAGAAGACATCGTGGCGATTCAATAACCTAAAAGAATGAGAAAAAGTGTTTAAATGTACATTAATGCATATCGATAAGGACTTTAATCACATGCATTATAGGTCCCATTATTCTTATTCAAATCCTTAGCCCTCACTAAGAATTTGAGAAAACTTATAATTTTCTTAATAGGTCAATATTTGATATCCCCAAGAATGACCTCAGGTTTGCCCAATAACCTACCTTAGGTCAATCGGTAGGTATCATTCAGACCAATTGCATTCAGTTATGCAACTATCAACTTGTTCCATCAACTGTTGATTTAGCACACTAATTGATTTATATATATCCCATGTATATAACACAACTTCGTCTCTATCCACATTGACCTTGGGTTTTCCCAACAAATCAAAACTTCCAGTTAGGACCAACCCATTAATCTGAAAATCTAATTTCCATGATTTGAATATATTAACGTAGAGCAGGCTTGGGTTTGCCCAATAACCCAACTCTAAAAGAACTCTGGTTCTTACCATATCAATGGAAGGCGTAAGTCCTAATATTTTGTTGAGGGATTTGTCCTTTGGTCTCATCAATGCTTGGATGATCTTGATTATGTATATTACATATATACATTTAGATTATGACAACCCAATTGAATTGAGCCTATGTCCATAACTACCCTTAAAATGCATCTAATGCATGTATCACATAAAGGAGGTTTAAATTTAGGTTATGACTTGATTATGCATCTAAAGTTCGTGATTCAATTCAACTATTGAACCTAATCAGGTACTAGTGCTAGTCTTGGTTAATCCGAATTATGAATGTGATTCGATTCAGAACCCTAAAATTAATTATTTTGATGTCCAAATTAAACACTTTAATCCTTGTATATATGCTCTTTTCTAGTCACACTAGAAATGTTATACTCTACTTGGCTTAATTCTAAATTAATCCCTAGGGTTTCAAAAATTTTCGTACATCAATAAGTCATCTATAATATCCTAGGTCATCTCAAATTTATATAAACAATTTCGGCACTATCCAAAATTATCTTGACGATTTCTTGACGATTTCTTGACGGCCAAAATCGTCAAGATAAATAAGTTAACCTACTAGACACTAAAGAGACCGATTCGATGTTCAAAAAATTTCCAGAACCCTAATTTCAAGCACATGCATTAAGCATGTTATTACCATCAAAATAATACATTTATTATCATATAAGAACCCTATTTAGGTCTCACAACTGAAATACATACATTATAAGTGATTTAGTAAGTCAACTCCATCAACTTTCAAAAAGTTAACCAATATTGACTTTGACTTTATTTATTAATTTAATCAAATTCAATTAATTCTGGAAAAATTCTAGAGTCTTATACACATTATAAATGTCTAATAAAAATTATAGAACCTAATTCTTAGGAATTATTTATTAATTAATAGGAATAAGCCAACATATCATATGTGTATTACACTTGTCATATAACTTCTAACATTAATCACAACATTACATCATGCATGCATAAGATAACCACTTTAACAACAAGTGTCATGCATCTCATCCATATGTAAACATCTTATCTTGCATGTGTATGCATAAAATTTATAAAAACAAATTTTATAAAAATTTATATAGAATTTACATGCGTGCATGTTCATCACATTTCTAGAATTTCCAGAACTTTATATATGCATCAGGCTGAAACTAAATTCATAATAAATAGAAAATGATATTCAATTGCATTTTCCTATTACAGAAACATAATATAAAAACTTATAAACATTTATGTGAAAAAAGAAAAAAAATTAGAATTATTACAAAATTTTCAAAGTCAACATATGCATTCAGTTTTCCAAAATTCCCAGAAATCAACATATGAATAGTCTAGATATTAATTTGAAATAAAATAGCAAATGACATTAAATTGCAATTTTCGTTCACAGAAACATAATATAACATCTTATAAACATTTATGTGAAATAAAATCAGAAAAAAAAGGTTTTCTACATTTTACACGATTTAATCCAAATCAACATGCAAGTCAGTCATAACCAAGCAAACACATGTTCAATACATCATCTATTACATGCATAAACTTGCTCTGATACCACTGTTGAGTTAGTCATGGTTTCATGCATCACATAGATGTAGACATAGTGTAAGTGTCGGAATTAATATTCTAACACCATGACAACTCAAAAACCACAAGATCATACATGCATGTAAGGATATGTAAGAACATGAAATATAAAAACATTTTTACCTTTGTTTCTCCTCCTTTCTCGATTTTTTCCTTGTTTGGTTTGTTGCAAATACCAAACCCTTCCTTGATCACCCAAGAACATGCAAAGAAGGAATATGAAATAATATGTAAGGGTGTTAGAACACCAAACTTGATGAATTCAAGTAGATGTTCAAATGGGAGATAGATTAAGGTAATCTTACATGTATGTTGATTTATACAACAATTGCATAAATTGAATAAAGATCACTTAAGAACTCTTCTCACTCTCTCTAGAACTCTTCTAGAACCCTTTGCCTATAGCTTGAGTTTGCTAGAAGTGGAAGAAGCTCGTGTACATAAGTAAAGAACTCACTTATATATCATTTCGTGGCCTCTATCACGATTGTGGCCTTGTTGGCCATGATCGTTAAATTAGGCAATACACACTTGTTTTTCATTCGATCTTTTATGCGTATGACCTTTAAGTTCCTGGTTATTTTAGGCACTTGAATTAACTCTTAATTCAATCAAATCATGAAGGGTTTCATGATGCCAATTTTCTGAAATATAAGTGGATTAACACATGAACTCTTCGATAGTTAATTATCCAACTTATAAACCTTTCCATAGACAATTACCGTACAATTCGTCCTTTCACCATACTATACCCCACTTGGTTCAGAGTATGGGCTATATGTCAACTCCCACTAGACTGACTACATCACATCTAGTCCATGTGATGTTAGTTCTTATCCTGGGATCTCATTACTCTTATATGTCATTGAAGACTCTCTTTATGACACATAACTGCTCTGGCCAGAGACTCATGAGTAATGATCCGACAAGAGGTCATGGGTATCATCTCCTTCTATTAGGAGTGGTGAATCATTTATTGGCTACCTAATTACCTTCGACTACCAATAGTTATACCCAATCACCAACCTAAGAGCAAACTCGTCTTGAGATAAAAAGGAATGATGTCAAAGCACAGGATTCGTATCCAAGATATCCTTAAGTACCTCAAGTCTAAGGATCTTTGCACCATTGCTATTATGAGATTAATCATTGACATTCGATAGATCATCCATATGATGATCTTATAGTAGGTCATCCAATATACTTACTACCCTTAGTAAGCATCCACATATTAACTCTAAACATCTCATGCTTACAGTTTATAAAATCTACTGCTTGATCAAATCAAGGAGTATAATATATGCTAGTCTGTCTAGATTAATAATGTCCTGTCTTATTAGTCCTATGACTAGGGATTATTTGGATACTAATATAATTGCACATGATAGGAATCGCATTATCGTGATCTCATCATGATTTCCTTCATGCTATGTTTTGTATCATAGACTTCATTAATTCGATTTAAGATTAATATCAATTCATATATAAATGAATATCAAATCAATAAAAAATGCCGTTTGCTTTATTAATCAAAATAAAGTTTATATGAAAGTGCTAAAGGTGATTGCCTTTAGAGCACTACTCTAACAATATCATCACATAATGAACATCACTTCACTAATCATTCTATTACATCAAATACGATTTTGTTCACTTATTTCAATTTCTTATTTAGAATAGTTCAAATAAACTATTTCAAACATTCAAAACATACATATCAAAATGTATATACAATGCATATATGACTCACTTTCAGTTGTTACTTTGTTGTGACCAAGTGCCTTTTTAACTGTCCCGTATCTGTTGTGGATACCAGGCTCATTAATAATTGTCCCGTATCCGTTGTGGATATCGGGCTCATTTTACATAACGAGCCTATGGCTTTTATACACATTTTGAGCTTTATGCTTTTTTTCGCTAGCTACTCTGGTCACAACTACCATTCTTTAATCATGTATATCATGAAATGAAATTCATCAAAATCACATATATGCAATCAATCACTTTTATTCAGTTTTCACATTCACTTTCACATTTTCATCGAACCTAAGTCCGAAATTTAACAACTTGGTTGAGAACACTTATTTCTTTCAAATTCACATTCAATGAAGCAATTCCAATACGATCTCAGTTATCAAACTCCTCAAACCATCAATGTCCAACATTTTTCACATTCACATAATTATTAATTCAATGATCAAAATTTAGACAAATACAATTATTCCTAGTGAGAAACATTTGCGCTTCTATATCAGGCAATACGTATATTTATACACATTACTAATTTGTACAATCATATAAGTATTCAATCATATACATATATATATGTATCATGCATGCTCAATTTGACTATTCTGGGTATGTATCCCTAATTCGCATCTCTTAATCATTCTTAATTCTCAATCTATACTTATCAAACACTTTATCAACTTGTCCAACCTCAAAATAGGTTCATTTCAAGCTTCATTCAATCCCAAATACACCATAAGAAGTACCTTATCATTAGTTGGTTAAAACATCACTTAAAAGACAAAATTTCTCTCTTTGTGCCTGCCTACGATCATTGTGGACCTTCCCACGATCATGACGAAGCTGGTGTAACTGACATACCTTAGCATTAGTTGGTTGAAACATCACTTAAAAGATAAAATTTCTCTCTTTGTGCCTGCCTACGATCATGGTGGAGCTTTCCACGATTATGACGGAAACTGGTGTAACTGGCCACGATGGTGGGGACTCTGCCACGATCGTAACAGAACCTAAGTTTGCCAGGCCATGATCGTAGGGACTATGCCACGATCATGCTCTGCCTTTTCATTTAAATCATTATCATTCACATAATCCATTTATGCAAATTCATTTCATGCTAACCTATTTACCTTTTTAGTTATATTAAAATCCACAAAAATCAATTCATTTAAATCATTATCATTCACTTAATCCCTTCGTTAATTTAATTTAAACTTTTCCACATTTTTAATCTTTTCATACTATATCCAAGATATCTTATGCATAATTAATCACTTCTACTTCATTTCCTCTTCATTCTCTCCTCGATTACATCTTAATATCAACCATTAAAACAATCCATAAATCATTGTTCATTAATTATAAAAAAATAAAACATAATCTTTATTATTCACTATGATACCAAATTCTTTCTTCTCTTGATTTCAAGAACATTACTTAACACCTTTCTTAACCATATAGTTCACCTTCATTATACTCTTAATTCACAACCTATTTCATCTACATAATAGTCTAAAATCTATGGTTTTCATAATCTCAAAATAAGAACACACCATATACATTCATTTATCAATTTCTTTCACTCATCCTATATACAAAAATAGGTCATAGACACATCTCTTCATTCATCAACTTTAAACCCTCATTCAAACACCATTTTCATAACCATTCTATCTCTAAAACATCCTTATAAATTTTCATAATTTATTACTCATCATATACACAAAAACATGATGTAAACCTACTTATTTCCTCATCCACGTTACAGCATATATTTAACTCCACTATCATGATCATTTAATCTTAGATCACCCATCATATATGTTTCATTTAAAACAAACCATAAAGTTTGATGCATAACTTACTTAGTTAAAATCCAAGCTTCTTCAAAATCATATAAAACCCTAGCTTCTAAGCATTACACGATCATCATCTTACCAAGGTAGAATAGGCTAGGTTTCATCAAGAAGAAGAGATAACAATGATCTTGAAGAAACAAAGTGAAGGAGTTGGGCAAAGATCAACATTGTGAAGGTTGGTGAGAAGATCGTGAGTGAATAAGAAGAGAAGAAGATAACAAAAAGGATGAGAGTGTTTTGTAAAAAAATTAAAGACAACGAAGACGTCTTTTAAATAGGCATATTACGTGGGTTTTAAAACGTGGTGTGTGTCATTACACCTTCCACTTAAATAATTTATGTTGATGTCCTTTAACTTTTGTACCTAATATCATTTAATCTCTAGCCCATTTTTCTCCCAATCCCCAAGCCAATTGTCACCCAATTTGCTATAACACTTGTCAATTATTTCTACTTCCATATATCACTTATTTCTACTACCATTTATCAATTTGTCTTGCCACTTGGCATTTTTCCTAGTCCAAAAATAATCATAATTTCATAAATTTCACAAATAATATCTAAATCACCAATTATAATTTATCAATCAAAATTCAATAAAAAAAATTCACCAAATTAGAATTTACGATATATAATTCATAATTCACAATATGATCATTTAAAATCATTTATGTTAGGTTGCCATGGATGCATGCATCACATGCATAAGAGTGTAGAGGAAGTGTCAGAATCTAGATTCTAGCACCATAACAACCTAAAAAATAGAATCACACATGCATGCATGGATATGTAAAAGAACATGAAATATAAAACATTTTTACCTTTTGTTTCTCCTCCTTTCTTGTTTCTTCTCCTTGTTTGGGTTGTTGTAAACACCAAAACCTTCCTTAATCACCCAAGAACACGCAAAGATCAAGAAGAAACAATATGTAAGGGTGATTTAAGCACCAAACTAGTTGAGTTCTAGAAGATGCTCAAAATGAAAAGATAGATCAAGAAACTTGTTGCATGCACTTTGATTAATGCATGAATTGCATGAATTGCAAGAACAAGACTCAAGACATCTCTTTCTCACTCTAGAACTCTTCTAAAGCCCTTATGCTCTCACTTAAGTGTGTAAAAAGTGGTAAGGCTGTTGTGAACTCAATTATATACTCATTCGTGCCCTTGGTCACGATCCTGGCCTACTTAAAAATAGGCTCGCCATCGACCACGATCATGGCCTATGAGCCACGACATGGCCTCCTTAAAATTAGTCATACACCCTATGTTTTTCATCCGATCTTTTATGCATGTGACCCTGAGGTTCCTGGTTATTTTAGGCACTTGAATTAACTATTAATTCAAGTAAATCTTGAATGGTTTCATGATGCCAATTTGCCGAAATATAAGTAGATTAACATACAAACTCTTCGATGGTTAATTCTCTGATTTATGAACATTTCTATAGACAATTACCGTCTAATTCGTCCTTTCACCATACTATATTCCACTTGATTCAGAGTATGGGCTATGTGTCAACTCCCACTAGACTGACTACGTCACATCTAGTCCAAGTGATGTTAGTTCTTGTCCTGGGATCTTATTACGTGACACATAACTACTCTGGCTAGAAACTCCTTAGTAATGACCCGATAAGAGGTTGTGGGTATCCTCTCCTTCAATCAGGAGTGGTGAATCCTTTATTGGCTACCTAATTACCTTCGAATACCAATAGATGTACCTAATCACCACCCTAAGAGTGACCTCGTCTTGAGGTAACAAGGAATGATGCCAAAGCATAGGATCAGTATCCAAGATATCCTTGAGTATCTCAAGTCTAAGGATATTTGCACCATTGCTATAATTAGATTAATCATTGACATTTGATAGATCATCCATATGATAATCTCATTGCAGGTCATCCGATGTACTTACTACTCTTAGTAAGCATCCACATGTTAACTCTAAACATCTGATGCTTACAGTTTGTGAGATCCACTACTTGATCAAATTAAGGAGTATAACATATGCTAGGCTTTCTGGATTAATAACGTCCTGTCTTATTAATCCTATGACTAGGGATTATTTATATACTAACATAACTGCACATGATAGTAATCTTATTATCATGATCTCATCATGATTTCCCTTAGCTATGTTTTGTATCATGGAATTGATTAATTCAATTTAAGATCAATATCGATTCATATATAAACGAATATCAAATTAATGAAAAATGTCTCTCACTTTATTAATCAAAACAAACTCAATACAAAAGTGCTAAAGATGATTTCCTTTAGAGCATTATTTTAATAATCTCCCATTTGCACTAAATTCAATCGCCTTTATATCTAATACCATAGGTGAGTACACAAGAATCAAATTTTATTTAACTAAGTGGCTTAGTCAAAGGATCATTGATGTTCTGATCTGTGGGTACTCTCTCTATCTTCACGTCACCTCTATCAATTATCTCCCTGTTCAGGTGATATCTCCTGAGTACATGATTGGACGTCTGATGAGACCTTGGTTCCTCGGCTTGAGCTATAGCCCCATTGTTGTCACAGTACAACAATATTGGGTCTACTATGCTCGGAACCACTCCAAGTTCCATAACAAACTTCTTAATCCAAACAACTTCTTTTGCCACTTCTGCAGCTACAATGTACTCTAACTCAGTCGTCGAATCTGCAATCGTCTCTTGTTTGGAACTCCTCCAACTGACTGCTCCACCATTCAATGTGAAAACACAACTTGAATGGGATTTGGAGTCATCCTTTTCAAATTGAAAACTGGCATCCGTATGCCCGCTCACTACAAGATCTTCATTTCCATATATCAAGAATAAATCCTTAGTCCTTCTCAAGTACTTTAGGATTTTCTTGATAGCCACCCAGTGACATTCATTAGGATCCAATTGATATCTACTAGTAACAATTAGAGCATATGATATATCAGGTCTTGTACAAAACATAACATTCATGATATATCCTATTATAGAAGCATACGGGATAATACTCATGTAAGCCCTCTCATCTTGCATCTTGGGACACATATATTTCAAGAGTTGTATCCCATGAGTCATAGGAAGAAACCCTCTCTTGGAGTGCTCTATGCTAAACCTATTTAGCACTTTATCTATATATGTTGACTGTGAAAGACCTAGTAACTTCCTTGATCTATCTCTATAGATCTTTATTCTCAATATATAAGCTGCTTCTCTAATGTCTTTCATAGAAAAATTCTAAGACAACCAAATTCTGACTGATTGCAAACTTGAGACATCATTTCCCATTAGTAATATCTCATCGACATATAACACAAGGAATATGATAGCACTCCCACTAACCTTCTTATACATGTAGGGTTCATCAAGATTTTGTGAGAAACTAAACTCTTTAATTGTCTTATCAAATCGAATTTTACAACTCCTAGATGCTTGCTTCAATCCATAAATGGATTTTTGAAGCTTGCATACCTTTATACCATCTTTCGATATGAAGCCCTCAGGTTGTATCATACACACATCTTGTTAGACCCTGTTTCTAGATTCTAACTCATTGCTCTGATACCAACCCTGTTAGACTCCATTTCTGAAGTCTAACTTTTAACAAATACCATAACTATTAGACCCCTGTTCCGGAGCCCAACGTTCATGAGGCATACTTGAGCACATTACCCTGT
>JAOQMS010000004.1:15214222-15230182 GCA_027563885.1 Erythroxylum longipes | reverse complement strand
AACCAAACATAAAACTTAAACAATGACGCAACGAAGGACGCTGGAGAGAAGAAGAAAATACCTTGATGACGACGACATACCCAAAACGTCGTCGTTTGGTTTAAACGAAAACGACGTCGTTTTCGTTATGTAAAAAATTCCCGCCTGTCCCCTTCCCCAACCAGACGACATCGTGTTTCTTCTTAAGCCAACAGCGACGTTTTCATCAATAAAACGTCGCAGTTTATCTTTTGCAACATTTTATTGAAAAAACGTCGCCAAAAGTTGTACAAATTCTCGACGTTTATATAAAACGTCGAGGAAAAGTAAGACTTTTGGTGACGTTTCTTAAACGTCACCAAAAGTCTATTGTCTATAATTTTTGTATTGATTCAACAATAATCACTAGGAATCAAATGAATAAAATGAGTTATATGAAGTATTTATTAGTTTAAAAAGGTCTTTTTCCTCTAATGTAATTTGTTAAAACGGAAAATATTTTTAAAGTTCATTTTCTCTTTTATCTACTTTTTCTTTCTTCTTTCTTTGTCTGTTGGTATCTCTCCTCTTCTCTCTCCCCCCCTCCATGTCTCCCTCTCTGCCCCCTTTCTCAGTCTATCTCTCTTTATCTTTTTGTATCTATCTGTCTAACTCTTAGTTTCTTTCCCTCTATCTCTTCCTCTCTTTCTTTCTCTTTATACCGTTTTCTGTTTTTTTTTTCTCCATAAAAATAAAGAAAGATCTTTCAATAATGAATTAGTAATATCATAAATAATTTCATTTTTATCATTATAAAAAATATATTAAACCATACTAAGTTAACCAGAATACCTATTTATTCATTATTTATAAATTGTCAACAATAAATTAATAATATCATAATTAATTTCGTTTTGTAGTCTCACTCAATCATTATGAAAAAAATGAAATATTCAACCATAAATAAGTTGATCAAAATATCTCTTTATCCATATATTCATAAAATGCGGGTCTATCCAAAAGAAAAAGAAAAAGCATTCCCACTTTGCCGATTGCTTTATGACTTGAATCAATAGAATATTATTGTAATGCTTAGGCCGCGACTTTGTTACGTAGGGAATCGATTCCAGTGCTGTATTTCTGAATCCTTCATATGAAAAAAATCTATGTCATCATCTTGCTTATTTTTCTGTATTACGATATAATTTTATTAGGGGTAAATCATAGATTGGGGATGTCAAGTTTTTTTTTTGAAAAAATTAATTGCGTATATATTGAAAATATTTAAGAAGTCAATAATACAACTTTTGGAGGTTTATACACTCCCTTGCCAAAACAACAAACGACAGCGCAACATCTTTATTAGTCACACAGAACTTATCAAAACTATTACACATCTAAAACTATATTACATAGTACGACAACGTTTCAAGATGAGCCAAGTAATTAAACAAAAAGGGTAATGATGTATGAAAGCCACCATAACAAGGAGCCGTGAACTTGCCAGAATTTGTGCACGCAGTTATGTCAATGACACTTTCATCTCCGTTGCCCTAATCAGTAAATGATAAGGTTTTTTGGAAATTAAAGAATGTATTAAATTCCAAAAGGAAAAGATAAGTTTTACAGGAGTTCAAGCTTAAAATCAAAGTAAGTTCCCAAAGGGAATCGAAAAGCATGGTTAATGAACTACCTCAGCAAGATGAACAAATACCAAGCTACCGGAATCCTATTCAGGGGAATAATAAATATGCAAAGGTATAACTTCAGAGATTCCAACTGCTTCTTATCCTTGGAGATTAAACTTGCTTCACAGAATATCGATTAAACTTTGCTTACAGAGATTCCACAGTAAATCATATTGCTAATCTAATAAACTCTTTCTATTTTTTGATAAGCAAAATAAAGAAGGTTACATGAATAAAGAATTGGCAATGAAAGCAAAGTTTGAAAACTAGCAACCAGATAAGAAACATTAAAAAATAAAACGTTTGCTATTGGAGACGGCGGCGGATAAAAGAACAGGAAAAGGCAACATCTGGTGATTCCTGAAAATTCAAACTGGAAATATTGATTGTAGTAGTTTATTGTAAACGATTTTCCACTATGAAACATATACCAATGAAGGAAGTAGGCAATTGGCATATGTGAACTTTTCTGGTCATTTTTTATTCAGTAGTACTTGAGAAGCATGCAAAATCATAGTGGCCCTTTGAGTATTAACAAAGTAATTATTTAGTGCACTATCCGATTTAGTTAATTAAACATCAATCAGGTACACAACCACAGAAACATTGCGTGAATCGCGTCAACCAATTGGACCGCATCTTCATCGCGACTTGCTCATTCGGGTTACTGTTAAAAGACTTTTCTTCCATGTTTTTCCTCGGTCCTTGTTGAAAGCCTTTTCCTTACCTATCAAAGCTCTTCGTCGATTATAAAAATTCCTTTCATAAGGTTTTGGAACAACTTGAATTAAGTCTTTGCTTCATTGCCAACAAAGAAAAGAATTAACTGTATTATATAGGGGAAAACGCACTTGCAATTTACTGAAAGTATTTTTTGACAAAATAAATTGAATTAGTGGGGTAACCGTCACCAAACAGAGCTACTAAGGAGGAAATGTTACAAGAGGAGCTTTAGCTGAAATGAAATCAAAATACCAACAAGCTATATGACGTAGAGCAAAATACTAAATGCAATGATATCTAGGCGTGGCCTATGTCATTTTCAAAATAAGGAGAGAGTATTTGGATTCATACAAGGAGGAAGCTCTTCAAATATCTAATAAAGTAAATACACGCAAGATGGAAATGAATTATGTATAAAAAAAATTGCAAGTTATTTTAATATTTAAAATCCTTCTTAAATAACATTGGTATCATGTTAAACTTCGAAAGGAACCTGATAACGTTCGAAAAGAAAGAATCATATTAGTTATTTAAAATATGAAAAAAGTCTATTAATCGAAAAGATCCTATTCATACTTGAAAAGAAAAGGGCCTGTCAATCGATAAAAACCTGCTAGAGCTCAAATGGAGATAAGCATCTTAGTTGATAGGAGCATGTTGATGCTTAAAGCGAAAAGAACCTCTTGTTTTATTGAAACAGCAGGAGCCTATTGAAAACTGAAAGAGCCTATTGAAAAACTGAAAGAGCCTTTTGAAAACATAAACTTATAACGCAGAAATTTAAAAACTAGTAAGAGAAAAAGAATGACAAAGTAGATTTATATTGGTTCAGCTAACAACCAAGCCTACGTCCAGTTCCTAAGTATCTAACTTGGGTGTTTCACTATAAGAATCCAAGTATTAAATTTAAAGAGCCTCTCCAAGCTGACAAATACATATTTTTTAAGGTTCTTCAACCTTCCACATTCGAATTATATAACAAGCTTCTAAAAGCTCACAGAAAATAAAATATAAAATCAAAAGTAAGTTCTCAAATAACAATTTCTCTCTTGATAGAGTGATTTCACTTTCTAAGACACAATAAAAATGATATGACTCCCAATAATATAGATGCTGCTCAAATGTTTCGAAAGTTTGTCTATGTTCATTACTTCACAAGTGCTGTTGTTTTTCTTTAAACAGACAATTTTTTCAACTAGTTGTTGCTTCATCTTAATTCTGAGTTAACGTTGGATTTTCAATATCATCTTTACTGGAACAAAAATTTTCAGAGATAATTGTTCGATTTGGTAAGATCCTCTTGGATATTAATAAAGAAAGTTTACTAAGAAGGTTCCTGCAAGAAAGGAAGTAATTTTCTTATGATTTTATTTCCTTTAAAAAATATCGTTATCTATACAAGAAAATAAATCTAATTTGAATTTTGAAATATTATATAGTTATCATCAAAATCGTTAAATATAAACCTTGAGCTAACAATCTCTCCCTTTTTGATGATGACAAGCAATAATAGATATATTTTTCAAAATTCAAAGAGATAATAAATAATTTCGAAAGATACTTGTGACTTTCATATGTTTAGACATAATTAGATTTTCACAAGTTCAACAGCAGAGTCAATCACATATACAATCGAGGCAGCATTAAGAAATATATCATCATATATGCAGAAATATGCGAAAAAATTTATCAACATAAACTCTCCCCCTTTGTCATTATCAGAAATAATAAAAGAGTATAGGCAGGAAGGAACTATCACAAGTTTGAACAAGCCAGGCAGAAAAGAGTAACAATAGAGTTAATGAAGCGATTCCAAGATTTTTCTCAGCAAAATTTGCATGTCAAGAAATTGATTTTGCTTACTATCTATTTGTTCTTGCATATGATCTTAATTGGCTTGAATGTTCTACAGTTGTTGGTGGAGTTTTGATCTATTTTCATCCTAAGGTGGAACAAAAGTTTGGTGGTCTAAAGTAGGATCTAAGTTTCTGCTACTCTTTCAAATTTTTTGTCTACGCAGACATTGTTTTGTGATTTGTATCCAAATTAATAGGGAATGGAAGGCACTACAATAAAAAAGGTTTTTTTGATGGAAATTACTGATAAAAAATAAAGCTTTTCAGTCATAAAACAAATTTGGCAATGAAAAGAAATGTCAGAGAAATGTCTGTTGGTAAATTTAGCGATGGAAGCTTGGGAATCAGTCTGTACCATTAGTGACAGAATTTTGGATTTTTGTAGGTAGGTTAAAGAAATTTTCTCAAAGGATTTATAGAATTCTTTCGCTACTTTGCATATGAAATCCAAATATTCTATCGGTGAATTTTTTGATGGAAAATCATATATCCATCGCTAAAGTTACCGACGTATTTTCATCGCTAAATTTACGGACGGAAACATTAACCATCACTAATTTTTTACCAACAGAGTGATATATTCCTTTGGTAACTTACGAAAGAATTTATTTATTTCGTTCCTAATTAGATATTGAATGGTACTTTCCGTCGGTAAATTACTAACAGAAGTTATAGTCTCATCGTTAATTAGCGACGAAAAATTGTAGTTCTGTCAGGAAATTTAACTTTGATAAATTTCTGCTTCCATTTCTCACTTACTACCCATGTTTTCTATTCATAATCTTATGATTTTTTATATTTAATTTCCGTAAATAATATAACATTAATTGATAGATATAAAGTAAGCATTATCCTGATTGTTAATATAATTAAAAAATTAAAATGTACAGGAATAAGTAATCATTGTAATTAACCATAAGTTAAGAATTTGTACAAAATTTTAAGTGTAGCAAAACATCAAATACATTCACTTATACAGGTGGCGAAGGAGGATGCTTTGGCTATTACGATGAGGTATTGTCCCCTCGATCCCCTTCAATTGATCCATCTTATTACATAGTTAGGCTATGTACTTTATCGACTATTACAATTGAGTTGCTAGCCTCTCCACCGTGCTCTCAAGCTGAAAGACTCTCTCATTTGATGTGGGGCCCCTACTAGATCCAACTATAGTAGATGTGGAGGATTGCGAATAACATGTGTTAGCAAATGAACCTAAGTCAAAAATCCTTCCACGGCGGTCTCTACCACCCACTGCATCAAGATGCACCTAACTCCAATTGTTCAATGCTTTCTTCTATTTGGTCATATTAGTATAACTGTTTATGTTAATAAGTGATACTTTTTAAAAATTAATATTAAAGTGTATACTTTACATACATGAAGTTGTTTGCATCTGGTGTTGATGAAGGTCACACCGTCATGCTTCTTGGTGTGAGTGTGCAAAAAGAGATGGCGTGGTGTAGGCTTCCTGCCTATAGACTTTTCATGCATCAGAATAAATTGTTATAAGTGAACTACAATTTGTAAAAAATTCGGCAGGACTTCCTCTATTTGAATGATATATACCCCCTGTTAGACAAAAAAATTTAACTAAAAAACACAACCATTAATGGCATTAGACTTTATAACATTATTATTTTCCATAATGCCCATATATTTTCATTTTAAATTTCATACATCAAATTACATTGAAATCTAATTTCTTAAATTAAAGTACAAAAATCAGAATATAAGTGTAAACTTTTGATACTTACAAATTGAAATGCATGCTCCTGGTGGGTCAAAGATTCTCCAGTATGTACGGGTAGGCTCTCTCCGTCTATTGCTCCACATCAGTTGGCAAAATTGTACTCTGAAATGGATATTGCCTCAAGTGTTGCCCAATACTATTGTCAACAACTCCATATTTCTTCAGATATATATGGTGGTCGTACACCATTCTTTTATATCGAAGCAAGAAAGTCTCTATAACATATACGAGCTCACCTCTCTCATGCATTATAAATTACAACATCAAATTTTGGATTCCAAAAAATTCTTTTTGGAGAAAAAGAAAAACATACAATAAGTACTTATGAACGACAATATTTATCTAATTAATGTGTAAAATTAGATAAAATAAAAAAAGATTAAAGAATAAATTTTTTGTACATCAAACTCCTGATAATAAAAATCTTTTGTTGATTGAGAGACATTTTTTCATATATAACCCTCAAGATCTATTGACAGACCCCTATCCTGTAATGACCAGGCGACCTACACGACACTCCATGGTGGCTCTCTGATCGATATTCGAGTCGGCTGGAAAGTTCCTGTAAAGTAATGCCTATTGCCCTTATTAAGGAAAAGCTTCAACTTAACAATAAGAAATGTAAATAGTGGATTTTTTTTATAGTTTGTTCAGCAGCACAACGGTTGTATTTTGACATCCTAAAAATTTCAAAGTCCTTGTAAAAGTTCATAACACTTCTATTATCATATCAATTTCTCAACTCCAAATTGTAGACTTCAAATCCACTCACATGCAGCCTCAAATAGTTACATCAATAAACTTTGAAAGTTAAAACAAAATCATGCATTCCACTTAAAAAACTTTATACACAACCATTCTTTACACAAATGTACATTCCAAAACATGTTCAAGGACATGCAATAGTTCTCAAAAATATGTACAAGGAAAAAAAATTCCTACACAGCAATAGGTGACGAAATTGACTACTCCCGAGCTGGAGTCACTGCTACTGAAGCCCCTAAGAGTTCACCTGGGAGGTTTTATTTAAAAAAACAAAAAATAGAGTGTAAACTAAACAAGCTCAATAAGTGTTATTGGTTTCCATTAAAAACATTTATATAAATATTAACCTCCATAAAAGAAAACAATTTCTTTTCTTTTCAAATAATAACCAATGTTCTTACAAAACACATTCTTTTCTTTTTATAAGATCAATGCACATATAAAACAATTCATACATATTTTTCTGAGATCAAGTTCCTCTTTTGTTGTAAAGTAAACAATGAATTTCATAGACATTCTTTCTTTTTTAAAAACATAGCCCATCATAAATTTTCTTTGCCATCTGGTACCGTTAGGTGTAAGGCCACGGGTTGGTTTTGCATTGCTTACCCATGCCTGGTTAACTTCTATATACCGAATGTTATAAAGTTGGTTCTACATCGCCTACCCATAACAATGCCAGCACTACAAATAAATCAGTGGTTACAGAGCTAGTTCTGTATTGGTTACCTGTAACAGTGCTAGCATAATATATACTCCACACGTACAGAGGGCGACTCATAGGACATACTAACAGACATAACAGCACCATGTAAGTGACAGACGCCCCCCAAACACCGCCATGCACATTAGGACGTACTCTGATCAATATAATCGTAAGTATAAAGACCTAACGGTGTACCATAGGCTAAATCACAATTAATACATAAGCGTGCCTCATTTCAATACCAATTAAAATCATATTTAAAATCCTTTTCCATACCAATATAAAGCATATACAACTTTCAATTTAATGCCAACTTAAAGCGTGTGCGCATCTCATTGGCTTCCAAGTGCATCCAAATGTCAATTCAATGCTAAATCAAAGCATATGTAAATCTCATGAAGATTGACTTTTAATTTCTAGTAGTAGCACCAATGAAATTATTCATAAACATGTTTTTCATAGTAAGGTAAAAACTATCTTTACAAAATCAATTTAAAGATACACTCACACTTTGTCGTTTATCGTTATCCACCCTCACATGTTCAGTGCTTTTCCTTTACTAGTCCTGAGTCTATGGTGATAAGAAAACTTTATTGTCTTACTTAGGTATGAGGAAGACCCCTGTAGGGTTCCTAAAACCTGCCAAGTACATCCATAGCTTACCACCTTATTTTACAAATTTTATGACAAAAGGCTTAGACAAAATCTTAGGATTTAATAAGATTAAACTTTTGTTTTCTTTCCATTCAACCATTGAGCAGCCATTGAACAACGTCCATAATTTATACATATTGTCGTCTTTCCATGTAAATAACGTACATAGTATGTACATGTTGATTTCCTTGCAATGAACCATTAAACTATGTACAACATACATGCTGCCATTGAATAGCCATTGGGCCACATATAAGGTATTTATATACTGCCAATTAATACCCATTGAATAACATATATAAGATATGGATGTACATGTTGTTTTCCTCTTTATTTACCATGATGTTTTTCTCTTCATTTAACCATGCAATCAGCTCAAACATTCATGCAATTAATAAGGGAATTCGTATTTCCAGCTTAAGCATTCACGTGACCAACTAAAGAGGGTGGAAAAGAGTGATTTAGCATACCATAATTAGGTAGTAATGTGCTGTCCATATTTTCCCTACATTGAGTTAGAGTTGATGAAGATGTTGTCCACGGTTGGAGGCTTAAACACCATTCAGAAAGTATTTCCTAAAGGCAATAACTTGGAAGATCTATGCGTGAAGGGAGCAGCTGCAATTATTATCATCAATTCTAGTCCAAAGGATAAGTAAAAATTTAGTGGAATGAAGGTGGAGCAGCTCCTCCATCATCTTTGTACAACTTACACATTGAAGAGGGTTGTCCAACATGTTGCAAGGTTAATTTCCAACAACTGTTCATTATGTTATCTCTTACCATCTTTGTTTAATTAATCCTTTAACTCGTTACATCAAACACGACAATTCTTGTACCCTAAATATAACAAGTGATTCTAATTTTGTCTCACCAAAATGACACACGTCCACCCTATGAATTGGTCTTACACGTAAAGAATTTTATGTCCCTCACATCTACTCCTTTATAAACATGGCAACATGAGGTTTTCATGCATTCTTGTTCTAAAATAATAAGAACTTATTCGTGTATGTGACAGCTTCCACATAAGGATCATTCATATGTACATGTATTATTTCTTGTCCAAAATAATTAAGTAGCTTAATAAAAATTTGTCCAATTTCAATTAAAGTTTCATGTCCACTTATTAACATGTTGTACCTAAACATATCAGCATATAAGTTTGATCGATTTACTTTAAGTATCCTTAACTATGGTTGATTCTCTCATGCTTGGTTTACTTGGTTTATGTCCTTATGTTTCAGCCTAAAAATGCTTCCAATTTACTCCATAATAATTTAAAACAAGGTCAATCTTGATATATCATAAATCCACCTGATCGAATTTATTTTTATTCCATTTCTAACTCCAATATTTTTTTGACTATCATTTAACTGTAATACATGTCTCAAGTATTGTCAAATCATTCAGGGTTGGGCCCCTAATTCACCTTTTAGCGAAAATAAAATTTACATTCACCCGGAAACACCATTCACATGAAATAAAAGTTTATAGACACGTGAAAAGAGAAGTTTGGGGTTTTACAATCACCCCCCTTGCAAAAACAATTCATCCTCGAAATTTAACCAAGCGTACAATGACTTGTTCAAAATAAATGGGGATATAATGCACGCATTTGATGCTCAGGCCCCTATTTAGCTTCTTCTAATGCGTGATTCCTTCACAGCACTTTAACTAAAGGAATAATCTTATTATGTAGAACCTGGTCTCTACATTCAAGAATTTGCACCGGTTCTTCTTCAAAATTCAAATCTTCCTTTAAATTCACTGGTTGCTCTGTGATTATGTTAGATGGATCAACTAGATATTTACAAAGCATAGAAATATGAAAGACATTAACTTCAATCGACACACCACTTATCCAATCTTTTATGTAACTTCATACGATCCCATGTAACACAGACTTAATTTACCGCATTTCCTAAGTCTCAATGTGCCTTTCCAAGGGGAAATCTTAAGAAATACCTTATCTAAAATTTCAAATGTAAGATCTCTATGGCAATTATCCACATAGCCTTGCTATCTATCCTAAACTATCTTTAATTTGTCCAGAATAAACTTAACTTTATTTGTTGTCACCTACACAAGTTCGAGACCTATCAATTTCCTTTCACCTACCTCATCCCAACATATTGGAGTTTTGCATTTTCTTCCATAAAGTGCCTCATAAGGGGCTATGCCAATGTTGGCCTGATAATTGTTACTATAGGCAAACTCCATCAGTGGTAGGTGTGTGTCCCAACTCCCCTTGAACTCCATGACACAAGATCTAAGCATATCCTCAAGTGCCTGAATAGTTCTCTCTAACTGATCATTCGTTTGAGGGTGAAAGGTGGTGCTAAACTTCAAGCGTGTACCTCAAGCTTTTTGTAAGCTAGACCAAAATTTTGATGCAAACCTATGGTCGCGGTTTGAGAGAATAGAAATCATCATACCATGGAGCCTCAATATCTCATCTATATACAACTAGGCTAACTTGTTTAAGGGATAATCATTCTTAATTAGAAGGAAATGTGTGAACTTTGTTAACCTGTCCACTATTGCCTATATAGCATCATGCCCCTTCTGAACTCGTGGAAGTCCTACAACAAAATCCATAGTAATCTTCTTCCACTTCCATTTTAGGATTGGGAGGGGATGCATTAATCCCGCAGGTCTTCTGATGTTTTGCTTTTACTTACTGACAGGTTAGACACTTAGAAACGAACTTTACTATTTCCTTTTTCATCCCTCTCTACCAATATTGTTCTTTGAGAGTGTGGTACATTTTTGTGCTACCCGAATGCATAGTGTAAGCTGAGGAGTGAGCTTATTGATTAGATCTCTTTCTTTAATTCTTCTACATCTAGTACACATAATGATTCCCCCTCATCACTGTATCATTTTCCTTAATGGTAAGATCCATTCTTTGCCCAGACTCAACTTTTGTCTTCAATTTCATCAACTATGGATCTTGTTTTTGTCCCTATCTAATCTGATCCACCAAGATGGGATGAACATGAAAAGTAACAATTAATGCTGCTGAGCCTGTCATATTCAATCTCACTTTTAAAGACCTCATTTCCACTGGAAGTGGAAGATATATCTTCTTTAGTTATTCTATCAAACTAATAGGTCTCCTACTTAAGGCATCTGCCACTACATTAGCTTTCTCAGGATGGTACTCTATCAAACAATCATAATCTTTTATTAACTCCAACCACCACATCGCCTTATGTTCAGTTCCTTCTTAGTAAACAAATATTGCAAACTCTTATGATTAGTGAAAATCCTAGTAGGAACACCATACAAGTAATACCTCTATATTCTCAATGTAAAAACTACTGCTGCCAATTCTAAATCATAGGTGGGATAGTTCTGTTCATGCTTCTTCAATTACCTAGAAGCATAGGCTACAACCTTATCATTCTGCATAAGTACACACCCTAACCCCTATCTCGAGGCATCACTATACACTACAAATTCATTAATCCCTATTGGTAATGTGAGTATAGGAGCTGTCGTCAGCCTTTCTTTCAATTCATCAAAACTTTGTTGACAAGATTCTGAACACTCAAACTTCTCCTCTTTTCACGTCAATTGGTCAGTGGGCTTACTATTCTGGAAAATCATTCTATCACAGTGGTGAGAGATCTCCAATTAGTAACAACTTCAATCTTTTGGGTATCCATACTAAGTCCCTCAGTTAAAATGAAACGACCCAAAAAAGAAACCCTATCAAACTAAACTAGCACTTACTGAACTTAGCATATAATTGGTGCTCTCGTAGGTTTTGTAGTACAATCTAAAGGTGTTCCGTATAGTCCTCCTAACTTCTTGATTACACTAATATGTCATCAATAAACACAATCACAAACTTATCTAGATACTCTTGAAACACCTTATTCATCAAATCAATAGAAGTAGATGGTGCATTCGTTAATCTAAAAGGCATAACTAAGAATTCATAATGCCTGTACCTCATCCTAAAGGCAGTTTTGCGAATGCCTTTGCTGCGGACTTTCAACTGATGATAACCTGATCTTAGATCAATCTTTGAATACACCTTGGATCCCTGTAGCTGATCGAACAAATCAACAATCCTCGAGATTGGATATTGGTTGTCAACTGTCACTCTATTTAGTGTCTTTAGTCGATATATAACCTTAAACGCCCATCCTTCTTTTTCACGAATAACACTGGAGCCCCCATAGAGAAGTCTCACAAAACCGTTATCTAACAACTCCTCCATTTGCACTTTCAATTACTTTAACTCTGCTAGAGACATTTTTCTTCCTCCCTTTCTTCCATTTCTGAGGTTTCTTACAGTTTTTTAGTAAAAATAGGTGACGGTATTATTTCTAAAAGTAGACACAGGTAACAAGTAAGAGAATACTAAAGATTCGAGCCATAAAACTTCTCAATTCTGACGTAAGGTACTTATTCGATTGAATAAGTGCATTAGATCTAATAGAATTATTTTGTGGAGTAATTGAAATCGGATGGGTTTCTGTTGGTATATTTATCTCAAACTCTATTATCCTATCTGGGTATAATCTTGGAAGATCCTCTGGAAACACATCGGGAAACTCTCTAACCACTAGAATATCTCTTAGTTAAACCTTATTATTATTCTGTTCAATCATATAAGCCAGATATCCTTGGCATCCTTTACAGAGCATTTTATTGGCTACCATGGCAGTCACTATAATAGTGGAAAGAACTTTCTGTAACCCATGAAATATCACCTCTGGTTTCCCTAATCGACTTATCCTAACCTCCTTTTTAAAACAATTCACCACCGCTCGATGTATGGATAACCAATCCATTCCAAGAATAACATCAAAATCTTGGATATCCAATATGATAAGTTTACTAGGAATTCCTTACCTCTAATCAGTATTTTACTATGTACGAACACTCTTTCAGGAAGAGTAAGTTCCTAGATGGAATCAAAACTACTACTCCAACGTCTAATAACTAAGTCTTAACACTCAATTTTGCAGAAAAATCCATAGACATAAAAGAATGTGTAGGACTAGGATCTACTAAAACATATGCATCATGATCAAAAACAGTAATAATACTGGTGACCACCTCTGGTGTGGCATCAGCCTCTTGCTGAGTGACTGCAAAATTTTAGGCTTATGTACGAGGTCTACCTGCTTATCCTATTGGGGCTGCTCCCCTACCCCTAGAACCTCTGCCAGATCTGGTAAAACTTAAGCCTCAGGTTTGAGAACCCTGGTCGCCTTTTCTGTCCTTTAGCTTATGGAAGTGCTGAAGATCTAGCCACCGACCTCTCTGCGGTGACTAACAATGGATAATCTCTGATGAAATAACCATCCTGAGCACAATGGAAGCAACCTATCATAGTCATCCAATACTCACTTAAATGTCTTTTTCTACAAGTAACACACTCTATCACTAGGGTCCTACTATCATGGGAGTCTATGGGCCCAGTGGGTGACCCTAAGGATCATTGGCTAGATGATTCACCTCTACTAAACCTCCTGTAACCTCTCCACCTTGACTTATTTTTCTTGATTGAACCCTAAGATGAACTAATTAGTGCGTTGTGCTTTTATTCTAACCTTGAACTCTAAGTGATTATTGTTGTATTTCTCTCCACTTTTATTGTAGCTTCAACTAATTCCTCGTAGTGTGTCTATGAAGCCAATGATAGGTGAATTCGTACTTTATGAATCAAGCTTGTAGCAAACCTTTTTCACTTCTTCTCTTCACTATCAACAATAAACGGAACATTTCTGACAAGTTCTGAAAATCTCTTCTCATAATCTGTCGCTGATGTCGAACCTTGCTCTAGACGGAAGAATCTGTCTGCCCTTGCATCCCTATAACTCTATCGATAAAATATGCCTGTGAACTCTCACTAAAATTCTACCTAAGAGACCCCATCCTAATGTCATCTCTCAATGGCTTCCCACTAATCTTTAGCTTTGTCCTCGAGGAGGAATGTGGAGAACACAACGTTTTGCTCATATATGCATCCGATAACTCTGTATATCTTCATGACCTGATCTGACAAAATGAGTGCACTCTCAGGATCTCCACTCCTATCAAAAGTTTTGGCGCCTAATTTACAGACGTGCTCAATCGAGTATCCAGAAGCTTCTACACTTTCACGTGACTGCCGCATCGTTACGGCAAAAATCTGAGCCATCTGTTCTGCGTTAAAACTCACCTCGACTAGTTCCATCAGCCCAGATAATTTGGAATGATGTTGGTTCATGGAGGCACTTGCTAATTGTAGAATACGATTATCCTCCCATGCTAGAGGTGACTCAGGTGTAAGAGCCAATGGAATGGCTCTCTTGGGGTTTCCATGGCCTCGTCTATGCATCTTATTGTGTATTCAAAAAAATGCAAATGTGTAAAGCTTTCAGTTTATGAAATCATATGCATGTAAATCACAACATTTTATTGGTCACCTCACTTTTAACACAATGTAAAATCCATAAACCACAAAAGAGACAACCCATTTTTAAAAGTCAGGCTCTGATACTAACTCTGACAGGCCCCTATCTTGTAATGACTAGGTGACTTACTCAACATTCCACGATAGCTCTCCAGTCAATATCTGAGTCAGCTGGAAAGTTCCCGTGAAGCTAAGTCTATTGCCCTTGTTAAGGAAAAGCTTCAACTCAACAATAATAAATGTAAACAGTGGAGTTTTGTTTTTTAGTTTATTAAAAATTTCAATAGCACAACGAATATATTTTGACATCCCAAAAATTTCAAAGTTCCTGTAAAAGTTCATAACACTTGTATTATCACATCAATTTCTCAACTCCAAATTCTGGACTTCAAATCCATTCACATGCAATCTCAAATAGTTACATTAATAAACTTTGAAAAGCTGAAAAAAAATCATGCATTCCACTTAAAAACCCTTATACATAACCATTCTTTACATAAATGTACATTCCAAAATGTGCTCAAGGATATGCAATATTTCTCAAAAATATGTACAAGGCCAAAAAAATGCCTACATAGCAACACGTGACGAAGTTAACTACTTGCGAGGTGGAGTCCCTGCTACTAAAGCCCCTGAGTGTGCACCTGGGAAGTTTTATTTAAAACAAACAGAAAATAAAGTGTGAGCTCAATGAGTGTTATTGGTTTCCATTAAAAACATTTATACAAATATTAACCTCCAAAAAAGAAAACAATTTCTTTTCTTTTAAAATAATAAGCAATGTTCTTACAAAACACATTCTTTTATTTTTATAAGATCAATGCATATGCAAAACAAATCATACATATTTTTTTGAGATCAAGTTCCTCTTTTGTTGTAAAGTTAAAAATGAAGGCAATCAATACTTTCATGAACTTTCTTTCTTTTTTAAAAACATTGCCCATCACAAATTTTCTTTGCCATCTAGTACCTTAGGTGTAAGGCCACAAAGCTGATTCTGCATCGCTTACCCGTGTCTAGTTAACTTCTATATACTGATTGTTATGAAGCTGGTTGTACATCGCTTACCCATAATGATTCTGGTAATATACATAAATTAGTGGTTACGAAGCTGGTTCTGCATCAGTTACCTGTAACAGTGCTAGCATAATATATACTCCACACGTGCAGAGGACGACTCGTAAGACATACTAACAGACACAACACCACCCACTTTAGTGACAGACACCCCCCAACCACCGCCATACACTTTAGTATGTACTCTAATTGATATAATCTTAAGTATATAGACCTATTGCTTACCATAGGCTAAACCATAATTATAAATGAGTGTAACATCCCCTCACTTATGGGAAGGGAATTTTGGTAAATTGGAATGGGTTAGGAGTGTTAAATAATGCATTGACATATTCATGCATTCATATATGCACATGCAT
>JAOQMS010000004.1:15203362-15214122 GCA_027563885.1 Erythroxylum longipes | reverse complement strand
TATTGCATTGACTTACCCATTGCACACACTAAGAGCATTCAACAAGGTTTTAAGAAATGGAGTTCATTGATTAAAACTTTGGACTTAAAGAGTTCTTTAAAGTTTACCATTTGAAACTTGGTGATTCACTCCCACAAAATTTGTTTTGAACTATGATAGCTATAGCTCGTTTTCAAGAGGATACTATCGTTATTTGATCATTGTTTTCATTTTATCGCTTTTCTATTCCCGAAATCAAAAAAATTACTTTTCATTACATTTTCTTACAATTTGCTTATTTTTCTCCGAATTTCCAAAGATTTCAACCCCCTCTTCCATGCTAATTTTGTTTGCATATCATGACATATAGGCTAGCTTAGTTCCATTCATTAGGTTCTGATTAAGTAAAAACGACCCAAGGTTGCAGTCTATACTGCAATCCTTGGTATTAAAAGTTTTTGATTTGACCTCCAAGGGTAAGAACAAAAGGGCTCGAATCACTCCCATTCCCACGATCATAGGATGGGGTGATTCTTCTACTTATAAACCTTTTTCCAAGCTTAGTATTAGTTCTCCATAATCCTACAACTTACAAACACATCAAATTATATTATCAACAAGAAATTCGACTCATTCTCACCATCATGGGATAGGGTGATTCTTCCACTTCTAAACGTTTTTCCAAGCTTAGTATTAGTTCTCCATGATCCCACAACTTACAAACTCATCAAATTAATATTATCAACAAGAAATTTGAAAAGAAAACAAGTTGAAATTCAAACAAAAACCAAATTATCATCAATCAGACTCAATTCAAGCACAATCGTCATTGAATAAATCAAACAAACAAATAATAAAAAGAATAAAAAGAAAGTAGAATTTCATGGGTTATCTCCCATGCAGTGCTTCTGTTAATGTCAGTAGCTTGACTCTCCTTTTTGCTCATAGTAGCTCAAATAAACGATTTAGTGATAGTGTAAAAACTAATCTCAAGCTCTACATTTGAGCTACCCTGGTATGAATTCCACCTTCCTTCGCCTTCTCTTATGCGATTGTTTCTTCCTAAATACATTCCTAGGGTCCTCGATATCTTCCCATCCTCCTTGGGTTTTAGGCTCTTTGATGTCCATTGGGGGTAGAGGATAGCGATAGTCTTTCTTAGACACTTTGAAAGTTAATTTCTCCTTTCCAGCTCTCAGTTTTAATTCTACCCCATCCGCATCAATTATCAAATGAGAAGTAGCCAGAAACGGTCGCCCAAGAACCATCGGGGTTTCCACGCTTTCTCTAATTTTGAATATGAAGAAATATGCGAGGAAGATAAATTTATCAATCTATATCTGAACGTTCTTAATGATCCCCTTCGACAAGTATATAGTTCTGTCGATCGTTCTCACCAATATCTTTGTGGACTCTGGCTCTCCTAAACCCAAATTCTGACTAAACGTGTAGGGCATCATGTTGATACTAACTTCCAAATCTGCAAATGCCCTAGCTATCTTAACTCCATTTATACTAACTCCATTTATGCTATGTATGGACTTCCTTTTGATATGTGCTCTTTGACCTCTTTCTTCACCAAATCCTTTAACATGAACTTTGTTTGGAATTGATTTGTTATATCTATCATCTTACTTAACTCAACCTCCTTAGAATTCCTCACTACTCCACTTAAAGATGACTTCCGCTGAGCAAAAATATGATGTGGAAGTCTAAGTCGAAGTTCCCTTATTAGCTCACTTACTAGTTCAGTTGGAAGGGCTTCCAAAACTTTTTCTACTTTTCTCTTGGCTCCGTTTTCCTTCTCAAGTGCACTTTCCCTTTCTTGAGTTTGCATGATGGCCATGATCCTTTCCTTCGAATTGACTTTAGTGTTGCTCAGTAGGCTACCTGCATTTCTAGAAGATAAAGTGTTAGTGAGTTGACCTACCTAAACCTCCAGATTGTGGATGAATGATGCATGGTTCTTCACAATCTGATCAAACTTTGCTCTCATCCTCTTCTGAATTTCCTCTTGGCTTGCAAACATACTCTTCTGATTCTCCTCTTGAGCTGCTAGTTTGGACCCTAACACTTCCATCATCTTATCTATTTTACTTTCCATCGCTCTATTTTGATCTTGCTAAAATCTCGGCGGTCCTTATGGTCTCACTTAGCCACCTTTATTGTTATTACTCTAAGAAAAATTTGGATGGTTTTTCCATCCCGAATTATAAGTATTGGAGTACGGCTTGTTACCTCTATGCGGTTGGACTAGGTAACTTACTTGTTCGGTACCACCGGTTCCTAATAGAAAACACTCCGTTGAGCCATGGTTGTTCTGCCCACATAACTCATATTGCACTTGCATCGCCTTCGCTGTAGAGGTAGATGCTCCTTGCATGTTATTCAGCTGCTTATTATAGGCCGTGATCTGAGCCTACAAAGTAGTAATAGAGTCAATATGTATCATATATTTTTGTTCCTTCTGCCCTTGTCTACTCCCCTCGCTCAACCATATTCAGCTGTTACTCGCCAACTCCTTCATAAGATCATGAGCTGCTTCCATATATAGTCTTCCTCATTAATGAACCTCCAGCTACTACATCGATGGTTCCTCTCGTTCTCGGACTCACTCCATTGTAGCATGTTTGAAGTAGTAACTCCCTCGGAAGGTTATGATTGTGACAACTTTTCTGCAATTCCTTAAATTTCTTTTAAGCTTCTTAGAGAGATTCCCCATCATTTTGTTGGAAATTTGTAATCTGCTTGATAATCCTCGTAGTCTTTGTCAACGGAAAGTACTTCATGAGGAATGTTTGGGCAAGTTGTTACCAAGTAGTTATCTACCCCGAATTCAATAATTTGTACCACGATTTAGCTCAATCTTTCAACGTGAAAGAAAACAACCTTAGCTTCACTACATCGTCGAACATTCCGTTGAATCGGAAAATATTACAAATCTCTAAAAAGCTAGAAATGTGGGCATTTGGATCCTTGTTGGATAGCCCATAAAATTGCACACTGTTTTGTAAAATGTTAAGGAGTGCCGACATTATCTCGAAATTGTTTGCTTGAACCACCGGTCTCGCCACTCCTTGAGAACTAAGTCCTTGACTCATGAAATCCATCAGTGTCCTTTCCGATCCTCCTTGTTCTCCTTCTTCAGCCATATCTTGTTCTAAAAAATTTTGATGCTTTGCCCTTCTCATCTCTCTTTCGTGTCTTTTGATGTTAGGAAATTCATCTTCACTAACTTTTATCGATCTTTGCATACTCCTTATGTTCATGCACCTGTAAATACATAAGGAAAAATATCCAAATTATTAAATCAAAGTAATCTAAGTTAAACAAGATTCTAAACAATCAAGCCCTGGCAACGATGTCAAAGACTTGTTGAATGCCAAAGCAATATACTCATTTTACGCTAAAAGTAGCAAGTGTACAGGTCGGGACTTGTAGTTAAAAAAAAGATATCGATCCCATAGCAATTGATGCCAAGACACCACTCAATTCAGATCAAACTTTGTTTAAGAAAGGAAATTCTTTAATTGAAATAATCTAGAAAACCAAATTGAAATTGAAAGACTAATAATGAACAATGAATGATATGAAAATGCAAAAAATTGGAATCAAGAATTTAAAGACTGGAGATTACTTTCTGCCTATTCTATCTCCCTTTTATTTTATTAATCGAATTATATCTCACCTAATATTTTTGAATGTATTATCTACCCTCTCTCAAGGTGTAATTAATTATCCTTAATCAAATTAAATGGAATAAATTGAACAATCTCTCAACCTACCTAATAACTCCATCAATTTAACAAGTTATTAAACTATTCTATGGGTGATCAATCAAATTAGCCGAGATCTCTCTTCTAACTAATTAGTTAATGCGATGATTGCAAATCTATAGGTTGCCAACTCTCGTTGTGCAATCCTACACATATAACCTTACTCACTCTCTTGATTTATTGCAAGATAGAAATAGAATCAACAATCATCAAAGACACTTTCATTAAATTCAATAAAATACGAGTTCAACAAAAATAGTTTAAAAGCAATCCCCAAAACTAAATCAGCTAATCATGTTCTCCTTAATACCATCAACACACAAATAATCCATCTTACAAATATTAGAAGAAAGAAAAACATAGAAAACTGAATAAAGAAAACTTCTCTTCTTTGCCAAAATTTGGAATTTTGATGTTGATGTGCTATTTTCCCCAATCTTGATGATAATCCTCAAATTCAATCCTTCCTCAAGACTCAAAACTTGTATTCTTTACTCAAGTAGGCTCTTTCTATATAAGGGTTTCGTCTCCGTCTCCAAGGAGGATTAATTCTCTTTTAATAGTCCAAAAATCCTGAGTTTAATGAAGCCCCGCAAAATTTCTCAGATTATAATTCCAACAATCGTGGGAATTGGCATGATTCCCACTATCGTGGGAATTTACAATAAAGAGTCTGCTCTTCTCTTCTCCTCTTTGATCTCTAGCTCAATCTCCAAGTTGCTCAATCTTTCTTCCTACATAAAAATAACCAATTCTTACCCTAAATTAACATCAAACATAAAAGAACAACAATGGAAATCAAACTAAATAAAAACATATCAAATGAATCCTAAACTACAACAATAATCAACAATTATGTTAGAAACACATGCCAATTACTTAGAAAAACATAGAGTACTGCATAACTATCAAGGAACGGTCACTGAAATGATTGTCTAGCAGAGTAGAGTTAGTGGAGTGGGACAGAGAGGCAGAGTTAGAACAAGTTCTACAGGTCCTAGTGCTAGAACCGAGGTGCGAAGCAATCAACCACAGTCTTAGGCCAAGATTTATGCTATTACTAGAAAGGAGGATCAGGATTCCCCAGATGTAGCTGCAGGCGTGTTACATGTCTTTCAATTAGAGGCATTTGCATTGCTAGATCCAGGATCAACGCATTCATTCATCACACCACATTTGGCATCTAGACTGTATTGTAAGAGAGAAATATTGAAATGTGGCCTATTTGTGAGTACTCTAATAGGCAATACTACAATAATTGGGGAAGTATGAAAAGAGTGTATTATTCGGATTGATCGGTCCAATTTGAAAGCTGACATGGTAGTTTTGCAATGGAAAGAGATAGATATTATCCTAGGTACAGATTGGCTTAAAGCACATAAGGTTGTGATGAACTACCATACCAAGGAAATGATTACTGAATCTCTTACTCAGCCGAGGGTGATATTTCGAGGTGTTAGTAAAGCAGTACCATCCAGATTAATTTCCTCAATAAGTGCCTTTAGACTGATTCAGGGTGGTTGTGAGGCTTATTTAACCTACATGACTGAAACTAGTACTAGGCAGACAATCCAGGACATTCTTATTGTTAGGGATTTCCTGGAGGTGTTTCCTAGTGAATTATTAGGTTTATCCCCAAAAAGAGAAGTAGAATTTATGATTGACTTAGTTCTAGGTACTGCTTCTTTATCGATTCCTCAGTATAGGATGACACCTATGGAACTTAAAAAAATTAAGAACTAGTTGTAGGAGTTGTTGGACGAGGGCTTTGTTAGATCCAGTGTATAACCTTGGGGAGCTCCAGTATTATTTATGAAAAAAAGATGGAACTTTTAGGCTATGTATCGATTATAAGAAATTGAATCAGGTGACAGTAAAAATAAATATCCTTTACCGAGAATTGATGATCTACTTGATCAACTACAAAGAGCTCAAGTATTTCCTAAATCGTGTCTAAAATCAGAGTATTATTAGTTAAAGATAACAGTAGGACCAGATATGGAAATTGCAATTTTTATGCTGCCTTTTGGACTAACGAATGCTTTGGTAACTTTTATGGCCATGATGAATAAGGTATTTCAGCCTTATGTAGATCATTTTGTGATTATGTTTATCGATGACATATAGGTATACTCGAGAAGTAATGAAGAACATTTTGAGCACTTGAGGTTGGTCCTACAGGTTGTAAAGGAGAAGCTGTTGTATGCCAAGTCCAATAAATGTTAATTCTAGTTAGATCAAGTAGTATTTTTGGGACACATAGTGTCTAGACAAGGTATACAGGTGGACCCAAAGGAAGTTGAAGCAGTAATAAAATGGGAAGCCTCAAGGAATGCATCTGAGATTCAGAGTTTACTTAGATTAGTCGGTTATTATAGGAGGTTTGTCAATGGGTTTCCCTTGATCTCAGCCCTTTTGACAAAGCTTCTGAAGAAGAATGTATCACTCAGATGGACTGATAAATGTCAGAAGAGTTTTGAGGAATTAAAACATAAACTAACTACAGCATTTGTGTTCGCCAGTCCATCTAGGTCTGAAGGATCTGTAGTATATAGTGATGCTTCACACCAAGGGTTAGGATGTGTTTTGATGTAGTATGATAGAGTAATTACATATGCATCGAGACAGTTGAGACCTCATGAAGTCAACTATCTAGTTCATGATTTAGAACTTACTGCAATGGTGTTTGCTTTGAGGATTTGAAGGCATTAACTGTATGGTGAGACATTTTAAATATTCACATATTATAAAAGTTTAAAATATTTCATGAGTCAGAAGGAGATGAATATGAGACAAAGGAGATGGATTGAGTTGTTAAAAGACTATGATTGTATGATTGAGTATCATCCCAGTAAAGCTAATGTAGTAGCTGATGCATTGAGTAGAAAATCTAATAGTAGTGTGGCATAGATTTAAATTTTGAGGTTACCAAGCCCAGTACAATTGAGAGCACTAAATGTTAAGTCGAATTTGAGACAGAATGGAACAATGTTAGCTACACTAAAGCTTAGAGTGGTATTACATGAAAGGATCAAGATAGCCTAAAGTAAAGATCTATAATTTGAGAAGCTTATTGAGAAGTTAAGACAAGATTCAAATTATGAGTTTGAATTGAGAAATAATACATTATGGTTGAAAGAAAGATTGTGTGTACCAGATGTTGATGATTTGAGGAAAGATATTTTAGAGGAAGCTCATGTGGTAGCTTATGCTATGCATCCTGGTACTACCAAGATGTACAATACACTGAAACAACATTTCTGGTGGCCAGGGATGAAGAAGCAAGTAGCGAAGTACGTTGCTAAGTGTTTGTCTGGTCAACAAATTAAAGCTGAGCATCAGGCCCCAGTTGAAAAGTTACAGTCACTACTTATTATGAAGAAGAAATGGGAGAGAAACACTATAGATTTTATTATGGGATTACTGAGAACTCTAAGACAATATGACACTATATAGGTTATTATCGATAAATTGATGAAATCAACACATTTCTTACCTATGCGAGAGAATAACACATTGGACCAGTTGGCACAGAGATATATGAATGAGATTGTGAGATTGTGTGGTGTTCCATTGCCTATTATGTCTGAATGTCTAATCGAAGTCCCGGATTCACTTCTAGATTCTAGGATAGTTTATAGATAGCTTTGCGTACAAAGTTGAACTTCAATACAACATTTCATCCTCAGACAGAAGGACAGAGTAAAAGGAGTATCAGAGCTATTGAGGCTGTGCTTAGAGCTTGATTATTGGAGTTCCAAGGAGCATGGGACCAATATGGAACTCTTACTGAATTTGATTACAATAATCATTACCATAATAGCATCGGTATGGCCTTGTATAAGGCGTTATATGGCAAGAAGTGTCGATCTCCTTTGTATTGGGATTAAGTGGGTTTAAGAATTATTGAAGGATCAGAGTTGATTCAAGATAGTACTGAAAAGGTGAAGTTGATCCATATAGAGTCAAAGCAGGTCAAGATAGGTAGAAAAATTACGCAGATCAACATTAGAGAGATATAAAGCATCAAGTGGGAGACAAAGTGTTCCTAAGAGTATCACCTTAATGAGGAGTGCTAAGGTTCGGTAAAAAGGGTAAGTTAAGCCCTAGATACATTGGTCTATATGAGATCATAAAAAGAGTTGGACCATTGGCATACAGATTATCACTACCGATAGAGATGGATCAAATTCACAATATTTTCCACATTAATATGCTCAAAAGATATCGATCAGACCCGACCCATATGATACTTACATAGGAAGTAGAGATTGCAAGTAATTTGAGTTATGTAGAAGAGCCAGTCAAGATAGTGAGATATCAAACTAAACAATTGAGAAACCGAATAATCCCATTGGTTAAATCTTTTTAATGGAATCATTCAAGAGAAGAAGCTACATCGGAGACTAAAGAGTACATGAGAAAATAGTACCCCTATTTGTTTAATCAATCAGGTAAAAAAGAATTTTGAGGATGAAATTTCTTAAAGGGGAAAATTGTAGTAGCCTATTATTATATTTAGGAATTTAACTATTAGATTGAGTCATCATATGAGAATTTAGGAAGTGCATTTCATTTCCATACATCACATTTGCACATACACGTGAATCATGATTTAGGGACATTGTAAAAATAGTACATGCACTCACTGATATATCCAAGGGTATGAAAGATCTTAAATGATTACGATGTGCTTTTGTGTTCATTGTGTCTTGAATTTTGTTTGATATATTATAATTAGTGAATCAAAAATTTATTATTCTAATTGAGTGATTGATTAAGTGATGTGTGCATTTAGTCTAAGAAAAGAGTTAAAATGGCAAGATAAAACTATACACGTGAATTCAGGTTGAATGAGCCTATGAGATGGTGACATGTGACATCAATAATAGAGTGAGAATTGTCTTAAATAAAAGAGTGACAAATCGAGGTATAGTTGACTGACATATGGTCTAAAGATTAAATGACAAATGGACTAATAAGGGAGAGACAATTGGGAGTGTAGGAGAAAAAAACATAGCATGGCTCTTAGCTTGACACTTGGCATGACATATGTCTATCTTCTTCACCACACACCTTACCCACATTTCTCACTCTTGTAAGATCACCATCATTCATGTTTTGTTCTATTGTTTCTCCATCTTTCCTCCAACCTACAACACTTTTACACAATCCCTAAAACCATTGAATTTTTGCTAAAATTTCGTAACCCTCATCTTGTAAATTGAAACCCTTTAATTCCATCTCGTTTTTAGTGTATGCTTGATGCTTGGGAGACTTACTTAGCTTATTGATTGAGGAAATCTTAAGATAACCAAAAGCACAAATTGATCGAAATCATCTAGACATTGCCAAATAATGAAGTGAATAGCTAATTTGGAGCATACTGTGAGTAACCTACATGTGTGCTCTCAATTAGATATGTGCTTCTGTTTAAATTGTTTTTTTGTTTAATCCTTTTATCTATATATATTGAAATGATTTGGATATGATTGTGATATTGATGATTCTGGACAATTGATTGTCTAACGAGTTCAATATTCGGGATTATATTGGGTGTGTTAATTACGTATATGTGAACGTGGGAAATAAATGCTCAACTGAATGTTGAATGCCGGACTTGGGTTCGATGAATGTGATAAATGATACTAGATGGAAGTGATTGCTAGCATATTATGTGAAATAATGCATGTCATGACATTGATATGCATTATTAGATAAAAGGAGTTATGACCGGTGCTACCAAAGTGAAAAAGGATCTTAAAGATCATAAATGTGTGCACAAAGCCATAGGCTCAATGATTAATGAGCCCAGTACCCACAATGCATGTGGGACAACATTTCAAATGAGCACGATATCCTTAACGGATACGAGACAGTTAAATAGGCAATTGGTCACAAAAAAATTAAAAAGAAAGTTGAGTCACGTGTGCATTTGCACACACACACACACACACACACACACACACAGATATATATATATATATCATGTATATGTTATGTGAATTGTTGTGAAAAATTTACTAAATTATGCTGAAATAGTAATATAAAATGTTTGTGTTTCCAATGTATTTGTTAAAATGTGAGACATATATATTGTGATTTGGTAGACAATTAAATGATCTGATAATTAGGATTTGAGTTTAAATAATATGATGTGTTTAAGAACTTAGATTATATCTGTTTGTGATATTGTGTCCTAACTTGAGTGAACACGTCAATGATGGTTCACTCATTGAGTTCACAAACTCATCAAAATTGCATCATTGATTTAGGTACCAGGACAACCTAATTTTTAAGACAATCTAATAGCAACCTAGCATTGTCCATTTAGGAATTGAAAATGGCTCAAAGGTCTGGTCAGCTGATACTAAAGCGTCTAGATAGAATATTTTGGTCCAGTACCTAGTTTTATGTTGTACACATTGTATAGAGTTGCGAACTTTGACATGTTATCTATGTATAAACAAAAGTTATGAGTGTGAAAACAAAATGGATATTTACGTTTACGAATCAAATGCAAGGAATGTAATGAAAATGTATGCTTATGTTCATGAATGAAATGAGGAAACTTAGTTTTTCTGAAATGTTTATGTGCTATATGATGTCACGATAAGTGATGTGACTACTTTAACATACCACTTTCATAGGGCATATACTTGAATGTTCTCTGGATGTCAGGTATGTGCTCTATAGAAGTGGGATTTTTCATTGATGATTTGAAGAAAGAAAGTGTGGAGGAAGCTTACATAACAGCCTATGCTATACATCTTGTGTTGGAGTTATGTAAATATAGTGCCTTAGAAAGCAAGTGTATTTGCTTACAACTTAATTTTCTTCCAGTTACTTTTATAATGAAAATATTTATTATTAATAAAACAAAAGAGTTTTGTTTTTATGAGCATTATATATCTAGTCATAAGGTACTGAGATTCTTTTATAAGTAATATACATATACATAGAGATGTATGGGAAACATGTATATTATAAGAATCTAAAATAATG
>JAOQMS010000004.1:15178517-15203262 GCA_027563885.1 Erythroxylum longipes | reverse complement strand
TCCTAATTTCTCCGATTGATCTCACGTGTACCCGTTTCTATGGTTCAACCCGTTATATGGAAACGGGATGTTACATTATGTGGTTGGTGGAAAGGATTTCTTAGTCGATTCTTTTTTTTTCAGGGAAGTTTCTTCTTCCTTTTTTCCCTCTTTGTGTTTGATTGTTAACTACTTGAACATTAGGGACAATGTTCATATTAAGTGTGGGGGGGATTGAGATTATTTGCATGCTGATGTTTACAGTATTAATGTTCATGTTGAGAGATACACATTTGAAAGGTTGCGAATCTTTTGGTAACTAACTTGGGTCTCATTTGACCATATGATTCTGTCAAAGTAGTTGGAAGGAGAATTGAGTTATATGCATGAATTTGGATTAGGCAGCTTGAGAGGATAGTGAACCATGTGAATTTATTGAAGTAGTTAACTGCATAAACTTAATCAATAGTTGATGTTTGAGTGATGAAACAATGTATGGAGTTTGGATGGGCTTTCATTTAAGCACATGTGAGGTCTTGAGCTATATGACTGCATCTCATAGTCATTTATTTTCTTTGTTGTATGTGATGCTTCTCTATGTAGATTACCTTTAGAACTTGCCCTGAACCTATTTAATACTGCTAGTTGCATACCTTATGAACATGATAAAGGCCTTCTTTATTTTTAACCTTTAGCTTAAATGAGCCACCAAGTCTTTTTTCCCTTGTTACCCCCTTTGAGCCTTTAACCTTGTTTGTTTTCTTATTAATCACACCACATTGAAACCTGAAAACTTTTTAGCCTGACCGTTTCACAAGTTGAATGAAGTACTAAGTATTTGATGTCCTTAATTTATGAACTTTTGTTTTATATGCTATTCTGAGATGTTTTAGAGGTCCATCTACTTAGTTATTGTTGAGTTGTTCTACTACTATCTTCTTTTATATTTAGTGTTATAAAAAAACAAAACAAAAGAAAAGAAAGAAAAAAATAAAAAAGAGAGATCAAACAGTAGCATTGAATAATGATCAGTAGTTGTAGTCTTGTGTTTCTGTTTGCACATCTCAGAATTTCTTTTTGATTGTCCAACGTTACTTAGTGTTTTGTGAATGCTTGTGAGTAGCCTTTGCCCTTTTTTATATTACCTTAACCTAAGCCCCATTACAACCTTTAGTAAAATCCCTTTTGATCCATGATGACATGTACTCTATGTTGTGAAAAATGGGTGAATTTGCAAGCCTATGATATTGTAATTTCTTAGAGGAAGCTTTGGGGGAAACACAACCCTTATACACTTGAGTGACATGAGTGAATATCATGAGGAAGTCCATTTTAATTTTTTACTTGCTTTTAATCAAGGATATCTACCTTTGAGTTTGTTTATGTGCATTGATGAAAAGATTATGACATATGTATTAGCTTGATACTTGAGTTTGCCGAAGTTTAAGGGATTGCAAGCACTTGATTTTCGTTGAAAATGAAATGATAGAATACGTTGGTTGTGATCTAAGTAAGTTGCTTGAGGACAAGCAACAATTCAAGTGTGGGGGTGTTGTTAATGAGCATTTTATAATGATTTTTAATACATAATTTGCTAAACTCTTGTCCATTTAATATTTAAATTGCACTAATTAAGAAATATTTGTTTTAATTTTACACACATTTGATTTTTAATACATAATTTGCTAAACTCTTATCCATTTAATATTTAAATTGCACTAATTAAGAAATATTTGTTTTAATTTTACACACATTGGATTTGGAATATTTAAAAGCACAAAGCAAGAGAAGCCTTTTAAAACCAAGATAGCTAGACAAAAATGCAAGAGTAGCCCATAACTCCAAAACGACAACACAAGTTGGGTATAAGAAGAAATGACAATGTAGAAGCAGCAGAGTAGAAGCAAAGAAACAGTAGGACAAGAGAGGAGCCAAAACGCAGAGTACGAAAAAAATGAAAAAAACGTTTTCAGCCAAGAAAAAAAAGGGAGTTCCATGCGTGAATATAAGAGGGTGCGTAAAAACCCTGATTTCGTTGTGACATGAAAAAGGAGAGAGCATGAAAGCAGAGAAGAAGTGAAGAGTGGTGGCTGGAAAAAGACGAAGGTGTTGAAAGAGAAAAAAAAAAGAAAACAACGTGAAGGCTGGGGCTGCGTGAAAGAGGGACAGAAAAATAGCGTGGTGGCTGCGTGAAAGAGAGGAGCAAGGACTGTAGCGTGAGCTAATAGACATTCAATGCATAAGAGACAAAAGAATATAGCTGGCAGAGAAAAGAAGAGAATAGCTGGAGGGCATGAAAAGAAAATAGTGAAGCTAGCAGTTGTGTGATAAAGGGGAGTAGCGTGAGTAGTGTGAGAGGAGAGTGACAGTGAAAAGGCATGAGAGTGGGGGCTACGTTAAAAATTAGAACAGAGAAGAGTATGTGCATGAGCAATGAGGGTGGAACAAAACCCCCCATTTAATTAGTCACATTAGTACAGAAAGCAATTGAGCAATAACCATCCTCTTCACTAACAGCACAACCAGAACTAAGCTACACACTAGCAACACCCACCAATGTAGTTCTAGTTACCAACGGCAGCAACACTCCATCAACGTATCCACTTTAACCATGCAGTATCAACCCCACACACGCCAGACCACTGGCAACAACACAACAAGTAGTCTCCATTCACGCAAGTCTCAAAAGAACAACTAGTTGGCCAAAGCTTTTCAATCCCAATAGCCACATTTTTGCTGGCATTTAATTTATTTTTTTATTCCTTATTATTTTAATTCTTGTGGGTTTACTTAATGCAATTATATATTATGACTATGATTTGTGTTGCATCGATGGATATGTATGAGTAAGTTTGTTTTTTGTTAAGGATAGGATCGACATTGGGTTAGGATAATTTTGTGGTATTGGTTTTTGCTTGATTGAATGCAATTTTTTTAGTCCTAATTTAGCTTGATCACCTAAATTAAGGCCTTAGATGATTGAACGTCATAATCAATGGGATTTAATTTGTCGAAAAATTAATCAAGCAACATACTTGAGACTAAAGTGTAGACCAACCTTAGGATCTTGTGTGAGGATACCTAGGATTAACGAACTTAATTTTAGGCTTCTAGTATTGAATACCTTTTATTCTGAATTATTTGTGAACCAAGTGGGTAACTCAGATTTGGAAGAGAAGGAAATTCCTGTAAACATTAGGTTCGACTTGTTTAAGGAAGTAATTCCTAGATTAATCCACCATTATTTTAGTGTCCAATCTAATTGAAATCTGACACCTTAGTCATTTTTTGTCATTTGATTAAGTTTAGTCACATTTAGTTCATATTTTGCATCAAGAATATTTCCTTAATTTGCTTATTTTATTTCATTTTCAAATCAATCAATTCTTGATCGTCTTAGTAATTTTGCATCGTTTAATTTAATTGTCTTGCGTGTTTGAATCCCTGGGGTACGATATCTGATTCTTACCATTTTATATTACTTGTTGACGAGGTACGCTTGCCTCTAGTTTCGTCTAGGTAGAACTTAATTTATATTGCTTTGTTTAAACTGTAACATAGTCTAGACTCATCACAGATGAAATTCGAGCCAACACTGGGATTCGGCGGGTGTGCACACTAGTTTGGCTGACTAGTGGTGACACACATAATTGTTTTGGCTTATTCTAGGATTTGGCTTCCTGACGAGATTTGACTTTTACATGTGATGCTTTTCTGCTCATGTGTATCGGAACTAGAACCTATGTTCACTGAATGAAAAGAGTAGTGCCCTATGAATGCCTTATAATTCAATCATACACGTTAACGTCTTTAGTTTAATCCTAGACAGTAACACTTCATCCCCTTTTCACTTTGACCAACTCAAGAAAAAAGAAAGTTTAAATAGAGGTTTATCGACTTCCACTTTTTTTTCCTTTAACTTAAATGTTGTCAGAGCTTCCTTTTTTCCTATTCTCATTAACAGTACTAAGCAGGATTTCTCCCACTTAATACTAAACCTTATTTTCCTTTTAAATATGGAAATTTTCAGTAAGGTTCACTTTACTTCTTCTTTTTCTCCATCACTGGTTTCTTCTCCTTGGTCTCTCTTTACACTCAATATCTAACTACAAAGACTATCATGATAACCCTTAAATCTTTTTCTACTCCCCTGCTAACCTTGACTTCCCCTTTTTGCAACTTAATCCCTTTAAACCTTGTATAATTCCTTCTCCTTATCCTAAACTCATCCAGAACTAAATTAGCTCAAAAGCACTAAACTTAGATGTTTTGATAGTTGAGGCCCCTATGACCACTAGAAATGACACACTAGTGGTTAGGAATCTTGGAAACAAGTTATGACTAATAGTGATGCTTTTAATAAACTTAAATTTATCCCTCTAGAGAATTACTCATAAATGCTTACTCCTCTAGTGAAAATACTGTAAGAGGTTACCAAAAGATGGTTTATTTCATTGATTGGTTTCTTCTATGATAGGAGACTGGCACTTCCTCTAGTTTATTAATGGTTTGTATTAACTTACAAAAGCTAAGGCTTCGAACAAGTCTTAACTAATGAAAAGGGGATGCTCAAATTGGAGTTTAACTTTAAACATTCAACTAAGAAAATCCTAGAAGCTAGTATTTGGCATGTAAATGAAAAGCCTCTATTGCTCAAAAAAGGAGACCAAGATTATAAAAAAGCCTCTATCAATATTGAAAACAATGTCATTTAGGTGAATATAGACAAATTTCCTCTAGAATACTATTCTACAAGTGGTTTAAGTCATCTTACAATCTCAATAGGTAGACCTATTTATATTGATGAGGTAATCATGACCCTAAAAAAAATAGGATATGCAGGGATATATATAAAGGTTCTTTGTAGGAAGTAATTTTTTATAGAATCAAGCTTATGAGAATTAATAAAGATGAGAAACTTGTGGAAGCAAAAATATAATCACACATAACTAAAGACCTAGCAAGAAGGTGAAAGCCAAGGTGTAGGTCCTTAATAGTATAACTTTTTGAATCAAGAGCGAGTGATGAGCTTCATAGAATTCAGAAAAAAAAAAAAAAGATTACAACCTAGGATTTAACAGAACAAAAAGGAAGAAAACACTAATTATTGCTATCAAGTTCTAGAAGAAAAAGAAAAAAATGGAGTCATTTTTAGCAGAACTGGTGCTAAATAAAATAGGTTAAGTTTAGAGGAACAAACTAGTCAAAAAAAGGAGATAACTAAGTTAGATACTTTGATGTAAACATATTTATTCAAAGATATGAATATTGAGGATTATCTGATGTAAATTTACCTACCGAGAACATAACTAATAACAGTGGATCTTTAGTAATAAAGATTGGTCAAAAAGAGACACCTTCCTTTTTTTTAAACCTAACACTAATAGATAATATATGCATAAAAGGAAAGGTCCTAAACATAAATAAAAAAGGAAGGATCAATCTCTCCTTCTTACTACTCAATGAATTTTATCACTTGAAATTTGAGGGGTATTAATAACCCAAAAAATTAAAATATGCTTTATGATGTTCTCCTCTATATGAAACTATCTTATTTTGGTTATGGCACTTTTAAAAAAAAGGATCAAAATTATTAACCATGTTAGGAATTAAAATAGAAGGATCATAATCTCGTAAGATCCTGATAAGATTTTCATCACCCACAATTTGACTTACTAATTTATTGTTATGTTTAACTAATAAGAGGCTCCATAAGAATGGATATCATGGTAATATATGAAACAAGTATTGAATCCCAAATGAAGGAATTATGAAGGAATTATGAAAAAAAGTTTGTTGGATTTGCAAGTTGAAAAAATAGTACCTTAGATCTTAAAAGGGGATTTTTGTTGTACACATCTATCATAAAAAGTGGAAGCATCAAGAGCATACTTAAAAGTTGTAATAAAGAGTTGTTAAATTGCATGGGCCACATAAGTATTGTGGATCTTATATTTAAAGGAAAATTTTTAATGTGGAATAAAAATAAGAATAAAGAGTGACTTTTTAAAAAGAAGCTTAATAAGGCCTTGGTAAATTCTAATTATCTCACAAGCTTCCCCAATAGTTATACATGCTTCAACAATCAACTATGCTTAGACCATTACCCTATTAAGTTTTCTCAATAAAATTTAGTTAAAAAGGAATGCACCATTTAGATTCAACAACTATAAGATCTACTCTCCTAGTTTTCTGAAAAGTAAGAAGGAGTTTGAACAAAGAAGTTTAAAGATATGAAGCTCGTACTAGTATGACAAAATTAAGGGCCATTAAGGAAGAACTGAAAATGCTTAAGGTAAATTCTTATGGAAATATTAAGGTAGCTAAGATTGAGGCAATGGAAAAAAGTCAACAGATGAAGACTTTAAACAAACTACAAGACTAGATCTTATAAGGCACATAAAGACTCTAAATACTGATTACTCTTTACTTAAACAAAAAGGTAAGCCATTTGATTGAAGGAAAGGGATAGGAACCCTAAGTTATTTCACAACGCAATCCTAGCAAGAAGGAATCAAAACAGTATAATATCCTTACAAGCCTCTAACAATTCCTTAACTACTGATTAGGTAGATCTTAAGAATGTTGCTTTGAGTTAGTTTAAAAGGCTTACTAGTATATAGTTTCCCATGTCATTTACCATTTAGGACATCAAAATATTTATCCCATAAGGTAACATTCAAAAACTTTTTGACTCCTTATAAAGATCCTTCTCTAACTTGGAAATAAATATGCCTTCTTTAGTTTAGGGTCAGAAAGCACTTAGGCTTGATGGTTTTAATACCAACTTCTTCCAAAAAACTTATTCCCTTATAAATAACTCAATCATTTACACAATTCAAGATTTTTTTTTTACAAAGGGGAGACCTCTTATTAATATTAGTAATAGTTATATTTATCTTATCATTGACATTCCTAACCTTTCTTCCTTGGTTGTCTATAAACCATTTCTTGTTATAATGTTATTTATAAACTAATTTCTAAGCTACTTATAAATAGACTTAAGCATATTTTGAATTTCATTATCAATCTGTCTTAAGGAGTTTTTATTAAAGGAAGATCAATTGGTGATAATATTCTTATAGCTTAAGAACTATATAAGAATTATCACATAAATATGGCTATTAAAAGTTATATACTTAAGGTGGACTTCAACAAGTCATTTAACTCTATGAGTTATAATATTATAACTTCCATCTTAATTTATTAGGGCTTTCTAGAAAGGCTTGTATGATGGATCACTTATTGATTCATTGTTATCTTTTATTCTATATTGATAAACAAGACATACTACTTAATTTAAAGGGTCTAGAGAGCCGAGGAAAAAGGATCCTTTGTCCCTTTACCTCTTTAATATATGCATAGATGTCCTCTTGAGTATAATGGAAACCAAAACAATCTAGAAAACCTTGCCTAAGTTTTATTATGGATGTAAGAAGCTTCTTGTCACAAGTTTATCATTTTTTGTTGAACTTTTTCTCCTATGTGGAGCTAACTTTGAATCCATTGATGCATTATAAAGCTTTACAAAATTTCAAGCTCTTATCTGGTCTAAGTAATAATCCAATAATCTCTAAGGGTTATGAGAGGAGAGTTAGGCATCATGGTAAATTTTAGTTTCAATCGAAGAGAGCTTCGTTTTAAATTATTGGGTATCCCAAGGAGAGCTTCCTCTTAAATACTTGCATATGCTTTTAACTATAAAAGACCTAACATAGGATTGGATTCCACTACTAGAATTAACACAAAAGAAGTTAGGGAGTTCGTGTAATCATGCTCTTTCATTTACTAAAAGGATATAACTTAAAAATGCAGTGCTTAATCACATGCAAATTTTCTAAAGTTCTCATTTGGACTTCTCCTCAAATATTATTAAAACCTTAAAAGATTGATGGAGAATTTTTTACAGAAATGTATTTGATTCAACTAGTGCCAATGTTAAATGGATTAATTTATGTTATCTTAAAAATAAAGGAGATTAAAAATTAGATCCTTTAGAGTTATGAATAAGGTTATGCTGATTAAAAGGATTTGGAAAATTCTTGTTGAAAACAAGTTGATCTAGGTGAGATAGATCCATACTTACTCCCTTAGAGGTGTAAGTTTAGTGAATGTTCAACTTAAACAAATCTTCTCTTGCACTCTTAAGCAGATGTTATGGTTAAGTAATCAAGTTAGCAAAAATTCATATGCAAAATTGCAAAAGGTAAGGAGACCTAGTTTTGGTTGGACAAATGACTTGATAGGGTCCTTTTTTCCATAATTTAGCTAAAGTAAAAGTAGTCTTAATAAAGATAGTTGGAACAGGCCTATTAATGCTTATAAAAGTTTTACTTGTGTAAGAGATCACTTACCAACTGTAGCCCCCAGTCAAGATAAAGAAGATTACAAGAAACAACTCAAATATTAATTTAAAACTTTCACTAGCCAATCATGTAAGGAAATGTTAGCTACATCTTTCTAAAAAGTGATATGTTTTGGGCCGGTTTGGTAAGCATTAAATATCCCTAAAACCTCTTTCATTCTTGGTTTAGCTATATTAAAGAAGCTAAAAACCAAGGATTAGATCAAATTTAGCATTCTAGACAAGTTGTGTGTTTTATAACACTAAAAAATGAAGCTACTAACATTTTTTTTCTTTAAATAGATGAACTTCGTATTCTATTTAATATGTAATGAAACAAAGTTCTAAGACATGGAATAATGGAATGGCCAACCAAGTCTTAAGGATGGTTAAAAGAGAAGCCTAAATTTTTTAGAATGGCTTTTGGTTACCTATTATACGTTATATAAACTATAAAAAAAAACCATGGGTTGTTTAGAGGAGCTAAACTAGATTATCAATTATTTTATATAAATAAGATAGCGTGGATAAAGGGCTTGATGATGCTAACTATAAGGAATCAAATATTACCTAGAGCTTAGCCCAAGCTTAAAGATTGACATAGAAGAATGTAAGTAGATTTGTTATGGAGTCAGGTTGATTGGTTTGCATTGTTCTTATATCTATTGGCCTTAATTCTTAATTAAGCACCAAAGATCATATATGGAAATTCTCCTATAATAGATTTAAATGGCCTCTACTTGTTTAGTTAACTTATACAAAGCATTATGATGTTTTGTCATTTAATTTAATTTCTTAATTGTCTTTGCTTTCTATAGAATTACTCATGTTTAGCTTGAGTTAATCCCAAGACATGCCTATACCATATGTTCTACCTCCCTCGAAGTAAAGCTTTTAATGTGCTTTCATTTTTCATTAAAAATACTTCCTATTAAGAGCAAAAGGTAGAGCCAAGAGACTTAGCCCTTTAAGTGGGGGATCAAATTATCTAGCAATAGAAATGTCTTTTACAAATATCTAATTAAAAGCTTAAAGAACATGAGATGTGTAGCTCCTTTATTTCTATATTTAGAAGATATATAAAATTATTAACTCTCTAACCAACATATTGCATTTGATTTTACAAGTTTTTCTCCATGATATTTTATTTCAAAATTTTAATGCAAATATACTTTATTGCAAACAAGTAATAAATTGATAAAGAGAGCATTATCCCCATGAAATTATGTTTATTAATTATCGAAATTCTAAACTTTAGTTTTATTTAAATAGTAAAATGATGTATTTGAATAAAGGTTTACAATTTAAAAAAATATTAAAAAATGTATAATGATTAACAATCAATATAACAAAATTCTAGGACCTCTAATTTCATAAAAAATAATCTAACATAATTTTTTAGTTTAATTAATTAATGTCTATTCCCTATATTCCTAGTGAATTACCACCCCAAGGTAATTACTAATCTTTTTTAAGCATTAATAACATATTATAATAAGCAAGTTGCTATAATTCTATCTTAACTATGAATATATATTATTCATTAAGGATAAGAAATTCATAGTATTGTACACAATTTTATTGATATCTTTGTCTTAGGATAATCATAAAATATTTCGTTCAACGTCTAATTTAATTATTACTTCTCAATCTTAAATTAAATGGCAAATAATTCAATTACCAAGTAGACAATCACATGCATTGTTTATAAAATGAAATATTTAATTTGGTGTCTTTAATTGCTTAACTAATAAGTTGTTTCGTCAACGACAGTATCAAGCTAGCTATTCAGAATTGCAACTCACATAGTCTAAGATTCTAGTATTGGGTATATGTAGGAAAGCACGACAATCTCTGTAGTCATATATCTATATTCTTCTTGCCAGACTCCTTGAAAAGGTGTGCTTGTATGCTTTATTCAATTTTGGAATGAATTATTTAATTTTTTAAATATACAAATGTAATAAAATATCATTTTAATTAAAACTAGGCAAATGCAAGTATTCACAATTTAATTACAATGTAGCCTTAGAAGATCTAGACTATCATAAAATTAAGTAATATCTTAAACTTAATTTTTGTCATGATTTAAATAGATTGAAAATTAAATTCAATTGGAGTAGCAAAGATGATAAGTTCATTTGTAAATTACAAGTGCATATTTTGCATGTCAAAACTTGTGACTTTAACGTCTTACAAATAATCAGGCTCACCTACCCAGGGCTACTCTCATGACCTTTACAAAGAGTAACAAAAAAGGTCTCTATTTTGCCGAGAGACAAAAATATGGGCCTTTTTTAGTTTACCAAGGCCTATAAAATATTAAGAACAGCTCTATAGATAATCGAGACTCATAATCATCAAAAGGATTAACCCTGCAGAGTCTCAAGAGATTCAGCTTCTAATATAATGTGGAATGAAGATGGACAACCATCTTTTTAGGCCTTTTTGCATCTGATATGTGATTGGTTTGAACATAATGTGAAACCTTAATTGTTACGATGTAGGTTTCCAAAATTGATTTTGTACTAGAAAAACAATATTAACATATATGCCCTAAACTTGTTCCGAATAGCTTTTACTTAAGTTGCTAATTGACAATGTAGTTCTCATGTTTGAAACTCCTTTGAGCTAATTCATTAACACATTTTTTTTTTCTAATTTATAAAAGCTAGTAGCTTGAAGGGACACTGTTGATGAGGAACTTTAAGTATTACAAGGTTAAAATTTCGGTTGATCATTATAGATTTGATAATGCAAACACCTCATAGTGGTTAAGCAGGTCTACGATCCAAGCAATTTGCTAACTTATTTGAGTCAAGCCATGTGGAAATCAAATAAGTAGGTACTAATTTATTTCAAAATGATAATAAAATTTTCCTTTTTATTCAAGGCTTGTGATAGTTAAAATTTGTACCATTACTTAGAGGATCCATTAATTCGCGTTCAACTATTTATTAATATCTTAAGGGCGCGAATTTGAATGAACTAAGAAGACCAAATTTTATAGTAGAAAGTAAGGCATAAATTGATAGATAATAAGACTAGGTAGATCGTATGACCCAAGTTGCGAAAGGAATTTCAGTTATACTTTTCTGTTATTATTTTGTACTTTTGTTTTATAATTTTTGATAAATGAAAACATTTTTATTGTTAATACAAATGTAATAATACTTTTATTACTCATAACAACAAAATACTAAATAAATATATATAAAGAAAATATATGAATTAATTAAATAATTATTTTATTTTTGTATCTAATATAATATTAACTAATATATATTAATTATAAATTTTCATTTCATTAAAAATAATTAAATATTTATAAATTCATAAAGTGTGTATGTAAAATAATATTTATTTATTTATTAAACTATGTTTTTAAATTAATTTAATTACCCAAATTTAGAATTTTATTATATGAATAAACAGTTTTGAATATTAAAAATTTATATACTTTAAAGAAGTTTTAAATTTAAATATATCTTAAATTTTTATTTATATTTTCAAAACATTTTATTTAAATTTTAAAATTAATTATAAAATAAAATAAAAATTATATTATATTCATTATAGTTAAAATGATTAATTAATATATTGTATAATTAAATTAGTATTTATCTAGATAATAATAAAATAATATTACTTTTAACTTGAAAACAATTCCAAACCATTTTATAGTTCTCATAAGTTCATAAAAAGGAGAAACTAAAACAAAAATCAAAATGTCAAATAAGGCCTAAAAGCGCAGACAGAAGTATAATCAAATAGATATTAAATGACATTGTTAATGTGAAATTCCAGGATCACTCCATTCGGTGCACAAATGCTTATTTGAAAATGAATTCAAAGCTTCTTAATTGTTCCCAATTCACAAAATTTTCAAATCAAATATTTTTATTACTTTTAGGATGAACAAAATGATAAGAATCCAAATAATTAAATTGAAAATTGAGAGTTCCTTTGCTTCTAGTTTTGTTTTTGTATTTTTTGTTTTCTTTCTAAATTCAGTAAAAACATTTTGTTAATTTCTTCTTTCTTCTTATTTTTGTAACTTATGAAAAACATACATTCTCATTTTTTATCATATGACTTTATTATTAGCTAAATAAATAATTATTATATAATAAATTTATTTCTAGTTTTGTTTTCATTATTATCAATAATAAAAGTGTAACTATATATATTCATGTTAATAATAAAATCAATTTTATGTTTCTTTAAAAGAATAGAAAAGAAATCAGAAAACCATAACCAAAACCAAAAGCTAAATATAGAGTTGAAAGGCATACACTGACGAGAGGAATATATGCAGTAATGTAGATACGGAGATAGAACAAATCATCGTCGAAACCAAAAAAATGGACAAAAAAGAAAAAAGGGGAAGAAGAAGTGCACAGTTGGTCGAGTTTGGACTTGCTAATTTAATCCCAAGCAACAACTTGGCAATCAAGTAGCATAAGTGTGAGGTTTGATGTCAAGTTCTATATTATCATAGAAGCAATTGTTGTGATTTACATATATAACCAAAGTACATGCGCTCTGCCCTCGCTTTGTTCCTTCAATTAAATTTGTCTTTGTTAGTTAGAGCTTGGTTAGTTGATATGAAAAGAAAGAAATGGGTAAGAAATAAAAAAAATAATTAGTAATATATTATGATTAAATAAAAAGTATTTTTATATTCCTTTTAAGATAATACTTGATATCTCTAATATAATAAGGAATGAAAGTCATATTTATTTCTATTTTTTACTTTATTTATTATAATTTTTATCGTAATTCTTACCTTAATTACATTGAAAAGTTATGGGGTCCTGTTAGCGACGAAACTGAAGGGGAACACCTCCACTGTCACATAGGAGAGAGGAAGCAAATGACCGACAACACGCCGCACCCAACTTTTCTTTCACAAGACATAAATTTGTGGATGCAATATTTTAAGGGAGTAAACTTTTAGTAATGGCATGCGCGACAACAAAAGGGCTTTTATAAGATAAGTCGGATATTTCATTTTTCAGCTCTACAAATATCTTCTCGTAAAACATTCTTAAGAAAGAAAGCACGATATAGTACAAAGTTAATTCTCGCATGATTGCACGATCCATGTGAGAAAAACGTAATAAGATCATGTAACAAAGTTAATGACATGGCGAAACTGTAATACTGAAAACAAAACATTATGAAATATATTATTAGTAGTTTTCCTTAGTAGTCTATAATAAAGAAATGCACAACAATCATAAAGCAAGTTGTAAATTTAAGACAAAATAAAGAAATATTATAATTTAATTAGTTTTAAAACAAATTTTCTCAAACTACCAATTTTAAAAAACAGCATGAAAATATAAGATGAGTGCTTTTTCGAAACCATAGTTTTGAAAAATTAACCATACATTCTAAAAACTTTTGTTTGGTACAAACCTACTTTTGAAACAGTAAAATGATTGTAATATTAATCCCAAACGCATATTTAGCTTTTATAAAAAATATTAGTGTTTCTCATAAACTAATGAATTTTGTAATATTTTTAGATATAATTACCAGTTGGTCAATTGTTCTTGTATAAACAACACTTCTATCTATAAAAAAAAAATATTCAGCAATAACACCAAACATAGTCAAGAGCATATAAATTCTTCGTGAAATCGAAAACACCGTTAGCGTTTCTGTCATAGAACTCTTAATGTTTTCAATTTTTGATTAAGTAATGGACTCTTAAACAATGAAGAAGATGTTTCTTAAAACAATTTTCTCAAAATATATATATAAAAAAAGAAGTTGAGAACAAAGTGAATCCTTCTTCAACTTAAAATGCTTACCTAGCAACATATTGACAATAGTAATACTCGTCACAATATGATTGCTCTCATTATTCAATCGTAAACATAACTAATATAAATAATTATAGAAAATAATTTATATGAAATATATTGGTGTTGTAGGCGGTAATAACTTATTTTATTTTGTAAGACTAAACATGATTAGTTTATTACTTGCATTATTTTTTTACTATTTTCCTTATTTAATATTAATAGATTTGATCTAATTTAGGAATACTTTGATTAAACCTACAAATTAAGTTAGTAAATTTTAAATGTATATGGTTGATGTAGTTATTGAATACACTCAACAACGTAAATCACTTGACATGACTTTAAAATCTTTATATGAATGAATATTTTGTTTACTGTCCTGGTTTATAGCTTGTTACCTTCTCCTATGATATCAAAATGTTAAATTGTATTCAATGCTTTTTGTTCTATTCACAAGTAACTTCATTCTCCTCTCCAGTTTCTTATGATAATTTCCTTCCTTTTCTCATGCCCATTTATGCAGGTAATAGTGTTGAACACATTCTGCAAAGAGATCAGTTTGTTAGGGTTTGTACCTCCATAATCAATTTTGATGGATCATCAAGTCCGAGTGAATGTGCTCAAATTTTATATTGATAAAGGCTAAAGGTAAAGGCACCTAGAAGGCTAGAACTACTTTCTATCTTCTATATAATCTGATACAAGGTCTAGGTTCAGTTGCGCGTCAGATAAAGATCCAGAAAGTTAATAATCTATAGACCTATATACAATCAACCTTTTATACTTTCTAAATACAGCAACCATGAAAATGAGCGAAGAAGCAGTTAGGAAGATGACTGGGAAATTATTTATCGTAGCTGTTATCTTGTTGTTTCATTTTGCAGCTAAACCTGTCGTCGCTTCTAGGCTCTATAAAGAAGGCAATCTAAGCCCCAAAGTTGCTAACGACAGTGGTGGTGCAGTGTGGGAATCAATGGAAAGAACTCCTGTCCCTCCATCTGTTTCTTCACCTTGCACCTACATAGGCAGTGGAAGCGGCGGTCGATGCCCTAGTCGCGAGTAAGTTCCATGGCTGCTTGGGGCATGCATGGATGGTCAAGGTGATGGGTTGTGTTATATGTATAAATATGAACATGTGTGTTTGTAGACATGAAACTCAGTCTCATGTGCACAGGATATTCCTGTGATTACACTGAAGAATAAGACTGAGATTTTAATTCTTCTTAATAAGTGTGTTGATTGTACATTTAAGGCATTAATCTATACTTGTGTGTGTGAATGAAGGGGTAATGATATCTTTGGGCTTTTACGCAAAACATCTTTTCCAATAATTGGATGGAGATTTTCTTCGGTGTTAATCAAATAGAAAATTTAATTCTTCACAATTTTCTGACTTGGTGAGGGCACCTAACTCGATTCGTGGAGGATATTGGGGTAGAATCCCAACATCAAACCTCAGGCCGTGGGTCTATAGGGAAACAGCAAAGAGAGAAAACATTCAGTTTCGTAGGATCTATTTTCGCGGGTTGAAAGTCAACAGTTGATTACTAATAATGTTCGACCTACAGTTTATTCAGAGTAGGATTTAGTCTTCCAAAAATATCTGAAGGCCCCCTAGCAATATTATTACTTACAACAAAGGAAGAAGACATTACGATCAAGATTTATTTAGGTATTTAGTATCAAGATTTTCTTTAATGCATGTCGTGGCAAACAGTGATGTGACTGGCGATGGCTAGGGTTACTAGCATTAACGCAACAATCGTGCCAAAATTCTGAACCCGACTTCGGCCAGGCAAACTGAATTTATATAGCTTATAGTTTCTGTTTTTAAAAAACAAGAAAAACCAATTTAAATCACTCTGAATAATTACAGAAGAAGCTTCCACAGTCTGTAGGGGATCGGTGATACAAGTTCATCTGCTCTTCGGTTTCTATGAGCTCTAATGACTACTCCTGTTGATTTCAATTAATAACCCAGGGAATGCCACTGGTATATTAGATAATTTTCTACCTTGTTCCAGTTTGGTGATTTATTGGTTCCATGACCTATCTTTCTATAGCTTTGGTTAGTCTTATTGGCAATTTGGTAGCTCTGTTAGCTAAAATGAAATGCTTTATATTATGTCTGGAGTCAAAATTTTTTAAGTATTCTCTGGAGTTCGAGTGAGATCAAGTAGGATTCCTATGTAGCATCAAAACACTAGCAAAAGTTTTCCTCCCAGTTTTTTTTTTTTTCCGCCTTACTTCGTGTGGATTTAAGAATATTTGCAACGCCATCATATTGAGTTTCAATAGCTAAACGTGTCTTACATATATCTTCTTTACTACAAATTTCCTTTTACAACTAAAGGGGGGATGTAAACTTTTACCTCGGGAAATGATCTTGTATGCGATCGTCGCAGTCTTACTTGGAGTTTGTTAATCGATAAAACAGAAATTGGTAATTATCATCCTGCGGCATAAATTGCTCGTTATCTCAAACTTCAATATAATATTAATTAGTAAACATGGTTGGTGTCTTCCTGATGAAGTATAAAGATTAGTTTAGGATCCAGTTTTTCTGGAGCCCACAACTTCAAATCTTCTGTACTGTTATTTATGTATCTTTTTTTTAAATCTAGAAATAATAAATAAATACGACTTCCATCTACGTAGAGATCAATTTTTTTCTTTATTAATTTAAAACATGTTATTGTACGGCACGCCGTCATATAACTGCTGCGTAGTCAGTTTAGAGATTTGCAGTGTAGTTAGGGGGGCCCTTACTATTGAAGAAATTGATTTACACAAGGGTGCTGGGCTGAGTATGTCCAAGTTCGAGTTAGATTCTTGGATAACTCAAACATTGAGCTTGATTTGAAATACAATTTTTGTTTTTAAAACTGAAACTTAAATTCGGTCAATTTAAATTTGACTCGTTAATTTTAGATTGAAGGAAGAAATTTCAGACTGAAGGTAGAAAGGTTAGGCCTAATACAGGCTTAGTTGTCGTCCGTAATTGATCATCCGATCAAAGTCATTCTTTAATAATTTTAACTGATGATTACAAAAGCGAAAAGTCATAACTCAGTTCAACCGTTTAGCCTTGTGTTCTTTTAATTAAGCATATAGGCATGTGAGCTGGGAACACGTGGGATTGGAAATCCCAACTTTTGTGCGGGTCGTAGGAATTAAATAATTAAGTTGCAATAATTGTAGTTCTCGTCATGAATCTTCGTCACTCACGAGCTTCAAGTGGTGGGGGCTGTCGTCAAGAGGATGAAAAGCATCCCTCAACTCAATTAATTAAAAACAGAAAAAGGAGAGAAGCCTCCCATATGAAACAAATGGACAATTACCGGCAAGTTCGGCCCAATATTACCAAATTATTGAGAAATTTAGGCACTCTTTTTGCTCACGACGAAAAATTCTGACCTTAAGCCACTTCTATGCAGAGGTGTATACGCCAAATGAGTTAAAATTCATCAACGGCAATTAAACATTAATTTACTATGCAAATAAAATGCTGCCTGATTGGTGCATGTAGTCGTACCCACTGCGGGATGGGAGGACTAGTGACATTTTCTTGTCTACATAAAGTATAATGATTGATTAAGTCCTGTGTAAGACCCCACTTTACGCTTATATTCACCAGCCACTTGCGGACATATAGCACAGGAATTTTAAAGTGGACCGATCATTACACGACTCTTCGCTGATAATTAACGATTAATCTGGCAACTGTACCACATATACATTCTCCATTGAGCCTATCATTCCCAATCTGACATAAAGTTCGTGATTGCTTTTGGAGGTGGTGGAATGATTGGAGACCACAGTGGCGTCGATGGGGCTTGACCATGAAAGGAAAAGATCCAGGGATGCAGAGGAATATCAGAAAATTTTAAGTACATGATGACTACTATCTTATATCAGTCAAGTCGTTTTCAGAATTAGTTTAGTATGTGGTGACCGTGTTTCTTTAATTACCCTTCCCCACTATAAGGAGAATGGAAGCAGAAAAGACACGTTCCTTTCTTTCTTATATATAGGAGAACCACAAACCCCCTTATATATTTCTATGAAGAAGAGGCCAAAATATGAAGGCAAGAACAAAATTGACTGGAGTTTCGATAAACGAGTTAAGGAAAGAATAAGTTTATGATCAGAAAGCAGAAAAAAAATTGGTTTTAAGGTCTACGATTCAAGCTGATAATAGTGCCTGATGCGCATGCAGAATCTTCTCCATGTAGGCATACCTTTTCCTCTTAAAAGAATATGAGGAGGTCTGGAGGACACGAATACGATGCATCCCAAGATATGTTAATCACACATAAACCTTGGATTATGTTAATTAACTAACAGTTAATATATGCTTATAGAATTCAGGTCCTCCAAGAGTTGTTATAATAGTGCTGTGACTTTCACTTATCGTAGAGATGCATGGAAATCTTTAAAAGACGGCACTGTACGTATTTGTTTAAACGAACAAATCTCAGTTGTCGATTTGCCTTTCATTGTTTGCTACAGCGACATAATATAATTAACTTTATGTCTTTTCTTTAGTAGTCACCACAGAGACAACGGATCATTTTTTATTGACTTATTGCTGTTATTTATTTCTCCGTCTTTTTGTTAATGCACGTCAATTAAAAACAAAAAGTATATCCTTTTTTTTTCTCTATCATATGTGTAGAGGGCGCTAGATTTATGGTGGTGGATCATTACTGTGATTGGCTTCATATTTCAGTTTCATGGTTTCAATTGTCATTTGCTGCCATGAAACTTATAACAAAGTTCTGATCAATTATATCCTTCACATCGTCTATTCCTCCACACACCAAGTTCTTACCTGGCTACATGTTTGGATTAGTACTTTGCCATGCTCTATCTCCAGAAGATATTTAGAAGCACCTAAAATAAGAAGCAGTATCAGCAAATTTATTTTTGAGGGTGATCTGTTCTTTCTTACTAAGACAGTGATTTAGGGACCCATTTCAAGGTTAACTTAATGGAAGGAGTTTTTAGTGGTTTTCTGTTATTTCTCGTTCAGTTACATATTTTGGTCTCGGATCTAATCTGTTTGTTTTTAATAAAGAGCTTTTTAAGTTCAATTTCAATGTTGTGGTCTTTTCCAGTGTTATTCACGATCCCATTTGGTGTAGTTTAAACAAATCAATCGATATAAATTTAGCTTTAATTGGAGGATTTAGGTGATTTAAATTTATTTTTTCAAATTTATATCTTAAAAATAAAATTATTAAAATTAAAATAATCAATTCAATTTTTGTTTATAAGCTAAAATATGGAAACTTTCAATATTTGACTATATATATAATACAAAATTACAAAATAAACAATGAAATATTAAGAAAATTTTCATAATGCAGGTAAAATCGGTTCATTATGTAGTTCTTTTTCCTATTTTAGTTTAATAAAAAATCATTAAATTATAAATTTAAGGATATATCTTTTGCTATTTTACTTTTATAAAAAAATCATTAAATTACAAATTTAAAGATATCACATAATACAAGATAAAATATTTCATAGAATAATAATTATGAAATAAGAAAATCATTATTTTATAAAAGTTTTGATAAAACTAATATAACATAATTAAGACACTAATTTCATTTTATTATAAAAGTGAATGGTGTTGATAAATAATGTGCAATAAAAACATAATAAAAAACAATAAGAACATAAGCAGATATTTACAAGGTTCGGCCAATTGGATGTACCTACATCCTCACGTGTCAAGAGCAACTAATTTACTGTTGAATAATAATGATAATAGTTAGTTCCATAAAACTAGGCTTACAATATTATATTTATATGTAAACTTTGGCTCATATAATTATACTCAAGTACTCTTTTACCAAATCCAATCTAATTTATGTATGACTTTAATAAATCTTAGAATTCTTTTAAAATTTAAAATCTACCAAAAATATGTTCCTAAATAAGGTTGTCCATCACAAACATGGTCTGGGATACGATCGTATATCTAACTATTTTTGCACATATATGGACATCAACTTTGACACACCCCTATTTCAGGTCATGTATCTCTCTACTTCTTTGCATATATGAACATGAACACGACCGTATCACTGGCCATATTTTATTGTTTCTCTATTCGTATGAAAACAAGCTCAAACAAGTCTATACCCCAAGTAGTGTCCTATGAAAAATTCTCTACCACACCAACACATTTATGTCTTCATCTTTACGTTCCAGAAAAGAGCATGCCCTAATTACAACAAAGCATACTATTAGAGATGATTTTTTTGGGGACGATTTAAAAATTGTCGCTAAAAGTAATCTTTCTGTGAAGAATTATCTATTTGTCGCAAAAAGTCAAAGAATTTGCGATGTTTTACATAATTGTAGCTAAATAAATATATTTTATGACGATTTTTTCTGATTGTTGCAGAAGGATTAACATTTGGTGACGACTTGTTGAATTCGTCTAGCCCTTTGTGACGATTATCGTTAATCATAGCCAAAAGTTAACTTTTGGTGACAAAATTGCAAATCGTCACCAAAAGTTAAGATTTTATATCTTTTGTTTTTTTAGGCAATAATTGATAAATTTTTGTGTATGATAGTATTCTTAAAAACAATAATGTTAAGAAGATAATTTTTTTAATGATAAGTGTGCTTAACAATCCTAAGGTTAATTATAATTGAAATTTATAAATTTGTTTAAATAGCTAATGCATTCAAACTCTATAAATTTGTTTAAATATATAGATTTATACCTAAATGATTCTTTAATGATGCCTATTGTACATAGTACTATAACTCTATTCATACAAAAAGAATGGAATATCTAAAAATTGTAAAATGTTTTAAGTTTTAAATATATTGTTGAAAAATACATGCATGGTAGGTAATTTAAAATTTGAAAAGTAAATATTTTTGGACATAAAAAGATAAAAATATCTAAAAATTTTAAATTTAATAAGATCAAAATATCATAAAATTAACATTACTAATATAATTAATCATTAATATTTATTGACAATAAAATAATAATACATAAAAATATTGAAATATGTTAAAATATAATATAATGATATATGATATATAAGTACTACAAGATGTTAATTATAAGTTTAACAATTCTTACAGACAAAATAATAAATAAAGTTTCACGCCTAATATTCCATTAAAAAGGAAAAGAAATAATTATTGTTTTGGATTCTAAGTGACTTTATGGTCAATAGAAAAGGTAAAGGGGTTTCCAATGTTTGGATTCCCAAAAAGACTCCTTGCACATTCCAAGCAATTGATTAAAATAGTTAAACATCTTTCGTCTGGTGAAATGACACCCTCTTCCAACAACTTCTTTGCTTTAACTAAATTTGTAGAAGATACAGTGAACGATTTTCCAGTTGTAATATGCATGACGGTATTAGATGAACCGAACTTACTAAGCATTTCACCTAATGAGCAAACAGTATAGAATAATCAAAAGTAAATCAAACATTATTAGGAACCCAAATTGGAACACATGCATACCCGATTGATAAACTCCATCATCATCACAATAAACAAACATAGTTTTTGTAATCAACCACTATTCTAAAACAACTGATTTTTCTAATCTTGTACGAACCATTGTGACATTGCCACCGCCTTTATTTCCATTTATGTTCTCTTAAAGATTCAAGGAAGCTTAACACAACATATAGTAAATACAATTAGATGTTCATATAATAACTTCACAATAAAAAATGAGATACAAATAATAAAAAAGGAGAGGTAGTTCAGATGATACTAAAAAACTTGAAGAAGAAGATCTACCATGGAAGGCAAGGGGTGATTATTATTTGAAGAGCAGATATGTTCTGTAATGATTTGTTCTTGATTAAGGAGAATTTTGCCATATTCCTCCTAGCGGAATTCATTTATGCCATCAGAAACTAGTCACCACGTCGACATTCTGTGATAAATTAATGTTAATAATTTTATTCTAAAAAGTCAACAAAATAATTCTTATTTGAATGTTCCAACATTCTAGCAATATTATTTTTGTGATCTATTGTTGAGTGAATTTGGCAAAACAATTTACTCGTTTTACGCTAAAAAATCGTAAGTATACGGATAGTGACTTTTAGTTAGAAAGCAGATATCGATCCCATAGGGATTGATGCCTAGACACTACTTAATTCAAATCAAACTTTGTTTAAGAAAAGAAATTTTTAAAAGGAAATAATCTGAAAAATTAAACTAAAATTGAAAGACTAACAATGAACAATAGATAATACCAAAATACAGAAAATTGGAATTTAAAGTTTGAACGACTAGAGATCACTTTCTTCCTATCTTGTCTCCCTCTTATTTTATTAATTGAATTGTGTCTCACCTAAGATGTGTAATTATATTAACTACTCTCTCTCAAGGTATGATTAATTTTCCCTAATCAAATTAAATTAAGTTGATTAAGCGATCTCTCAACTTACCCAATCACTCCACCAATTTAACTAGTTATTAAGCTATCCTATGGGTGATCAATTAAATTAGCCGAGATCTCTCTTATAACTAATCAATTAACATGATGATTATAAGTCTATAGGTTGTCAACTCTCGTTGTACAATCCTACACAAATAACCTAACTCAATCTCTCAATTTATTGTAAGGTATAAGAATATAATCAACAATCATCAAAGACAACTTTCATTCAATTCAATAAAATAGAAGTTTAACAAAATAGTTCAAAAGTAATCCTTAAAAACAATTCAGTCACTCATGGTCTCCACAACATCACCAACACTGAAATATTCCATCTTACAAAGATTAGAAGAGATAAAAACAACAAAAAATTGGATAAGAAAACTCCTTCTCTTCTTTGCCAAAATCTTGGAATTCTGGTGTTGATGTGCTATTTTCCCAATTGTTGTTAATAATCCTTGAATCTCCACCTTCCTCAAAACTCAAAACTTGTATTTTTCACTCTAGGAGGCTCTTCCCTACACGTCCTCTTTCATCTATGGGAGTTTAATATGTTTTATAGTCCGGAAACTCTAAAGTTTAATTGAACACTACATAATCTCCCGGATAAAATATCCCATGATCGTGGGAATTGGCATGATTCCCACGATCGTGGGATCTTGCAACAAAATCCTTCTTCTTTTCTTCTCCTCTTTGGTCTCTAGCTTAATCTCCAAGTTTCTCAATCTTCATTCCTATATAAAAAATGATCAATTCTTACCCTAAATTAACATCAAACATTAAAATAAATCAATGAAGATCAAACTAAACGAAAACGTACAAGATGAATCCTAAAATACAACAATAATCAACTATTATGCAAGAAACACATGCCAAATACATAGAAAAACATAGAATAATGCATAACTATCAACTTCCCCACACTTAAATCTTTGCTTGTCCTCAAGCAAAATAAATACAACCAATCAATTCTATCACTTCATTTTCGCAAAGATCAAAGCATGCAATCCCTCAAAATTTAGCCAACTCAAATATTAAGTTACTACACATATCATGACTACTTTTTCATTAGTGTACATAAGCAAACTCAACATATGGAACCATCACTCAAAGATAAGTATAAATGCAAAACGAATCTTTCTCATAGTTTCACTCATTTCTCTCAAGTGTTTGATGGTTAGTGTTTCGCTTAAACTTCCTGTAGGAAACTACACTACCACAGGCTTGCTAATACACCAATTCTCCTCTACAATGATTGCATGCATAAATAAATCAAAAGGACTTGTTTCGGGTGGTATATGGTAAGGTTTAAGGTGGGTAAATAGGGTAAAGGGTTTAATACAAGCATTCGTAAAGTAAAAAGCAAGTGAAAAGGGATAACAAAACATAACTCCGAGATATACAAATGTAATTATGCTAATACTTTGCACTTATTTATGCTACTCAATTGTTCGTCCTTTTTCTTTTCAACAATTTTTTCATTTTTCTTTCTTTTTCTGAATAGATGGAAGAAACTATGAATAAAATAGCAACTAAATATAATGTGATTCACAGAGAAGTATCCTCAACTCATCTCGGTAAAAATTTTCACAATAATCCCAACTAAGTATTAATTAATACTTAGCTAAGCTTGTGAATAAGTAGTTTAATGGGGTTTCAATTTTGAAATTTTTTTGGTATTATCAAGAAACAAAAGGTTAAGGCTCAACGGGGGTAGCAAGAGATCATACAAGGGTAGGTCATTTAAGCCAAGGGTTAACACAAAAAGGGTCTTAATCATCCCAATTAAGTATGCATCCAGTAGACTCATACCGATTTAAAACAAGTTCTGAAGATAATATCCTAAAGAAGCATCACACAACAAAGAAATATAATGACTATAGATGGAGTCATATAGGCTTAATCCTCACATTGGCTTAAATGAAAATTCATTATGCATCTCTACGCTACCTTATTGCTCAAATGTCAAATTGTGAGTAAGCTTATGTAACCAACTAATTTTCATCACTCAACATGGTTTACTTTCTACTCAAGTAGCCTAATCCAAGTTCAAGCATGCATTTAATGTAACACCCCACTCCCACTGGATCCGAACCCGATATCGATGGTGATACCCGAGTCCGTGCCCCGCGAGAATGGTGTGTCACATCACTTCACTAA
>JAOQMS010000004.1:15141349-15178417 GCA_027563885.1 Erythroxylum longipes | reverse complement strand
TTTGAAAGGTTTTTGGTTCAAAGAGCTTAAGAAATATATGGGTTTAAGTATTCTAGGATCTATTTTAGTGAATGTGCATTATGGGTTATTCAAATCCGAATTTCTATTGAATGGGAATTGTGTCTTTTATGAAGGAAATCAAGGAGGGGTTTAAGAGAGGCAAAAAAGAGCAAGAGGAAGGACATCTTTAAGTCCAATACCTAAACAAGCAAGGTTTTCAAGATGGGTTACAGTTTTATGATTAAGCAATAGGTCATTAAAGTGCCCTTTTCTTCAACTAAATAACTTTTTAGGAATTAAAAGCCCTATATTATATTTAATTTCAATATCATTACATTGTTATTTCATATTACAATTGCGACTATACAATGAATGCTAACATGAGTCAAACCAGGATAAGTTAATAATAATGAGGAATTTATTAATAATAATAATAATAATAATAATAATAATAATAATAATAATAATAATAAATAATAATAAATAATAATAATAATAATAAGGATGAACATATTTTGGTCTTTTTATTACTTATTTCTTTGTCATTTCAAGTTTATATTTTCAATTCAAATATTGGCATAGAATGAATTATCTATTCCATTTCTTGAACCAAACAAAGTAATACCTATTCTATTCTTTATCTATTTCATTCTTTGAATCAAACAGTCTATAAAGAGTTTGTCGGATGCTTAAGAGGCAAATCCTGCTTCTAAAATGAACAAGCATTAAGCTCGATGAGAGTATGATTTTGCTCCGTAGCCAGTGATACAACTCATGTGATTTCGCCTCTAGCAGAAATTCATCGACCCTTGATAATCTAAAGCACACGGTTCCCAACTTGGAGCTTATATATCTTCATGAAGACTTCTTAATTGAGTAGGAATTGATTAACAACCTATCAATAAATAAAAAGAAGAAAAAAAACTTGAGATAAATAAACTGATTATCCGCAGGATCAAAATTAAGCATGTATGCTTAAGGGGCAACAGAAAATCTGGCAGCGTTGTCTAGCTTCAGTTAGGTTTGTCAAGTATAGATGAAATTATTGATGAGGGAAGATACATATTACTTAATACTACATAACCTTAGAAGTGGGGGAAAAGTTAACAATGCAACTCAGGGTCCACAAGGTACATACCTTAAAACTGCTAAAGTTCATGGTATCCCATAAGTTTTGCTGGTGCAGTCATCATGAGAATTAAAGATTACATGATGTAGATTAGATTTAAACTTGTCTTCATCTGACTTGTAAAAGTAGGATTTCCCTGGGCCATCATCATATAAGTTAGTTAAAGTAAGAAGGAATCAAGCTTGGCCGCAAATCTCTCTAATCTTTCATTCGAGACAAATTAATTAAGGTTAATTTCTACTTAAAGAATAAAGTCAGGTCAACCACTATACTTGACACTGGTTTGTTCCTATGATTCTTTATAAAAGGAAAAGGCGTTTGCACTTTGATGTTTGCTTCTGTCTTGAATTGGTGGGCTCAATAAAAATATTATAGCAATGCTCAGGCCACGAATGGATTAAATAGGGAATTAAATCCGATGCTCTGTCGCTTGAGTGCTTCATATGGAAACCATACAATAGGGGACTTTTAAGTAACCAAACAAAAGTTTTCTGTTACACCTCCGGCTACATTACAGTATGGTCTCATCTCCTCGCTTAATGATGAAAAAAAGAAGCTGCTATATCAATCTCTTCAAAATAGTTCTCTCATAATTTCAAAACTTGAAACAATCTCACATTCAAGCAACTGAGATAAAGTTTAGACTTCATCCTCACGATATATTCAAAAAATTGTAAGCTCTTATTTTCTATCTAGTAAGGGAAGTAACTTATTTTTAACTTTTCCTTACCCATATATCGATTAATATCAAGAATTAGCAGTTATGGTCTTCTCTAAATGGAATTTAGTCTACGAAAGAAATTGGATTTATCGAGCTTTGTACATTAAATCATTCCTAGAATTAATAAAACTCGACTAGTGGAGAAAAGTCCACTAGCAGCATGCCATTGATCGAGTTTTCCTTGACCGACCAAGTTATGAACTTTCTTTACAACTTTGAACTTCTGCAAACATTCGAAACATCCCTCAAGACTTATTTGATTACTTTAAAATAAAAGAATTTATCCTAATGTTTGAACCTCTAATGAATCAATAAGTGAAGGATTGAGTTACTAGAGACAATTACATGTAATAGTTTTGACTGATCATGCTTGATTTATCTTGACTTTTGAACCTTCTTTTCAATTTAATTTGCTTTACATCTTTTTTGTTCTCTTATTGATTTATTAATTTAAAGTAATAGATAATTTGATGATTGAACACAATATATTGAGACTTAATACTGAAACTCTCCCTTTAAAACTCAATACTCAAATTTAATTATCAATGATATTTACGGTACTAAAAATTGTTGTTAAGAACCCAATTCTGACATAAATAAACTAGAAAAGAAACATTATAAATAAAACATATGTGCTATTGGTGATGGGTGCGGACAAGATAAAAAGGAAGCAACATCTGATGGTTCAAGAAAATCAAACTGAAAATATCGATCGTAATAGTTTACCAGTAAAGGATTTGACACGATGAAACATACAACCAATGGAGGAAGTAGGCAATTAGAATATGTGAACTTGTTTAGTCATTCTTTATTCAGGAATGAAGCAAGCATGCAGGATCAAATTGGCCTTTGGGCATTAATAAAGTAATAATAAGGGCACTATCTGGAATATAAATCTTAATTAAACATCACCGGGTTCGCCACCACAGACACGTTGCCTGAATCACGTCAACCAATCGGACCACATCTTCATGTTGGCTTGCTCATTTGGGTTACTCTTTTGAAAAAGAGAAAAAACGAAAATTTTGCTCTCTTTTTTCAAGGTCTCTGTCATGCCATGAAAGCCTTTTCTTTATTACCCATGTCTTGCTCTTAGATTATATTGAAAACATAATTTTATTTTTTCATAAGATTCGGAACAACTTGAATTAAGTGTTAGATTCATTCTGACAAAGGCAAAAAGTAACCGTATTATGTTGGGGACAGTGCCGTTGCAATTTACTAACAATATTGCATGCATAGATAATATTTATGAACTTTAAATTGGAAGCATAATTTATTACATAGACATCATTGCAATAGTCCTTTAATCTAGATCTCAAAATTATACGTTTTACACCAAAATATAAAATAGGAATTACATACTTTGATCCATGAGTTTAATTTAATCATAGTTGGGAAAAACCCTTGCCAAGTTATTGGATATAGAGAAACTTGATTTCTCTTCTCTTTTCCTCAATAATCCTACTTTTTGATGGTAAAAACGTAAAGAGAGGTATGTGGATGCGAGAGACGACCAGTTTCTATAAAATAAGGATATTTTAACCGTTCTCACCAAACAGTAAGTTTAGAACTAATCAAATTGATCAATCAGAATTTAACAGTTACTATTATTAAAACCATAATTATTAATGAGACATATATTATATATATGTTTTACATTCTCTCACTTGACTCATTAATTAAAGAAAATGCCATATTATGGTTTAATAATAAATAAACCTTCTTTGCATACATTTTGCTAAATTCTTTAATGTTGGTTATATTATAAATCACAATCAAACAAAGATACTAATAAGAGTTGTAGCAGTTTCACATTTGAACAAATGACATAATTCGTTCTCCGTACTACAATATTAGCACTTTATTCAATATGATTCATAAATAAGAGACGCATTAATGACTCAACAGTAATGTCTTACTTAAAGACAAATCCTATTAGCATAACTTATTCATAAATGTATAACATAAAATAGGATTGACAGAAATATAAACATAAGTAAGCTCGCAGATAGATGTAAGTTATACTATGCTTTGATAGATTTTATTGTGTTTTTGAGTATTTCTTAGATGATTATCATGTATATAGGCTTAGAATTATGTTATTATTAGTGTTTGTTTATATTGTAAGTGTTTGTATGGTTTTGAGCATGATTTAGATCTTAATTTTATGTTTCGAAAGGTGTTTAATGTGTGTTTGCGTGTATGGAAACAGGAAATTAAAAAAAAAAGAGAAGAATTGGAAGTATGGAAGCAGGTCACAATCATGACTCTTTTGCTATAAGTGTCACGATTATGACTCATTAGCCACGATCGTGACAAGCACGATAACAGACATGAGGACTGCTTCTGAGATCAACTTTTTAAGGATTATTTTAGACATTTGGGCCAGGGTAAAACCAAGTCTTTACCTTAGAAAGCCTTAGGACTATATAGATAAAAGAATGACCTAATCTAGGGAACCTCCATTTTTGCTACATTTGGAAAGAAGCCAAGAAAGAAGGGAGAAGAAGAGAGAAGAGGAGAGAGGAAGAGGGAGATGTTTTTGTTACTGCCATTCTAGTCCACTCCAAGTTATATTTCTCTTTCAATTTTATTATTTCTTTCATTTTGATGTTTAAGATGGATATGATGACGATGAATTTAAGTTTAAGGATGTTCTAAACTCTTTTAAGGATTTGTTCTTCAATCAATGTTAATTTGATTACTTTTTTGTTAATGAGTTGGGTATCATGATTGTTTGTTGTACTTGCATGCTTCGGTAATAAATCGAGAGAGTGAACCGACAGTAAAATGATTAGAATGAGTAATGAGAGTTAAACAATCTAATAGATCATACAAACAATCCAATCGGTAATTTATATAAAGAGAGATCTCATGTGAGGACCTAATTATCTATTAAAGTGCTTAGGATCTAATTGGATGTGTGGGCTATTTGCTAATTGAGAGATTGAAAATTCCATAATGCAATTTAATTATGGTTTATGATTTAAGGTTAAATAATTATAACTCCAAAGAAAGTAATCACCCTTTGAACTTCTAGGAACGATATCGGACTGATTCAAAAGTGATTAAGTTAGCGCTAGATGATAAGATAAATCTCCTTCTCTCATAATTGGTTAATCTTCCCTGTGTGAATTTCCAATAGTTAATTGGTTGTGCTCAAATTTGATTTCTTTGTGTTAATTTTACATTTTCATTTTCAATCAATCCATATTCATTTGCTTAATTTCCTGCTCATTTTTATTTTCATTTTAATTATGCTTTTAATCCTTAGACAAATTAGGATTTAATTAGTTCACTAATTTCTTAGGGGATCAACACCTTATATACTACACTTATGACCCTTGCGCTTGTAAAATATTGACGGTTTTAAAAGATTAAAACTTACTCAACACTCATAGTGTCAAAATACAAATATCGCAAATCTCAATAATGGTATCCCACAATACCATTCTTTTAATATTTTCTTTAAAGAATTTAAGTGCCAATCCTTTTGTCAAAGGATTTGCAATCATCTAATTACTGTTAATATGTTGAATTGACACAGTTTGTTTATGAACTTCTTATTTAACAGATAAGTATTTTAATTTCATATGTTTAGCACCTTTTGAATAATTGTCGTTTTTTAAAAAGAAAATTACTGTAGAATTATCACAATAAATTTTCAGTAGCTTGGCAATATTGTTGACAACTCTAAATCCCAAAATAAAATTTTGTAACTATAATCCTTGAATTGTAGCTTCAAAACATGCTACAAATTCAGTTTCTATAGTGGATGCAGCAATGATAAACTACTTTGCACTTTTCCAAGAAATAACCCCTCTAGCTAATAAGAAAATGTAGCCAAAAGTGGACTTTTTGCTATCAATGTAGCCGACATAATTTGAATCTAAATATCCAGTCACTTCCAAATGACTGAATCTCCTATAAGTGAGCATATGATCTTTAGTACCTTGTAGATATCTTAAAACTTTCTTTGCAGCTTTCCAGTAATCCAATCTATGATTACTTTGATACCTGCCCAACATACTAATAGCAAAGCTAATGTCTGGTCTGGTGCAAGTTTGAGCATACATTAGGCTTCCAACCATTGATGTATAAGGAATATTTTCCATTAGCTTATGTTCCAATTCATTCTTTGGACATTGATTAAGACTAAACTTGACTCGTTTCTGAATTAGAACTACACTTACAGAATAATTTTTCATGCCAAATCTCTCCAAGACCTTATTAATATAAGCTTTTGAGATAAGTCTAATAGTCTTTATGACCTATCACGGAATATTTCAATTCCTATCACATAACTGACTTCTCCCATATATTTCCTTTCAAAATGCTTATAGAGAACCAAGATCATTAGTAGCTAACAAGATATTATCAACATAAAGTAACAAATATAAACTTAATACCAAAGATTTTTAGATATATATACACTGATCAACGATGTTTTCTTTAAATCCAAAAGAAGTAATAGTATCATTGAACTTAAGATACCATTGTTGGGAGGCTTGTGTAAGTACATGTATCGATTTCTTGAGTTTACACACCACATCTTCCTTTCCTTTAATTGAAAAGCCTTCATATTGATCCATAAACAAGTCTTCCTATAAATTACCATTAAGAAAGCTTGTTTTCACATCCATATGATGTAAATATAAATCATAATGAGCCACTAGTACCATAATAATTCTAAAGGAGTCTTTCTTTGAAACGGGTGAAAAGACTCCTTATAATCAATGCCATCTTTCAGAGTATAACCTTTAGCAACAAGTCTAGCTTTATGTCTTTTAATATTACCATAAAAATCATGTTTAGTCTTAGAAAACCATTTACATCTGACTCTCTTACAACCTTCAGGCAATTTGAATAAATCCTAAACTTCATTATGCTCTGCAGACTTCAACTTTTCTTTCATAGAATCAATCCATTTAGTAGAATTAACTCTTTCAACGACTTATGAAAACGAAACTAGATCATCCTTATTTCCTTAGTCAAATTATGATTTTTGTAGATATACCATATAATCATTAGAAACAACTGGTTTTCTAAGTCTTTGAGACCTTCTTAATGATATTTCTCATGGTTGTTCTATAATTGGAACATTAATTGCAAGTTCAATAGGTTCATTAACTATAGGCTCTTCATGAAGTGTTTGATCATTTATTTATTGTTCCTGTAAATTTTAAAATTGTTCTACAACTATAGGATTAACGTGTATTAAAGAAGTCGGTAGGGGAACTTAAAATTTTATTTCTTTAATAACTAGATTACATGGTGTTTCAACACTCCCACTGGTTTCACCATTTTCAATGAACCAAGCATCTCCAATTTCAACAATTTTTATTGTATTATTAAGACAATAAAATCTATACCCTTTAGGCTTTTCTAGACAACCAACAAAAAATTCACTACTTGTTCTTGCATTCAATTTCTTTTTATGTGGATTATAACTTCTTACTTCTACCAGATAACCCCAAACATGTAGGTGCCTTAGACTAGATTTCCTTCCAGTCCATAGTTTAAAAGAAGTCTTTGGAATTGCCTTAGATGGAACCCTATTTGACAAATAAACAATGGCCCTCAATGCATGCATCCAAAATGATAAGGGAAAAGATGAATTACTTAACATACTCCTAACCATATCCATTAATATATGATTGCCATACCATTTTGTTGTGATGTACCTGACATTGTGTATTGAGTACATATACCATGCTTTTCAAGAAATTTGGCAAATGGACCTGCGCATTGTCCTAAATCATTATATTTGTTATAAAATTCACCACCCATATCATATTTGACAATTTCACCTTTCTATCTAATTTCCTTTACACCTCATGAACAAACACCTTTAGCGTATTTATTGCTTAAGTCATCAATAAATGTAATGAAATACTTTTTTCCACTAAAATATGGAACATAAAAGAGCCGATATATGTCAGGGTGTATAATTTCAAGAAGTTGTGTGCTTCTTGTAGCTCCTTTATTTATGTGTTTGGTTTGGTTTCCCTTAATGCAATCCACATACATACTCAGTAAATTACAAAGCTAGTAAAAGTTCATTCATTACCAGTATTTGTAGTCTTTCTTTGGAAATATGACCTAAAGGTTCATGACGCAAGAAAGTTGAACTATCATTAGTTAAACCACATTTAGTACCAACATTATGATGTGGGGTTAGTAGGGTTTCAACAAAAAGATTATCAAAATTTAACTTGTATATATTTGAGTAGTGCTCTAAAGGCAATCACCTTTAGCACTTTTGCATAAACTTTATTTTTATTAATAAAGTGAAAGGCAAATTTTCATTAATTTGATTTTAGTTTATTTATGAATTGATGTCGATCTTAAATCGAATTAATGAAGTCCATGATGCAAAACATAGCATGAAGGAATTCATAATGAGATCATGATAATGAGATTCCTATTATATGCAATTATGTTAGTATCTAAATTATCCCTAGTCATAGGATTAATATGACAGGACATTATTAATCCGGATAGAATAGCATAAGTTATACTCCTTGATTTGATCAAGCAGTGGATCTCACAAACTGTAAGCATGAAATATTTAGAGTTAACATGTGGATGCTTACTAAGAGTAGTAAGTACATCGGATGACCCGTTATCATATTATCATATGGATGATCTCTCAAATGTCAATGATTAATCTCATCATATCAATGGTGAAAATGTCCTTAGAATTGAGGTACTCAAGGATATCTTGGATATTGATCCTATGGTTTGACATTATTCCTTATTGCCTTAAGACGAGGCCACTTATAGGGTGGCGATTGGGTACAACTATTGGTATTCGAAGGTAATTAGATAGCTAATAAAGGATTCACCACTTCTAATAGAAGGAGATGATACCCACAACCTCTTGTCGAGGTCATTACTCAGAAGTCTCTGGCCAGAACAGTTATATCTTATAAAGAGAGTATTCAATGATACATAGAGTAACGAGATCTCAGGATAAGGACTAACATTACTTGGACTAGATGTTACGTAGTTAGTCTAGTGGGAGATGACATATAACCCATACTCCTAACCAAGTGGGGTATAGAATGGTGAAGGGAAAAATTGCACGAAAATTGTCTATTGAAAGGTTTGTAAGTCAAATAATTAACTATCGAAGAGTTCATGTGTTAATCCAGTTATATTCGTAAATTGACATTATGAAACCCTTCATGATTTACTTGAGTTAAGAGTTAATTCAAGTGGCATGAAACCATCCATAATTTTATTGGATTAAGAGTTAATTCAAGTGACAAAAATAATCGGGAACTTAAGGTCACACATATAAAAGATTGGATGAAAAACAAAGTATGCATGGCTGTCATTGAATTAGGCCACGATCGTGACCGAAGGCACGACAGATCATGCATAAATGAGTTCTTCACTTATATACATATGCACTAACAAGTTAAAACACACTTAAGTAAGAGGATAAGAGGTTCAGAAGTGTTCTGGAGTTAGAGAGAAGTGGTCTTGAGTCTTGTTCATGCAATTTATGCAATTGTCGCATGAATTTAATTGCATACAACATAATTTTGATCTAACTCTGCATTTGAGCATCTACTTGAACTCATCTTGTTTTGTGTTCTAACCACCCATACAAATTGTTTTTCTTCATCTTTGCAAGTTCTTGAGTGATCAAGAAAGTGTTTGGTGTTTTCTACAACCCAAACAAGAAGAATATTAATCAAAGGAGGAGTATTATCAAAGGTATATGTGTTGAAATTTCATGTTCTTATAATCTGTGTATGCATGCATCCAAGATTCTGGATTTTGGGGATGTTTTGGGGTTGGAGTTTAGATTCCAACACTTCCACTACCTTGTTATGTATGTGATGCATAGTGGTATCAAAGCTAAGTTATTCATAGATTAGATGATGTATTGAACATGTGCAAACTGTTTGTTGGATTGTGATTGACATGCATGTTGATTTGGAAAACTTCGTATAAATTGTAGAATTTTTTTTTTCTGATTTTCTTTCACAAAAATGTTTATAATGTGTTATATTATGTTTCTATCAAAGGAAATGGCAATTAAATGTCATTTTTTATTTTATTTTGAATTAATATCCAGTCTGTTCATATTTTGGCTTTTGGGATTTTCTGGAAAACTGAATGCATATGCTGATTTTTAAAATTTCATAATAATTCTAGAAAAATTGTTTTTCTGATTTTCTTTCTAAAAAATGCTTATAATGTGTTATATTATGTTTTTGTCAAAGTAAATGGCAATTGAATGTCACTGCTATTTGATTACGAATTTAGTTTAAGCCTAATGCATGTATGAAGTTCTTGGAAATTCTGGAAATCTGATGAACATGCATGCTTATAAATTACATATTAATTTTTATTAAAATTGTTTTTATGAATCTTCTACATGGACATGCAAGATAAGATGTTTCCACGTGTATGAGATGTATGAAACTTGTTGTGAAAGTGATTATCTTATGCATACATGATGCAGAGAATGAGTAGTGTTAGAAGTAATATGAGAAGTGTCATATACATGTGATGTGTTGGCTGATTCCACTAAGTTAATAAATAATTCCTATGAATTAGTTTCTGGAATTTTTTATTTATGGAATTATTTATTAGAAACATTTATAATTTGTATAAGACTTTAGAATTTTTTTAATATTAGTTGAATTTTATTCAATTAATAAATCAAGTCAAAGTCAACATTAGTTAGCTTTTCGAAAGCTGATGGAGTTGACATGTTTAATAACTTATATGTATTATTTTCGGTTATAAGGCCTTGAAATTTTTTATTAGATAAAAAATATGTTATTTTGATGCTAATAGCACGCTATTAGGGTCTGAAAAGTTTTTAGACATCGAATCAATCTCTTTAGTGTCAAGTAGGTTAACGCATTTATCATGATAATTTTGGTCTTCAATATATTTTTGGCTTATGTCGAAATTGTCTTGATAAAGTTGAGATAACCTAGGACTATTTTAGATGAATAATTAATGTTTATGAATTTTGGAAACCCCAAGGCTTGATTTAGAATTAATCCAAGTAGAGCATAACATTTCTAGTGTGACTAGAAAAAGGCATGTGCACTAGTATTAAAGTGTTTAATTAGGACATCAAAATAATTGAATTTTAGGGTTCCTAATTGAATCACATTCATAATTTGATTTAGTGGAGAATAACACTAGTACCTAATTTGGTTTTAGAGTTGAATCAAATTATGAACTTTTGATGCATAGTTAAGTCACAACCTTAATTAAACCTCTTTTGTGTGTTACATGCATTAGATGCATTTTAAGGGTTAGTTAAAATGACCTGATAAGGTGGTTATGGACAAAGGCCCAATTTAATTGATTCATCCATAATCTAAATATATGTATGAGATATATATATAAATACCATCCAAGTATTGATGAGACCAAAGAACAAATCTCTCAACCGAAATATTAGGACTTATGCCTTCCATTAATATGGCAAGAACCTGAGTTCTTTTAGAGTTGGGTTGTTGGGCAAACCTAAGCTCGCTCTACAAGAATTTGTTCAAACCATGGAAAATTAGATTTCGAAATTAATGGGTTGGTCCTAACTGGAAGCATTGATTTGTTGGGCAAACCCAAGGTCAACGTGGATAGAGGCGAAGTTGGGTTATATATATAGAATGTATACGAATCAAGAGTTGATAACCCAATAAGTGTGCTAAATCAATGATTGATGGCATAAGCTGATAGTTGCATAACTGAATGCAATTGGTATGAATGATGCTTACCGATTGACCTAAAGTGGCTTGTTGGGCAAACCCAAGGCCATTCTTAGTGATATTGGATATCAACCCATTAGGAAAAATATAAGTTTTCTCAAATTCGTAGTGAGGGATATGGATTTGGATAAAAATATTGGGACCTATAATGCATATGATTAAAGTCCTTATCGATATGTATTAGTGCACATTCTAACACTTTCTCTTGTTCTTCTAGGTTATTGAATGGCCACGATGTCTTCGTCTAGTGTGAACCTATGCTCTCTATTAGACTCTAACACGCTCACGGGACCTAACTTCTTAAATTGGCTACATAATTTGAGAATTATTTTCAAATATGAGAAACTACGATATGCCCTAGATGAACTACTTCCCTATCCCCCTGCTGCCGATGCATCTAATGAGGACCAGAAAGCTTACAAGAAGCTACTGAATGATAGTGAGCTGGCTAGCTGTATAATACTGGTCTTTATGTCACTATAAATGCAAAAGCAGCATGAGGATATGGGTGCTCATACCATAGTCTACCATCTAAGGGAACTATTTTATGAGCAAGCTCGGTCTGGAAAATTCGAGACCTCGAGGTTGCTTTTCCACTCTAAGATGGCTGAGGGATCATCTCCAGTGTAGTATGCAGTGAAGATGAATGAATACATTGAGAGGTTAGCTAGTTTGGGTTTCATAATGGATTATGAATTATGTATAGACTTAATTCTGACTAGTTTGACCGATAGTTATTCATAATTTTTGCTTAACTATTGGATGAACCAGATATCCACCTTGATAATTGAGTTGATTAATCTACTCAAAATAACTGAGCAAACTGTTAAGAAAGACAGTAAGGCTATGATGTTGATGGACTCTCCTTTTGGTTCTCACAAGAGGAACCAAAAGAAGAAGAAGAAGTCTAGGAAGCCAGTGGGAGGTGTAGCTAAGAAGAAGGTAAAGCAGACTACATCGAAGGGGATATGCTTCCATTGCAATAAGGAAGGACATTGGATGAGGAATTGCAAAGCATATTTGGAATCGTTGAAGTAGAAGAAGGCATTAAATGCTCCACCGTCTACTTCAAGTATGTTATTTGTCATTGAAGTTAATACTATTTCTGATCATAACATTTGGGTATTAGATACCGAATATAGCTCACACATATGTATTAATATGCTAGGTCTTAGGGATAGTAGATCGCTCAAGAATAGAGAGATGGACCTACATATGGGAAATGGAGAAAGAGTTGCTGCATTGGCTATAGGAACCTATGTTTTGTATCTTCCTAGTAGGCTAAAGTTAAATTTGGATAATTTTTATTATTTACCCATTGTGACAAAGAACGTTGTATCTATTTCATGTCTTAATAAAACGGAATTTCATTTAACTTTTTCAAGAACTGGTTGTTCAATTAAGTTGAATGAAATATTGTATGGTACTACTACATTATACAATGGTATTTACATATTAAATATGTGCAATCTAAATTTAAGTATCAATCACAATAAAAGACAAAAATAGGATAACTTAAAATCATCTTACTTATGGCATTATTGACTTGACCATATAATTGAGAGACGCATGGATAAGCTATACATGAGTGGTAGCTTAGTGTTATTTGATTATGAATCATATGACACATGTGAATCTTGTTTGTTAGGCAAGATGACTAAATTACCTTTTAAAGGGAAGGGTGAATGAGCGAATGGGTTATTAGACCTAATACATTCTGATTTATGTAGTTCTATGTCCATTTATGCTAGAGGTGATTTTATGTACTTCATTAACTTTATCAATGATTATTCATGATATGGTTATGTGTATCTAATGAGATACAAGTCTGAAGCATTTGAAATGTTCTAACAATTTAGACATGAAGTAAAGAAATAACTTAGTAAAGGTATCAAAACACTTCGATTAGATCAAGGTGGTGCATACTTGAATGATGAGTTTCTAGGTTATCTCAGAGATAACAGGAATGTATCCCAATGGAATCCTCCTTACACACCGTAATATAATGGTGTGACTGAGAAGAGAAACCGAACCTTATTAGACATGGTAAGGTCAATGATAGGCTTAACAGATCTACTGAAATCCTTTTGGGGTCATACACTCAAGACTGCTGTTTATGTGATAAATAGAGTCCTTTTAAAAGTAGCTGATGTTACTCCATATGAGATATGGACTAACAAAAAACCCTATCTTTCTTATATGAAAGTTTGGGTTATCTAGCTTACATAAAATGAATTCAATCAGACATGCTTGAAGTGAAAGCTGATAAATGTTTGTTTGTACGATATCCTAAGGAAACAATTGGATATCAATTGTAAAATGTTTTAGAGCAAAAGGTATTTGTCTCAAAGCATGCTGTTCTTTTAGAGAAAGAGTTTCTTTTAAGAGAAGACAGTGGGAGCAAAGTTGAACTTATTAAAGTTCATGATGCTAAAACAGATGCTGATCAACTGCCTGAACCTAAGATTGTTGTTCTTGGAGATGAGACAATAGTTGAACTTTCTGACACACAAAATGTTCGTAGGTCAAATAGGATACTTAATGTTCTAGAGAGATATAGATTTCTCGAAAGTGAACATAATGACATATTGCGCATAGAGGACGACGAGCCTCCAATCTATGAAGAGGCTTTGAAGAGTTCAGAATATGAAAAATGGCTTTAATACACGAAGTCCAAAATGTATTCTATGTTTGAAAACCAAGTTTGGATTTTGGTTGACCCACCTAAACGGCTAAAACCTGTAGTGCAAGTGGATTTTCAAGAAGAAAATTGACATGGATGGTAATGTGATTACCTATAAAGTGAGGCTAGTTGATAAAGGTTATTGTCAAAGACAAGGAGTTGATTAATATGAGACATTTAGCCCCGTAGCCATGCTTAAATTCATTAGAATAGTCCTAGCTATTGCTGCTCGTTATGATTATGAGATATGACAAATGAATGTGAAGATGACTTTCCTGAATAGAAACCTAGTTGAAGATGTGTATATGATACAAACTGAGGGCTTCATATCTAAAGATGGACAAAAGGTATGCAAGCTTAAAAAAAACATTTATCGATTGAAGCAAGCATCTAGGAGTTGGAACATTCAATTTGACACGACAATCAAAGAGTTTGGTTTCTTACAAAATTCAGATGAACCTTATGTGTACAAGAAGGTTAATGGGAGTGCTATATGTGGATGACATTTACTAATAGGAAATGATGTCCCAAGTTTGCAATCAGTCAAAATTTGGTTATCCCAGAATTTTTCCACGAAATACCTTGGAGAAGCAACTTATATATTAGGAATAAAGATCTATAGAGACAGATCAAGGAAGTTGCTAGGTCTTCAACAGTCTACATATATAGATAAAGTACTAAAGAGGTTTAGCATGGAGCAATCCAAAAGAGGGTTTCTTCCCATAACTCATGGGATAAAACTCTTGAAATCTATTTGTCCCAAGACACAAGATGAGAGGACTCGCATGAGTATGATCCCGTATGATTTGACAATAGGATCAATCATGTATGCTATATTATATACAAGACCTAATATATCGTATGCTTTAAGTATTATGAGAAGATATCAATCAGATCTTGGTGAGTGTCACTGAGTGGCGGTCAAGAATATCCTAAAGTACTTTAGAATGACTAAGGAAGTATTCTTGATATATGGAGATGGAGATCCCGTAGTGAACGGACATACAAATGCCAATTTTCAATCTGATAAGGGTGACTCCAAATCAAAGTCAGGTTACGTTTTCACATTAAATGCTGAAGTAGTCAGTTGGAAGAGTTCCAAACAAAACACGACTACAGATTCAACGAACGAGAAGAGTACATTGCAGCTGCGGAAGCGACAAAAGAAGCAATTTGGATTAAGAAGTTCATTATGGAACTTAGAGTGGTTCTGAGCATTATAGACACGATATTGTTGTACTATGACAACAATGGGGCTATCACTCAATCCAAGGAACCAAGGTCCCATAAGAGGTCCAAGCACGTACTCAAGAGATATCACCTGATCAGGGAGATAATTGATAGAGGTGATGTGAAGATAGAGATAGTGCCCATAGATCAGAACATCCCTGATCCTTTGAATAAGCCACTTCCTTAAATAAAATTTGATTATAATGTACTCACCTATGGTATTAGATACAAAGACGATTGGCTTTAGTGCAAGTGGGAGATTATTATAGTTTGCTCTAAAGGCAATCACCTTTAGCACTTTTGTACATCCTTTATTTTGGTTAATAAAGCGAAAGGGAAATTTTCATTAACTTGATGTTCGTTTATTTATAAATTAATTTCAATCTTAAATTTAATTGTTGAAATGATACAAAACATAGCATGAAGGAAATCATGATGAGATCATGATAATGAGATTCCCATGATATACAGATATGTTAATATCTAAATTATCCCTAGTCATAGGATTAATAAGATAGGACATTATTAATTCAGATAGACTAGAACATGTTATACTCTTTGATTTGATCAAGCAGTGGATCTTACAAACTATAAGCACGAGATATTTAGACTTAATATATGGATGCTTACTAAGAGTAGTAAGTAGATCAGATGGCCCATTATAAGATTATTATATGGATGATCTATCAAATGTCAATGATTAATCTCGTTATAAAAATAATGTAAATATCCTTTGACTTGAGGTACTCAAAGATATCTTGGATATTGATCGTGTGTTTTGACATCATTCCTTGTTGCCTCAAGATGAGGTCGCTTAAATGGTGGTGATTGGGTACGACTATTAGTATTCGAAGGTAATTGGGTAGCCAATAAAGGATTCACCACTCCTGATAGAAGGAGATGATACCCACAGCCTCTTGTCGGGGTCATTACTTAGGAGTCTCTGGCTAGAGTACTTTTATGTCATAAAGAGAGTCTTCAGTGACAGATAGAGTAATGAGATCTAAGAACAAAAACTAACATCGTTAGGACTAGATGTGACATAATCAGTCTAGTGGGAGTTAACGCAGAGCCCATACTTTTAACCAAGTGGGGTGTAGAATGGTGAACAAACGAATTGTATGGTAATTTTCTATGGAAAGGTTTGTAAGTCAGATAATTAACTATTGAAGAGTTTGTGTGTTAATCCACTTATATTATGATAAATTGACATCATAAAACCCTTCATGATGCGCTTGAATTAAGAGTTAATTCAAGTGGCATGAAACCATTCATGATTTTCTCAGATTAAGAGTTAATTCAAGTGCCCAAAATAGCAGGAACCTAAGGGTCACATGCATAAAAGATCAGAAGAAAAACAAAATTTGCATGACTATCATTGAAGTAGGCCACGATCGTGGCTTATAGGTTATGATCGTGACCGAAGGCACGATAAATGATGCATAAGTTAGTTCTTCACTTATGTACACATTGTTCGCTTAAGGTTACACACTCTAAGTTTTACTAATTTTTAACCTTGGTAATTACCACAAGCGCACGGGTCGTTTGCATAGTACCTAAGGTGTCGATCCCATGAGGAAGGGAACTAGTCCTAAAATCTAATGTCAGCTAAGTTTGCAAAACCTAATTTAACAACTACTGCAGAAATTTACATCAATCGAGAATCAAATATGAGAAATTAAATCAACCCAAAGAGCAAACAAAAGCGAACTCACAAAAATAATCCGAATTTCAACCTAGAAGCGACCAATTGAGAGAAAAGGGGAGTCTATTCGAAATTAAAGAAAATCTACCCAATTATGAAAATTTCGATTTAATGGGCCTAGATGATCCTAGGGTGAATTACTTTCTCTCGAGTTATAATTCTTAACCCTAATTAATAATCCCTAATTCTTAACCCTAATTAATTAACTCTAAGTTTTACTAATTTTTAACCTTGGTAATTACCTCAAGCGCAGGGGTCGTTCATGCAGTACCTAAGGTGTCGATCCCACAAGGAAGGGAACTAGTCCTAAAATCTAACGTCAGCTAAGTTCGCAAAACTTAATTTAACAACTACTGAAAAAATTTAAATCAATCGATAATCAAATAAGAGAAATTAAATCACCCTAAAACACAAACAAAAGTGAACTCACACAAATAATCCGAATTTTAACCTAAAACCGACCAATTGAGAGAAAGGGGGAATCTATTTGAATTAAAGAAAATCTACCCAATTATGAAAATTTCAATTTAATGGGCCTAGACGATCCTTGGGTGAATTACTCTATCTCGAGTTATAATTCTTAACCCTAATTAATAATTAATTCAAATTATGGAAATTATGATCTCTCGATCCGTAGAATGGTGTCCCCTACTTTGAATTCCTTTTGCTTGAGACAAGCATCATGCCATTTCTTAACCTTTCCTTTGTTGAGTTTGGCCTTCTCATAAGCATTAAAACGAAACTCTTCAAGCTCATCCAGTTGTAGAATCCTCCTTTTGCCTGCTTACTTCCAATCAAAGTTTAATGCTTTGATTGCCCAGTACGCTTGATGTTCCAATTCGACCGGCAGCTGACATGCTTTCTAGTACACAAGTCTATAAGGAGTTGTTCCAATGGGTGTCTTAAAAGCTGTCCGATAAGCCCATAAAGTAGCATCCAACTTTGCTGCCCTATCCTTCCTGGAATGGTTCACTGTCTTTTCCAGAATTCGTTTTAGCTCTTAGTTGACAGCTTCCACTTGGCCATTAGTTTGCGGATGGTATGGTGTAGCCATTCAGTGGCGTACTCCGCATCGTTTATGAAGGGCATCGAAAGGTTTGTTGCAAAAATGTGTACCCCTATCACTTATTATTATACGTGGCACTCCAAATCTACCCAATTGAGAGATAGGGGGAATCTATTTGAAATTAAAGAAAATCTACGCAATTATGAAAATTTCAATTTAATGGGCTTAGACGATCCTTGGGTGAATTACTCTATCTCGAGTTATAATTCTTAACCCTAATTAATAATCCCTAATTCAAATTATGGAAATTACGATCTCTCGATCCGCAAAATGGTGTCCCCTACTTTGAATTACTTTTGCTTGAGACGAGCATCATGCCATTTCTTAACCTTTTCTTTATTGAGTTTGGCCTTCTCATAAGCATTAAAATGAAACTCTTCAAGCTCATCCAGTTGTAGAAGTCTCCTTTCGCTTGCTTGCTTCCAATCAAAGTTTAATGCTATGATTGCCTAGTATGCTCGATGTTCTAATTCAATCGACAGATGACATGCTTTCTAGTACACAAGTCTGTATGGAGTTGTTCCAATGGGTGTCTTAAAAGCTGTCCGATAAGACCATAAAGTAGCATCCAACTTTGTTGCCCCATCCTTCCTGGAATGGTTCACTGTCTTTTCCAGAATTCGTTTTAGCTCTTAGTTGACAACTTCCACTTGCCCATTAGTTTACGAATGGTATAGTGTAGCCATTTAGTGGCGTACTCCGTATCGTTTACGAAGGGCATCGAAAGGTTTGTTGCAAAAATGTGTACCCCTATCACTTATTATTATACGTGGCACTCCAAACCGATTGAATAGCTGTTTAATGAAATTTTTCACCACTTTCCCATATCTTCCGCCCATCGCGAGACATAATTGACTCCCACCAGAATGTACATATGCCCTATTGAAGATGGAAATGAACCTATAAAGTCAATTCCTCAGACATCGAAAACCTCTACCTCTTGAATATTTGATAACTGCATGTCATCCCTCTTGGATATATTACTATCCTCTAGCATCGATCACATTGTGTCACATAGTTTTATGCATCCTTAAGCAGCTGAGGCTAGTAAAATCCACTTTCTAATATCTGAGCCGCATTTTTGTTGGCTCTATAATGTACAAGATATTGTCCCTCATAACATTGCTTAAGGATGTTTAACATTTCCTCATCTGGGATGTAACGTTGCATTAACCCATCTACACAAGCTTGATATAGGGTTGGTTTGTCCTATAGATAGCGGTTACAATCATGCAAGAACTTTTTTTGTTGTTAACAAGAGATATTTGAGGAAGTTTACCACTGGCCACATAATCGGCGATGTCTACTAACCACGGTGTAGTCAAGCTCTCGAGTAACATTAGGGTTTCATCGGGAAAATTCTTGTTGATATCATTGCTTGGCTGGCATTCCCCTCCTTTAAGTCTAGATAAGTGGTCAGCTACCACATTTTTAGCTCCCTTTTTACCTCTCACTTCTAAATCGAATTCTTGCAGTAGTAACACCCATCGAATTAACCTGGGTTTTGCATCCTTCTTATTGAAAAGGTATTTCAATGCTACATGGTTAGTGAAGACAATCACCTTTGATCCCAAAAGGTATTGTCGAAACTTATCACACGCATACACTACTGCAAGTAATTCCTTTTCTGTCATGGTGTAATTCAGTTGGGGTCCTGCAAGAATCTTACTTGCATAGTAGATTACATACAACTTCTTGTCTTTGCATTGACCCAAATCATAACCTATGGCATGGTCACTTGCATCATAAATTACTTCAAACAGTAACATCCAGTCTAGTGGTGATAAAATTGGTGCTAAAATTAATGCCTCCTTTATGCATACATACACTTATCATCAAACACTAGGGGTACATCTTTGACTAAGAGGTTTGTTAAAGGTCTTGCAATATGTGAAAAATCTTTAATGAAGCAACGATAGAACTCAGCATGACCTAGGAATCCACGCACACCTTTTACATTACTTGGTGGTGGAAGCTTCTCTATCACCTTTGTCTTTGTTCTGTCGACTTCGAAATCTTGATGTGAGATTTTTTGGCCTAACACTATCCCTTCTTGTACCATAAAATGGAATTTCTCCCAATTCAACACCAAATTTGATTGCTCACACCTTTGAAGAACTCTATCCAAATTAGTTAAACACAATTCAAACGAGTCTCCAAAAACTGAGAAGTCATCCATGAATACCTCCATTATATCTTCTATCATATCCATGAAAATTGACATCATGCATCTCTAAAATGTGGCTGGGGCATTGCAGAGTCTGAAGGGCATCTGTTTGTATGCAAACGTACTATAAGGGCAAGTGAATGTGGTTTTTTCTTGATCGTCAAGGTAGATAAAAATTTAATTGTAGCCTGAATATACGTCTAAGAAACAATAGAATGAATGGACAAATACCCTTTCTATCATCTGGTCTATGAATGGGAGAGGAAAGTGATCCTTCTAAGTCACTGAGTTAAGCTTTTGATAATCTATAGATACTCTCCATCCTTTGACTGTTCTTGTAGAAATTACTTCTCCACTTTCGCTTTCTGTCACCTTCATTCCTCCTTTTTTTGGTACGCGTTGCACCAAGCTAACCCACTCACTATTAGAGATGGGATAAATTATCCTTGCATCGAGGAATTTAATGATTTCCTTATTGACTACATCCTTCATGTTAGGATTTAACTTTTGTTGACACACCTGCACCATTTTACAACTGTCCTCTAAATTTATTCAGTACATGCAAACATTCGGACTTATTCCTTTAATGTCAGCAATCTGCCATCTGATGGCTTTCATCCATTTCTTGATAACCTCCACTACCTTACTTTCTTGTTTTTCACTTAATTGGTTGGAGATCATTATTGGTAAGGTTTTACCGTTACCAAGAAAGGTATAACTAGGTGTGTACGTAACAACTTAAGTTCTAATATTGGAGGCTTCCATAAGGATGGTGGAGTGGGTGCTTTAGTCCGAGCTAGTTTGTCTTAATGCACTATAACATATGTCCCCTCTATCTCCTCATCTTCTATAGGGTTAGGATTCTGGTGTTCATTATCATCCTCTGCTTTCAAAGACTTTACTTATGCAATGCAACTCTTAATTTGTTCTTACAGTTAGTGGTCCAATATTTCGACCTTCATGCATGCACTGCTCGTTATTGGATTCTTTAAGGCCTTATTCATATTGAATTCAACCTGATCTTCTCCTATTTGAAGTTTCAATTTACCTTTGTGAACATCAATTATGACCTTTCTTGTATTCACAAAAGGTCAACCCAAGATCAGTGGGCAATTCTTATCTTCTTCAAAATCCAAAAATATAAAATATACTAGAATAATGAACTTGTCTACTCGCGTCGGTACATCTTCCATTATTCCCAATGGCCTTTTAATGGACTGGTCTGCCAATTGAATTAACATCGAGGTAGGCTTAGCCTCCCCAGTCCTAACTTCCTGAATATTGACCAAGGCATAAGATTGATGCAATCTGAGGCACTTAGTGAATTCCAATTCCCCAACCGCACAAGATATGGTGAAACTGCCTAGATCTTTCAAATTTGAAGGAATTTGACTGGTGACTATTGAAATGCAAGTGCCAGTTAGGGCTACCGTTTGATTTTCTTTCCAAATACGCTTCTTAGATAATATATCCTTTAAAATTTTTACATATTTTGGCATATGTTCTAATGCCTCGACAAATGAGAGATTTATCTGTAGCATCCTTAGCTTCTCAACAAGCTTTGTAAATTGTTCATCTAACTTCTTCTTCTGTAGTTGTTGAGGAAAAGGTACCTTGGACTGATATGGTGGAGGTGCAACGTATGGAGGGTATTCGCTCATGTCCACTTCTTTCTCCTTTCTTTTATTCTTCTTTATTGGATGGGTAGGCTCCTTTCTTGTCCTTATGGCCGGTTCAATTTCCTTCCCACTCCGAAGTGTGATAACCTTTATTTGTTACTTTGAATTTCTTCCTGAGGTGTTAGGAACATTTCCAAACTTTTGTATCGAAAAGGCTTTTGTCAGCTGGCTAACTTGAGCTTCTAAATTATGAATGGAAGATGCATGTCGCTCAGTGACTTGCTTAAATTTTTCTGTGTTCATCATCTAAAGTACCCAACTTATCTAGAATTCTGTCCAATTTAGCATCCATCGAGCTTGTTTTGTCCTGTGGGAAACTCGATTGTCCTTGGAGTCTGAACTAACCTCCATTGTTATTGTTAGACCAGAAGAAGTTTGGGTGATTCTTCCACCCGGGGTTATATGTGTTAGCGTAGGGGCTATTCCCTCTCCATGTCCAAATTGGGCTCTAATGTATTGAACTTGCTCTGGGTTATCTTCTCTGATCAAAAAGCAGTCCACTGTATCATGATCAAATTGGCTGCATAACTCGCACTTTCATTGCGCGGCTTTTACCGTAGCTGAGGATGACGCCTTCATATTACTGAGTTGTCATGTCAAGTTGTCGATCTTAACTTGCATTTCTGTCATCTGATCGACAACAACAACTCCTTTCTGCTTCCTAAAGTTAGTATGTTTACTAGTACGTTCAATAGCCCATAACCAGCTATTACTGGCCATCTCCTCTATTAATTCCTCTACTTTATCGACCGTATTTCTCATTAAAGATCCTCCTGACACCTCATCGATGGTGTGTCTAGTCTGTGGGTTTACTCTGTTATGAAATGTCTGCAATAAGAACTTCTTTGGTAGATTGTGGTGTGAGCATCTCCTCTGCAGATCCTTGTAACGTTCCTACGCTTCATAAATAGACTCCCCATCTCCTTGTTGGAAATTTGTAATTTCCTTAATAATTTTGGTGGTGTTTGTTAGTGGGAAATATTTATCCAAGAAGGCACATATTAACTGCTCGCACGTTGTAATGTTAGCGGGGCTCAGTGAATGATACCAACTCTTTGCTCGATCCCTAAGCATAAAGGGAAATAGCCTAATTCTCATTACATCTTCCGACATCTGGTGATACTGAAAAGTATCGCAGATCTCGAGAAAACTCACAATGTGAGTGTTTGGGGTATTCATTTGTGAGTCCATAAAATTGGACATTCTGTTGAAGCATGTTCAAGAGGGCTGGCTTGATTTCAAAAGAAACTGCTTGAACAGGCAGTCTAGCCACTCCTTGGTTTGCAGGATTGAAATTTGGCCTCATAAAATCCATGAGGGTCATCTGTTGTTGGCTACCAAGGTTGACTTCTTGATCCATGTTTCTTTGGAATTCCTTGGCCATTTGTGCTTTCTCGAACTCTTCTTCTTCTACTCGCCGAGCTTTCCTAAGGGTTCGTTTTAAACGTGTTATATCTAAATCTAAAGTCTCAATTTTTCGGCTCGAACTCCTCGTGACTCTTATGTTCATGCAGGAGCACGATTCCTATGTAGAACTACAAAAAGCAAAAACAAAAAATTAAAAGCTATCCTAACGCCTTAAACTGTAGAACTAAGTTGCCTTCCCCAGCCACGGTGCTAAAATCTTGTTCGCTCAAGGTTACACGCTCTAAATTTTACTAATTTTTAACCTTGGCAATTGTCGCAAGCACACGAGTCATTCGCGTAGTACCTAAAGTGTCAATCCCACGAGGAATGACACTAATCCTAAAATCTAACAGCATCTAAGTTTGTAAAACCTAATTTAACAACTACTGTAAAAATTTAAATCAATCAAGAATCAAATATAAGAAATTAAATCACCCTAAGAACAAAAAAAAGCTATCTCACACAAATAATCCGAATTTCAACTTAGAAGTGACCAATTGAGAGAAAGGGGGAATCTATTCGAAATTAAAGAAAATCTATCCAATTATAAAAATTCTGATTTAATGGGCCTAGACGATTATAGGGTTAATTACTCTCTCTCGAGTTATAATTTTTAACCCTAATTAATAATCCCTAATTCAAATTATGGAAACTGCAATCTCTCGATCTGCAATTTGTCCAAAACCTAAATTAGTTCTATGTTGTTTATTAACCTACCGGGAATCTGTGCTCGATTTCTTGTTACACGACTCTACCAGTTTGATTCAATTCTCTACCTATCGATTTGCCTAACTCTCGTTAACCTAAATCGATGATTTTCACTGGCTCACCCTATCAATTTATTGCCCAGTTATGACGAATGAAATTTAATCACAATGAATCGAAATAAAACTCGACTCAATTTTATTAATCTCAATAATAAATAAACCCGAAGGTGAGATTAGACAGAAAAATTAACACTCAACGAAAAATAATTCTAATCAATCTCAAATTCCATACATCAATGAAATCGAAATAAAAACTAAAAAATACTGTCGGAATAGATCTCGGAGTCACGATTGCGGGAAACCATCTGTTCTGGGAAGTACGTCTCCTCAAGTGTGTCTCCGTGCCTCTCTTCCCTTGTCTCCTTCCTCAATTGATTGATGTCTAACTAGGTTTTCCCTCAGATTTTCAGAAAAATCTCACATTTGTGCAGCTCTCTCGGCTCTCTAATCTCCCTCTTTGGTGGATACTAGGTATTGTTCTATTTATTCGATAGCAGCTTTAGGTCAAACTCAGAGTTGAAACGATCTGAAAAATCACCTAAATTTTGAGTTTTTCTGTCAGCCCGACCTAGGGTACGATCGTGGCCCTGCCTGCCATGATTGTGGCTGGTACTTTTTCCTTTCTATCATGATCGTGGCCTGAAGTGCATGATTGTGGCCTGACTTGATGCTCTCTGTCACGATCGTGGCCCATGATGCACGATCGTGGACTGGCTGCTGCTAGCTCCTCCTTTTCTGTAAAAGTCGTGGCTTGCCCTTGCCTTTGTTGTAATTCAATTGGGGCTTGTTTCCAGCTACTTGATGACTTACCAAATTAATAGTATAGGTTCCCTGATTTTTAACCCTTGCCTCCTCTTGAACAAGCATACTGTTCAATTCATTCACATTCGACTTATCCTTTATAGTGTTATAATTCATTTGGAATGGCCTATTCTGCTCATAAGGTAAAGAATTATAATGAAATATAGTAGGAAATAGTCATCAACATTCATTCCCAATAGCTTTAGTCTTGCTACTATATTTGTCATTTCAATGACATGTTTATGCATACTTTATGAACCATCAAACTTCATAGTGGCCAATCTAGCCATTAATGTCCCTGCAAGTGACTTATTAGTAGTTTGGGAATGCTCTTGCACAACTTTCATAAATTCTTTAGAAACTTTAGTATTGGCAAGAGTTGCCTTAATGTTGTTAGCAACAGTCATTTGCATAAACCTTAAGCTCATTCTGTTCAATCTTTCCCCAGATTTATAGAAAGATTTCTCATTGACATTGCTTGCATTAGTAATAGCAGCTGGTTTCTCAACTTGGAGTGCCAAATCAAGATCTAATACACCAAGGTGAAATTGGACTTGTTCACCCCAGTCAGAGTAATTTAATCTATTAAAGGATGGAACAGATGAAGCAACCAAATTAAAGTTAATAGGAATAAAAACTGCAAAACGTAATAGAATGCTCACATGTTAATTCTTTTGAGTCATAAAACTTAACACTTAAATCAGATTCAAAACAATTACTCTATATAAAACATTTAGCGTATATCCAAGATCTCCTTTGGGTGATTCTAAGACATACCATAATTACAATAATGCTGCTAATTTTATATTGCTTAATTGTTAATTAAATTCACCTCCAACAAACATACTAGCTATATTTGGATATACTAAACACATTCATTTTAAAGTATAAAAATTAACACTTCATGTCCACAAATTATAAAATTAATTAATTAACATTTGGGTAATCCTAAAATATTTTATAATTAGTGAACTTCAAATACCCATGAATTATCATTTTTCTTAATAAGCATCCATAAATCATAAGTAATTGAACTAAAATATTTCATAAATTAATATCCATTAAACATTAAAGCTTAGGCATTTTGGTGTCTAACAAACTATCATAAATATGAATATTAAAATTATGCATATGAATAAATAGGTCATACTTTAATCATCAATGCACATGCCCACTTACATCATCTTAAAATAACAATACTAATAAAAATAGTAATAATAGCCCTCACATATATTCGACAACTTTCAAATAACAATAAGCTTCATCCATGTTTCATGCATTACACATAATACAATCTATAAAAAAATAAACTTAATATTTATATGCATGAAAATTAATAAAACAAAACAAAAATATTAGTGTTTATATATAGCCTTGGTAATAGATGGTATTGCTAATAATTCCAATCTGTAAAGGCTTGCTCATAGCCTTGGTAATAGATGGTATTGCTAATAATTCCAATCCGTAAAGGCTTGCTTCATTTGACCAATTTATTCTTTAATACATACACAGAAATCGAAGAACAAGCATATTCTATAAAGCGACCTTCTTTCATAAAACTATCCCTTCATAAAGCCATACAAGGAAATCGAAGAAAAATGTTATAAAGTCTAATCTTACAAGTGCAAACTTCAGTTTTATTCAAAAATTACAAATATGAGAAACAAAAGAATTTTGATAACCTAGTAAATTCAATAAGCAATTATGAGGAAATAATATAAATTAAACATATCTTTAATAGGAAAATCATAGAACTTTGAACTAGGCTTTGATACCACAAGTAAGCATAATTTATTATATAGACATAATTACAATAGTCCTTTAATCCAAATCTCAAAATTCTATGTTGTACGCCAAAATATAAAGCATGAATTACATACCTTGATCTATGAGTTTAGTTTAATCATAATTGAGAAAAACCCTTGCCAAGTGATTGGATAAAGGGAAACTTGATTTCTCTCCTCTTTCCCTCAATAATCCTACTTTCTGATGTTGAAAAAGTAAAGAGAGGTATGTGGCAAAAGAGAGAACCAACTTTTGCGAAATAAGGACATCATAACCGTTCCTATCGAATGGTAAGTTTAAAATAAAACCTTACCTTATCTTAGTTAATCAAATTGACCAAATAGAATTTAGACCTTAATATTATTAAAATTAAAATTATTAATGACCCACATGTTATATATAGTTTTTTCGTACATTACTAAGGATTTAAATTGAAGATCAAAGATTTAAGAGTATTTTTAGTCTAGCTTTTTACAAGTTAAATTATCCATTAAAGTTAAGCATTCCATGTAGAAAATTTTTATGAACCCTTTTAGTTAAATTTGATGTGTATATGTCAGACAAACTAAAGAAAGGTACATTACGAAATATTTCACTTTTACTATAAACTTACTTTTTTGACTTTAAAAGTAACAAAAATTAAAATCTTATCAAAATTAATATCTTGGTATCTTCAATCTAGTAAAGCTTAATCATACAAACATATTTTAAATAATTGATGCAAAAGTAAACGTAAAATCTTGATAAATGTGTATGAATATAATTTTTTCAATAACTTAAATATTATAGAATTTAGAATTGGTTCCAAAGTTTTGATCTCCACTAAAAAATTTTCTCATTTAAGGTAACTAAATCAATTATCAATTAAGAAAAAATTAACTAAGCTTTCATTAGTTCGATTTGTTGGTCGACATCATACTTATAGCTTCCATTTTATCTTCTCTCTTATAATGTTGATGAATGTTCTTGTTTTGAATAAGGAAGAGATTTACTAAAACAAAAACTTTAAGATAATTTTCTATAATAGTCATTTTTGTAAGGCAAAATTATTTAAAGATAATTAGTAATTTTTTAAAACCTAAGAAGTTTGTAGTAAAATAATTTCAAAAAGTCATGATGTCACATATTAAATGAAGTTTGAAAAGATCATCTACTCTAGAAATTTTAAAGTTGTTGATTTATAGTTTATAGCTAATTGGTTTGTTACTTTTTTAATGACATAATTATTTAAATGCATTCTTTGTCTTATACAAATTTGAATGTATATAGTAAAGTCTATAGGATATATATACATTGCAAATGAAATTATGTTGATATTTTAATTATGAGATTTATATTGCATTCATGCATTATTACTAAATTATTCTTAATTGATATTATATTGAAACTGGACATTAATAAAGACTAATATACATTATGTTTCTTCCTCATGAAAAAAGTAATCAATCTCATAGAATAAAGTATGGAGATACTTAAACAAACTTATCATTGTTTGTTAAAAAACAAGTATGGAGAAACTTAAACAAACTTATTGTTTTTTATTAAAAAACAAGTTCATTAAACTAACCTCATATAAGAATTTTATTTGGAATATTCATGTATACTTATGAAAATTCTTTGTGATGATTGTGTAGGTTATCATTTTCACTTAAGATCTCTAAAGTATCTCCTATAAGGATTGTTATATTTTGATACTACTTACGACCTATCCTTGGTAGGGGTAGCTCAATTGGTAGTTACTAGATATAACATAAACTATATGGAACTAGTTGAGAGATCAATAAAGTGAGTACAAAGAATGTTTCCTTGATCTTAGTTAGTGTTGATTTAGAAATTATTAGCTAAGGTGGAATGACACTTTGGGAATAATTTTTAAATATCTTCAATTAAATCAATTACTAATAATGGATAACTAACATAAATGGACTCAAACAGAGTAGAAATTGAGTTCATTCTCTATATTTAGTTAGAAAATTCTATGGTGAAAGGATTAATTAATACAAAAATAATGTATGAAGGGTTAGTCAAAACTACTTTGATATTCCTAATATTTGGGCAATCAAAATGTATTGCTAGATACCAATTTTGATATATAGATATAAATTGTTTAATTATTAAATTAAAGATAAATTAAAGGATTTTAATTTTATTTAATCCTGATTATAATTTAAGGTTATAATTTGTATCTATTGTCAACGAAAGTATTATAGGTCATAGACAAAGAATGGTTGAAGGGAGAAAAAGGTATTTTGATCAAGTTGGACTTGATTATAAAGTTTAAGAAATTTTAAGACTAAATATAAGATATTTAATAAATAAGTAAAATATAAGAGTTTAGATCTTATTTAAACCCAAATGATAATTAAATAGAATTAATTAAAATTATAATTAAAGTTTAAATGAAATTAAAATTTATTTTAACTAAATTACTATAAGGTCTAAGCCCTATTATAAATGGGCTAACATTTTTTATCTACCCTCTCTATACTATGTATGGAATCTCTCAACACGTTCATGTGGATATTGTTAGAAGCCAAGTATGTACACGATTATGATCGTCATGATGAACTAGTCATGTGGATATTGTTAGAAGCCAAGTATGTACACGATTATGATCGTCATGATGAACTAGTTTACAAAATGGTCTAAAGAAAACAACAAAAAATGATTAAGCTATATAATAGGTAAAATTTACATTTATGCTTTATTATGGTTTATTCATTGATTATATTATAGAATTTACGTGATCTTGGTTTTTAGAAGATCAAGCTAAAATGTTTCATTTTTATTATGTTACGTATACGATTGAATCCCACCCGATTTTTCAATAGTAGTATCAAAGTCATCTTTTACTATGTAACATCGATTTCGTGGTTGATTATTATAGATATGAATTTTGGAATTGAAAATAAAAATCCTAATCTTACGATTAAATTAAATTTAACTAAACTCTAAGAAGTTTATATGAATGCCCTCAAATCCCTAAGCAATATAAAATTTGAAAAGTTCTAACATATTTTTCAAACCCAAAAGTATTGGAAACCACCTTGAGTATTAGATGAAAATCAAAACATGTCTTTTAGCCTCTTTTCATTCTTTATTTGACTCTTTCAACTTCTAAAATCAATATAACTACCCAAAATATATTGCTAATTACCTAGTGATACAATTGTGAGCATATACACTTCAAGGTAAGACAACGAGTTATTTGATACTTCAAGTGACAAGAAACTATGATACTACTAGGAAAATAGGTAAGGAGCTTAGCAACATCATAAGTTCCATATCAAATCCAAAATTAGTATGAAATTTGAGTGAAATAAGGTGAAGTGATAGGGTTAATGGAATTATGAATGATTGAGTTTTGGGTTGTGAAATTTGGGATTGTTATTGTTCTGTGTTGTTGCAAGGGATGCATGGAGGCTTGAATCAAGCCAGTAAGGAGAGTTATTTCACTCTATAGGTGGCAATAGTTGGTTTATAATGAAGGAAGTAGCTACGGTTTGGAATTAGGTTTTCTAAGGAAGAAAAAGAGGTATGTTTCGGTATAAAGATATCATATTCTAAGAATAAGATAAGGCCCATTTCGTAACATAAATAAAATAATACTCAAACTAGATAAGGGATGTTTGATTCTTAAATAGGATATTCAAAGTTAGGCACCAACTTTGTTTACTTTTGGGATTAATGAAATCCTAAAATCTAAATAAAATGGTTCCAAGTATAGAATAATATATTCGTAACTTAACCTAATTACTAAATATAATTTAAAAGAGTCTTAAAATTAAAAAAAATAATATGATAATTAAAGTATTTATTTTCAATATGTGATTAAGATTAAAAATTAAATTTATTCCTAATTAAATTTTTAGAAAATTTTTTGGATGAAAATTAATTATATTTCAGTTAGATTGAAATCAATTAACTAGAGTCCTTAAAATCTAAAAAAAAGGTTTCTTAACTAATTTTTATTTATTTTAAATTGATTGAGATAAATTAAATTTTATTATTTTATTTATTTTGAGTATTATTACTATATTTCATTTAGAAATTATTTCTTTACTAATTTGAATAATAAGTTTTTTAATTTATTAGAAAATATTTTTCTTGATTAAATATTTTAAAGTTAATTTATTAAGGAATAATTTTCTAATTGATTTGGAAGCTAATCCTTAAACGTAATTTTAAATATTTTCTTAATTAAATATGAAATGTTTTGTTTAATATTGAAACTAATTTTCTTTAATATTAGAAAATAGTTTTCCAATTAAAGAAAAGTTATTTCTAATTAGATTAGAAATATTTTTCTAATTGAATTATAATGTCTTATAAAATTTCAAAAAGGAAATTTCCAAATTATAATAATTAAGAAGACTAATTTACTTAAAATTATTTTCAATTAATTTTATTAAAGTAGAAAAGATAATTAAAAATAGTTTCCAATTGAATTAAAATTTATTTCCAAATCAAATTAAAATTATATTTGGAATAGAAATTTATTTCATTTAAAAATTAGTAAGTTTAATATAATTTTATTATCCAAAGAGTTAGAAGTGTTATTTTAAATTATAAAGATCAATAACTAGAATAAGGTAAAGATTGAAATTTTATGCCTATCTACACTCTATGCCTATCTTGACTTCTTCGATCTTCAATGCTTTTGACGAAGAACTTCTATTTCTTCGAGTCTTGTGATTTTTCTAACCAGCCTTTAATGCTATAGATTTGTCTCTCTTAGGTTTGTCTTCAGCATCCAGCTCCACTTCATGTATCTTCAAAGAACCAAGCAATTCGTCTAGCTTTAGTTTGCTCAAGTCCTTGGCTTCTTGTATAGCAGTGACTTTAGGTCTCCACCTTCTTGGCAGACTTTTGAGAATCTTCCTCATATGGTATTGATTATCGTAGATTCTCCCAAGAGCTTTAAGTCCATTAATGATAGTTTGAAATCGTCCAAACATCTGATCAACAGACTCGTCTTCCTGTATTTTAAACAGCTCATACTAGTGTACAAGAATACTGATCTTGGACTCTTTCACCTGGCTTGTGCCTTCATGTGCGATGGATAGAGTGTCCCACATCTCCTTCGCAATCTCGCATCCATGAACTTTATCATATTCACTTCTGCTCAACGCACAACTCAGAAAGAACTTGGCCTTTGAATTTAATTGAAATCTGGCTTTATGCTCAGCTGACCATCTGTTGTGAAGAATAGCATTTCCTTCATCATCTACTGGTTCATACGGTCCACTCTCGATGATATCCCAAAGTTCAATGTGTGTGGGTTCTATCAAGAGTCGCATCCTGTCCTTCTAATAATGGTAATCTTCACCATTGAACGCAGGAGGTCTTGTGAAGGAGGCACCTTCAGCTATAAACACATGTGATTCTGCCATGGATCTTTGTCCTCAATTTGCAAAAGTGGTTCTAGGAAACCGAGCTCTGATACCAATTTAAGTAAATCACATGTTAGTATGGACTTTACGTTCAAGAAACTCGATACACTAGAAGGGGGGGTTGAATGGTGTATCCTTTTTGTGAATATAAAATCTTGCTAAGAACTTCTTTTTCTTGTTAAAAAGATATCACAAGATTTATACAAAGATTATTACGTAGTTAAATCGCAAATAACTTCTGTATAATTCGTTTAACAATAAAATAAACTGAAGTAAAGGATAGAGGATAGACACTGCGATTTTATACTGGTTCGCCCCAAACCGTGGGCTATGTCCAGTCCTCAGAGTTCGTCTGAGTGTTTCACTATACTCCAAACAATTTCAAGTATTCTTTCTTCCCTTCCAGAGCCTCTTCAGGTATCTTACAAAGTATTTTTTCAGCTATCTTAGCCTCTCCAGGCTGTCAGCCTTTTCTTTCTCTCACTAGAAAAAGATTGTGAGCTTTTGTTACAGTAGGTTTAGCTCTCTTTGTATCGCATTACAAAACTTCTTTTTTCTAAGTAAGCACTAATCGCTCATAGATCACTGATTTCTGAATCGTAAGATTTCTAAGAATTTTCTCTAAGATTCTCTAACCTTTTCTCTGTGTAACCTCTTACATCTTCGACTACGACTAGTATTTATAGCCTTCATCTCTAACTGCTTCTTGAGCTTTGATAACCGCTTCTTGATTCTTGATAACCGTCATTTAGTTCAGTTTTGTAAGTAAATAACTGTCTAATGTGCTAATGTATCTTCATGGTATCATCTATGTCTTCTTTGCGTCTGCATCTATATTTTGATTTCGCATCTGTGTCTGCGTCTATTTTTTGATTTCACGTCTGCGTCTACGTGTATGTTTTGATTTCGTGTCTGCGTCTACGTCTATGTTTTGATTTCGCATCTGCGTCTGCGTCTATATATATTTGCATCTGTGTTGACTTTGCGTCTGCGTTGTCTTTGCGTCTATGTTGTCTTTGCATCTACATCTATATTTATTTGAGTCTGTGTTGACTTTGCGTCTGTGTTGTCTTTGCGTCTATGTTGTCTTTGCGTCTACATTCTGTAGTTTGTCTGTACACTTAACACACTTGTCAAAAATGTTCATTTGTTTCTAACATTATTATTATTTGATTGTCATCAAAATTAATCAACGTAAAGTCCTCTTGACTCAACAATAAAGTAATGAGATATTTAGAAGAGTGGGATATAATCTTATAAACCATAATGAACAAAATTTTTGTTTAATGAATACTTACAGGAGAATGGTTCTCAAGATAAATAGTAGGAAAAAGATGAAGTTTGAAAATTTTCAAATCTCAAGACAATACATCTAATTAGAATTAATAGTTCTCAAGATAAATAGTAGGAGTAAGATGAAGTTTGAAAATTTTCAAATCTCAAGACAATACATGTAAGTAGAATTAATACCTTTTTTTGATATAATTGATGTATAGTTAGAAGCTTACAAGATAATGAACAATTCACTTTGTTATACATTTAAAGAGTTTATTTTGGATATGAACGTAAGTTTATCATATCTATAAGAAGATTAGCAGAATTATATTTATAATTTTTAATAACAGTGTGTAGAGATATGATCTTTTTAGAGAATAAAAATTGATATTTTCAGTTTTTGATATATGATAGTCTAAAAAGAACTCTAATTAGATATGAAAAGGTAATAACATAATTTTAAGAATTAGATCTATAGAAATAGATAAAGAAGTTGTTACCTATTTTAATATAATAATATAGATAATATACTAAAATGTTTAGTATTTGAGATATTTGATACTTATGAAGTATTAAAGATTTTCATTATTCTATGCATGGATTAGTTGATATTTAAATTCAAGCCTATGTTAGTATTAACTTTAGAATTAAGTCCCAGTTAAGGTATATTTTACTTAGAATAATATTATTTTGATATTGAAAAGGTTTCAATGTGGTATCATTGCTAATAAAGTTATAATACAATTTTCATTTAGTGGAACTGATTATTTGAATAAAAAATTTCTTTTATAAACTTGGTATAGTTGCTTACGTTGTTTAGATGGTAATGCCCTATAGACCATTGAATCATTAGGCATATGAAAGGAAATAAGGTCTATTCAAAAATCTAAGTTTGTATTTAGGAAATTTCTCTTAATAATGATGAAAATTTAAGATAAAATTTGTAAAATTTAGGCAAGTTCTCACTATAAGGAATCCTGTAGAATTCCCTCACTAAAAAATTATCCTAACAATAATAAGATCATCATATAAAGACATGGTGCAAGATACTTAAACGATTGGCTTAGTGCAAGTAGAAATTATTAATTTATGCCCCACATCTAATTTGTTGGTTTTAATTTTATTGACATAATTGTTTAAAATAATTCTTTATATTATTCATATTCAAATATATATGATAAAGCCCATGGAATAAATGTATATTGCAAATAAAACGATGAATAAATTATATTTATGAGATTCATATTGCATTTAAATATTATTCTTAAATTGTTCCTAGTTGATATATTATTGAGATTGAACATTAACAGAGTATAAAAACTAGCATATGTTATGTTTCTTTCTCATGAAGGAAGTAGCAATATCTTATAAACCAAGTATGAAGATACTTAAACAAACATATAGGTACTCGTTAAAGAAAAAATTCACTAAACAAACCCTATATGAAAATTCTAATTAGATATTACTTGTATGTCTATGAAGCTTCTTATTATGATGATTGTATAATAGATCATTTGCCTTGAGATCTCTGAATATCTTATCTAGAGATTATTATGTTATGATATTACTTATAACCTATATTTATCAAGGGTAGCTAAATCGATAGTTATTAGAATAATATAAACTATGTAGAGGTAGTTGAGTGATCAATATATGATTTATCACCCTAAAGTGATTAGGGAGAATATTCTATTGTTCTAAATTAGTATTGATTGAGAAAATCCTCGGTTAAGGTGGATTAGAACTTTTAGAATAATTTTCAAATGTTATTGATTGAATTAATTACTAATATTAGAGAACTAATATTATTGAACTCAAATAAAGTAGACATTGATTTTATACTCTATGTTTAGTCAAAATATTTTATGATTAAAGGATTGACTTACACAAAAAAGTTATATATAGATATGTTAGTTAAAATCACTTTGAAATTCCTAATATTTGGGTAGACATGATAGGTTGCTAAATGTCAATCTTGATCTATAGACATAAATTATTTAATTAAGGAATTAAAGATAAATTAAAGGAGTTAGTTTATCTAATCTTGAATATGATTTAGTCTTTAATTTTTATCCATTTCTAAAATATTTAGAAACCTAATAGGTCAGACCTAAAGAATAGTTAAAGAGAGAAAAAAGTATTTTAATCAAGTTGGGCTTGAAATAAAATTTAAGAAACTTCATAATTAAATATAATATTTTTAATAAATAATGATCAATATGAGACAGTGGATCTTATTTTGACGTAATTGAAGCTTGTATTTAAAGGAGTGAGAACCTCTTACCTACCCTCTCTTCATCACTTATGGAGTTTTCTTAACACATTCTTATAGATATTGTTAATATCTGGATATGTTTACAGCTACAATGATTGCAATGAACTAGTTTTGGAAATAGTTTGAAGGAGACAATAAGAAAAAAATTCAAGCTATACAATAAGGTTCTATTTACATTTATACTTTATTACATTTTTTATTAATCATGTTATAAAATTTAAGTTATTGTGGCTTTCAAAAAATAAAACAAAAAAGTTTTGTCCTTATTTTACTATTCACAAGACTAAGTCCACCCTAATTTTCCAACAAAAGGAATATGAAAAAATTATAAAAAATTTATAGTTGATTGTTATAAGTTTATAGTAAGAAATCATCCAAAAGCAAGCAAACCAATTACTATTTGGTAGAGACCATTCAAGAAAGGAGAGAGATATAAAAAGTTTTATCAAAATGAGTTAAACTACTCATGAGTTTTAGTTCAGATAATGAGAATTATCTCTTCCAATAAATTAATTCTTATTTTAAAATAAAATGTTTATTTGTTGTTCATATTGCTTAAAGAGTTAGCCGAAATAGTGATTGTTATCTTTATTTATAAAGTTATCACTAGCCATAAGTGACGAATGTATGGATCTTCCACCATTAAAATATATATTCCCATACATCAGAATAATGTTGTATGTATAGGAATAATTTTCAAACATGTTTTGCACCATGCATGTATAAAATATGTAGGATAGGATATATGTCTTCTTTTTAAAAAAAATGTTTTAGTGGTGTATATACATATCTATTTTATTAGGGTATCTACATATATGTTTAGTTCAAAATATAAACATATTTATTTGTTACAATATTATCATATACATTTTATATATTTTTAGTGGGATACATACATATCTGATTAGTTCAAAATATGTACATATATGTTTGTTGCAACATTATTATGTATATTGTATATATTTTTAGCATTACATAAAATACTAGATCAAAGTTTTTCCCAATACTCTTTACGGTATAAAAGACATAACCATGGCCACTTCTACGAATCCTTCCTCATCATCTTCTATACACCACACTTTTTCTATCAAATTGAATAAAAAATTATTTGGAATGGAAAAAACAATTTTATCTCTTATTAATTACAAAATTTGACTGTAACATCCCCTCACCTATGGGAAGGGTAATATGGTAATTTGGAACGGGTTAGGAGTGTTTAACATTGCATTGATA
>JAOQMS010000004.1:15126582-15137450 GCA_027563885.1 Erythroxylum longipes | reverse complement strand
GGCACTGAATGTATTTTCCGCAAAACTGTGGTATTATTTGTAAGTGAATTTTACAGTTTGTAATAAATTTTGAGAAATAGAAATGATTGTATTTTGTAATTTGAATGGGCCCAAGTGGCTAATAAAAGTTGCTGTTGCGTTTATTTGTGTTTGTATCAAATGGCAAATGGCTATAAAACAAAGTGAACGTTTTGGTTACTAATTGTTTGTTCTTTATGATATGTGGTTTTAAAAAAAAAGTACATATCGACTTTTAATTGTTATGTGATGTGGCACACCACCCTCGCGGGGCATGGATTCGGATATCACCATCGATATCGGGTTCGGGTCCAGCGGGAGTGGGGTGTTACAGTAATACTCATGTTTTCATTGTTTTTTCCCTCCCCCAAGAAAAGGGAAAAATTTATCTAGTAGACTAGCTAATAGTAGCAGTTTAAGTGATAAATGGTGAATTGACTATATTTTTACCATAAATTTAATGTATTGTTGCTTGATATTTTATAGTTTTGGAATATATTTGGTACTTAATTCATTTCAAGTGTGTTTACAGAGTATAATTGCCTTCACGAACTTAAAAGAGAAGAATTATGATGAAAATGTAGCATAAAATAGAGAATCAACAATCTAGAAGGAGTGCAAGACTGTTTATTTTAGCAAATTCTGATTTTGCACAGTTTGATGCATGGCCATACAAGGGACCATACATAACCCATATATATATTTTTTCATATAAATTCGACATTTTAAAGGAAAATTAGAGGGGGATGTTGCTAGCATTATTATGAGACTTCAAAGGTGATTCCAGAGGCGATTTGGAGCCCAAGGAGCGGTAAACATGGAGTTTTTATCTTGAGATTCATCATAACATAAGATCGAACATCTAAATTGTCAAAATACATGATAGGGAACAATAAGGGAGATTTAGAATTATGATTTTGGTGTTTTCTATTCTTATTTCTATATATATGGAAATGATTACGTGTCCGTCGATGTATAGCTAATTTTTCTGTTAGTATTTAGGCTAGATAAACCCTCGTTGTATACTTTGACATGTTTTGATTATTTTATGAATGTAATTGAGTTAGATCCATGATAATTTGAAATATTTGATTGCAATCCTTGAGAAGGATGACATAAATCTTTTAGATTAGGTTCCAACCTAATAAAGGGATTTATAATACGGTAACACAATCCTATAAGTTTTAACTTAAGTAATTCAGCTAGAGAACTTAGAATTAGTTATTATTAGACTCAAGGTCAGCTATTAGTATATCTTAGGAATCTCCATGGTACAACTAATCAACAACATAATTGCATAACAAACAATCAATCGGTTAAGGGTTTAGGGGGATTCCATGCCTATACATTAATCATCTGATGTCAATAAATAACATAGTGACTTAGCTAATTCTTTGCTTTAATTGTGCAGCTTGTTTACTTTAATTGCTTAATTTTAGTTTCTTAAATTTACCCAATTCGTATGCTAGATACTAGAATAATAGTCATTATTAATACTCACCGTGCTCATAGGATCAGCCTGTATTTGCTGGTACTAGCTACAACTACTGCACTTGCATTATTAAATATTGAGTAACGTCAATTAGGCCAATCAAGTTTTTGGCACCGTTACGAGGGACGGTGTATTAGGAACAATTTAGTTTTATTATTCTAGTCGTTATTTTTGTTTGTTTGTTTTGCTTTACTTTATTTGCTTTTACTTTAGGTTATTTAATTTATTTTGTTAGTTTGGTTATTTCCTGAGTTTAGGTTAGGCTCTAAGTTAGTTTATGACCTAAAGTAACATTGAGAACTTATTTGACGTAGATCCTAAGATAGAAAGAATTACACGTAGGAATCATCATAGAATAAACTTTAGAAAGTTTGAACTAGATCGTCGAATAGGGAATTTATAAGGTCACGCAGACACAGAGGAATCGTACAACATAGCAGACCAATCGCGAACTATATTCAACTATGCTACGCTAGATTTAACTAGCATAAAATCCAGCATTATGAAGTTGATTGTATAAGGGAATAACTTTGAGATCAAATTGAGCATCATCCAGATGGTGCAACAATTAGTCCAATTTGGCGAACTCTGAGAAGAGGATTCCAATGCGCACATGTCTAACCTTTTAGAGATCTGCGATACATTTAAAATAAGTAGAGCAAAAGATGATGCCATTAGACTGAGTTTATTTCCTTTCTCCTTAAAAGTAAAAGCTAAGCAGTGGCTTAAATTTATGCCATGTTTGTCATTTACCACCTGGGATCAAGTTACAGAATTTTTTTTACTGAATTATTTTCCTCTTGCGAAGACCACGAATATGAGGAATGCCATCTCTTCATACTCCCAAACTAAAGGAGAATCATTACACGACATTTGTGAGAGATTTAAGGAGATGCTTCGACGATGCCCACACTATGGATTTCCTCTATAGATGCAATTTCAAACATTTTATAATAGGATAAGTTAGAATACTAGATAGTCAATTAACATAGCAGCTTAAGGTATGATAGTAACAAGACACTTAAAGCTGCCTAAGAGTTGATCGAGGACATGGCCACAATTAACTATTAATGGTGCTTAGCTAAAGCACGAACTAGTAATAAGTCATCTGAAGTATATGACCTAGAAGCTATGAAGAGATTGGCAAGTCAAGTGGAGGCCCTGAGCAAGAAGATAAAAAACATTACTTTGGCTTCATAAGGAAGAGTGATACAGTGCGAGTCATGTAGGTTAAATCACCCAGGACAAATTGTCAATAGGATCAACCCAAACACGTAGACTAACTAGGGAATGCTCTAAGAACCTAAGATAATCCTTACAGTAATACATACAATCTTGGATGGGGGAACCACCCAAAATTCTCATGGGAAAATTAGGGACAATAAAGAAACAACACTCCACATGGATTTCAAGCACAAACATCACAACCATGAAAACTGAGCATGGATGAGATGATATTGGAACGTATTTAGGATTCAACGCAAAACGTCAGTAAACAGAAGGATCCATATAGAACTTCGAACTAAAATTTGAACAACTAGATAAATCAAAGGCAGAGAGACCTAAAGGGAGTTTACCAAGCACAATTGAAACAAATCTGAAGGAGAGATAGTGGCAATCACTCGAGACACTAAAAAGAAGCTCAAACAACTAGAAGAATAAGGAAAAGAAGAATGGGAAACAAGACTTGGAGATAAATTAATAGTATTCTTTGTTGAAATTAAAGCTGACTGACAAGAATTTGAGGGTAAAGAAAATACAAAGGGAGGTTTCAACAATGGAGGGATATTTCAACGGGAGAAAAAAGAAAGTGTTATAGATTAGAAAAGACCTATTGAGTCATACAAAATAAATACAATTTTAAGAGAGTTAAAGAGTATCAACCTACAATTTCATACCTGTCCTAGCGCTGAGAAATTCAAAAGAAGCAGAGTTAAGTGAGATCTTGGATGTAATAAAGCAACTGAAAAAGTAGCTTGCCCTCGCTGAATCTATGAAAGAGAGATTAATAAACAAGGAGGAACCTAAGAAGTAAGAGAATGAAATGGCAAGCAAGGAGAGCTCCAACGAAGTGATCACAGTACTAAAGAAACAAACTGATCTAGGGAATTTTTATATTCCTTGTGCTATCAGTAGTGTCAAATTTGATAAGGCTTTTGCAGACTTAGGTGCTGGTATAAATATGATGCCTTATACTTTATGCAAGAAGATGGAATTAGGTGAATTACTAAAAAATTGGGATGTGTGTTTAAATGGTTGATAGATCACTCCACCATCTTAGGGCTATAATCAAGGATGTTCCAATTAAAGTGGACAAATTCACCCCTTCTTACTGATTTTACCATCTTATACATAGATGAAGATTTGGAGATACCAATTGTCCTTGGATGATCATTGTTAACTACCACCAGTTCTCTTATAGACAATGAAAGAGGCAAGTTAATTCTAAGAGAAGGGGATGAGAGGGTTACATTTAGATTCTCTAATGGTAAGAAAGATCCTATTGAATTTTTGGATGATATCAAGATAGAGAAATCTTGCAAAAAAGTTTTTTAGGACACTATTAGCAAGGATCCACTTGAGAAGCCATAAATTCAAAAGAGTAAACTAAAGGAGAAAGGGTGCGGAAACTATATAAAGGTAGTTTATTTGTAGGGTATGAAACCTGTGGTTAAGCTACAATCACATAATTCATTTGAGCTACCTTGAGTACAAAAGATACGTCAAGCTAAAGATGTTAACCAAACACTTATTGGAAGGCAACCTAAGATTCAGGATTTTCTTTTATTATATTACTTTTGTATTTATTGTTTGATTGTTTTCAATTATGTTATTTCTATTGTTATCTCCTTTATTTCTTTTTATCCTTTCATTTTCTTTTATTTTTACAAGGATAATTTATCATTGGATGGATCAAAATCAAAAAATCGCCACAATCAGGAAAGTACTGAATAACCCTCTCACTTGCATATTTAACTGTATTATGAACAATGAGGATAATGTCCAAATTTATGTGTAGGGATGGGTGAATTGAATTTTTAAATAAAGTCTTCAAATTTATTATAATCCTAATTATAAATTTAATCAAATGATGTCTTGACTTAATTGAATCTGTTCATGAATACTATATGTTATTGTTGAATATTGATCTGAATTAGTGTTCAAAAGGATGATGGTTAGAATGAAATTAGTTTTCTAACTCATATTTTTTGTAATCATTGAAATTTTTAAGTTGAATGAAATTGCATATTATTTACACACGTATACATACCTATTTTTTTGGTGAGCTTTTGAGCCTAAAGAGCATATTTCATAAAATTTTTAAAGCTCTTTTTATTCTTTCATATATGTGCTATCGTGTATAGTAGGATAATTCTAGAACTTGCTTAATTATTCATGTTGAGATCATATTTGTGGAAGTTAAAAGCATTAACATGATAAAGACAATTAGATTAACCAATTTGTTTAAGCCTTTTTCTTTAAAAATTACCATATGTTGGCCCCTGAATTCTTTTTGTTGAATTAAACATGATTTAAATAAATTATGAGGTCATGATAGAATTATTATTGGAGTTTAATTAATTATTATAGTGTTAGTAGGATTTTATTTCACTGTTTAGTTAAATTAAAGCTGTAGGAATGTATTGAGGGCAATTGCGGATTGCCACTTAAGTATAAAAGCCATGAAGTATTAAAGGAAGGGTAAAGTGGACATTTAGCACTCATTAAGGGTAAAATTAGAAGAGGAAAAATGTTGTCTTGGTTATTAATGAAGAAAAATGTGAATGAAGGGAGAGAAGAAGAGAAAAATGTGAAAAAGAAAGAGAAGTGAGAGAGAGTTCGTTTATGAGACAAAAAGAAAGAAGATAAGTTAGGGTTTTATCTTTTCTTAGTTTTTAAAAGTGATTTTGAGGGTATTCAAGAAGAGAAAAAGAAACAGGAAGAGAAGAGCTTCCATTTGAGCCAAACATCTCTTTGTTTGGTGAAGATTCAAGGTAAGCCCATTTTTAATCCTTTGGATTTTTGGAAGGGTTTTAGTTCATGAAGCTTGGGAAATACATAGGTTTAAGTATTCTAGAATCAATTTTTAGTGAATATGCTTTTTAGGTTCTCAATTTATATTCCTATTGAATTGGATTTTGCCGACGTTAAAGGGAATCAAAAAAGGCAAGAGGAGCAAGAGGATGGGCATTTTTAAGCAAGTTTTTAAACAAGGAATCACGATGGGTTACATGTTTATAGTTGAGTTAATGAGCCATGAGTATTTTTCCAAATCAATAAAGTAAAATGATTTTAATTGCTTTATAAATGCTGCATTTATTGCTTCTTAAATGATTTAAGAAATTGCTACATGTTTGGTATATAAATCTTGATGATGATTTATGAAATGATGATGGAAATTGTATTTGAAAAATATCATACTTATGGAAATCATGATTCTCAAATTTGCAAGATGTTACAAGATATAAAATTCATGTTTGTGTGGGTTTGTGGTGGTCCATTTTGTTATGTTACATACACGTTGACCATATTAAAGGCTTCTCCTGCCTGCCTGCTAGTGGCATGGAGCTCAATCATGGACTCCCTCATATTTACTGGAGACTCGCAAGAACTCCCTCATGTTTATTGGAGATTCACAAGAACTCCCTCATGTTTATGGACTACCCAAACCATTATGAGTGCTCAAGTTGTTTATGATTTGTTGACAAGTTTGATGAATACCTAAATTATGTTGTTTATGAATTGTTGGACAAGCTTGAGAATTTAAGAAATACATGTTTTATGGTTTCAATGCAATTTACTATAGTAATGACTATTTTCAATGGTTTTTCTTGTTTCTCTGCTATAAACTTGTTACCCATGAGTTTTTAAGCTCACCCACATTCCCCCTATCTCTAGGTGAAGAGCAAGAGATCGAGTGATAGAGAGTCAAGGCATCACTCCAAGTCTGCATATTTTCTATTGTATTTAAATTAGTATAGGAAAACTCAAGGCTTTAGCTGCATTTCAAGTAACACCAGTTCATGTATATTTTGTATTTTTGGATTATGATACCAATGATATATTTGGGTCTTGAAATGCCCATTAAAGCTTTGTAAAACTCTTTTCTTTTGATGTTAATGAAATATATTTATGTTTTTCTCATAACTTTCCAATTTTTCACATTACATTTTCAAGTGTTCATAGGGGTAAAATCTGTGTTCTAACTTTTGGGGAAAAACTGTATTAATCGAGGCTATTTTAGACAAGGTTATCTTCTTGGAAGTTGTAGTTTATCCTCTTAGATTTCCAATGATATAAAGTGTTCAATTTTTAGAGATCGGATTTGAAAGATAAGATCTTTACAAGTTAGTGATGCTGCACAGGGTGTATGCTAGACACTTTATAGCCTTTTTCTTTACTTGAGTTAACAGAAAATGAGTACTATGGTGTTTTGAAATGGGAAGAATTAGTGTGATATGTTAGAGATGAAATGAAGATGATAAAGGATGATTGAACATGTTTTGAAATTATGATGAATTTACATAAGTTTGAATGTTATGTTTTTAGGTTGATGACCAAAAATAGATTATGATTTGGATGAAAATGATAATGAGTTGAAATGAAAGTGATAATGAAGGAAAATGATGAAGAAAATAAGTTAGCAATGATAGATATGCATAAGAGGGGTGATAGGTAACTTATAGGAGTTAGAAATCTAGAAATTGACCTGTAAATGTCCATTGGGCAGATTTAATGTCTACTATGCGGACCTTCTCGAGAATTCCAACATTCTAGCTCAGTTCATGTCCGTTTGGTGGGACATATGTCTACTAAGTGGACATTCTCGAGATAGTTATAAAAATTTGCAAATTTTGACCTTTAGATGGTAAAATCTCTCTTCAGTGTCTTCACAAAAGTTGTAGAACTCGAAGTCCTCTTCAAATCCATATTTGAATGACCTTCATCCGATATCCATAGTGAAAGTTATGTCTACTATCCCAAATCATATACATGTATAAATTATAGACTTATCAATGCTGTGCTATGATACATTTAGGCTTGAATGGAGCTTGAAATGTACTTGGTTTAATGTGGAAATAAGAGATAAAATGAGTGATATGTTTAACGTGACGATTGAGGATATAAACATTGTTGGAGTTATGTAAATATAGTGCCCTAGAAAGCAAGTGTATTTACTTATAACTTAATTTTCTTCCAGTTACTTTTTGTCATGAAAATATTTATTATTAATAAAACAAAAGAGTTTGGTTTTATATGTATAAGCATAATAAAAGTAGTCATAAGGTACCGAGATTCTTTTGTAAGTAATATAAATATACATAGAGATGTATGGGAAACATGTATATTATAAGAATCTAAAATAATGGATTCACAGTTGAATAATCAAGTTGGTCGCCTGATTATGGTTTAGACTGTAGTGTTGCGATTTATCTCCGTGTAAGTAAAAGAGTTTACTTTAAGGAAATGATGAGTTTCATATCATGATCATCAATGTTACGAATACCGTACCAGATTTGGTACATGAATGGGTTTTGTTACGGTACTGTATCGGTACCGGTTAACATCGGGTATAATTTTGAGTAATTTTTAAAATTTTTAAAATAGTTCTTGAATTTTTGTAAAAATTACAAAATAGTCCATTGTCATATTGTATAGTTGTAGTTTATTTAATTTAGTTTTTTTATATCTTATCCATTTTAGTTTGTATATATCTTTATTATATTCTAATTATTTCTATATATAATAACTATCTAAATATAATAATTTATTGTAAAATAATGAAAATAATTCAAAATTTTGAATTTTAAATTATTTTCTATTTTATAATAATTTGGAATTATTTTTTTGAATTGTTGTTTTTTCAAATTCCATTTCATTTTATATTTAATTAGACATAATCACAATTTTATTTTAATATATAAAATTAATTTAATAATTATTAATAAATATAATTAAGTTTAAAGTATATAAATTTCAAATAAATTTTGATTTAATAATTAAAAATATATAAAATATTAGTTTATAGATAATAATTTTCAAATTATTTATTTTAAAAAATAAAATATTTTTATTAATACTTTATTAAAATATTAAAATAAATTTAAATAAAAATAATTTATTTTTAAGTTTTATTTAATTTAGAAATATTATTTGTAATAAAAATATTTATCATTATTTTAAAAACTTTGAATGAAAATTTTTGAAAATTTTGCAAAAAAGTCCCCCAATTTTTTAAAATTTTTGGTACCGACAGGTATTTGGTAGGTATTTTGAATACCGACCGGTACATCCAAAATGGGCCGGTACAAACCGGTATTAAAGCCCAGTACGAACAACCCTTTACATTGTACCAGTTTTGGTTTGGTACGGTACGTACCGGTCGGTACCAGCCGGTACGGTCGGGTATTCAAAACCCTGATTATGATAGTAGTTGACTATCGATAATGACACTATTAAATGGATCTGGAATCAAGTATGTTTATAAAGAATAAAGAGGACCGTTACTTTAATCTTAAAACGTACAACTTAAGCATATCACAATCTTGATCAATGGTGAACTCATATGTGTTTCATTATAATTATTGATATGATTGTAATGGATTTTTACAAAGTATTAATATACTGTCTGCATGTTAGAATTATTAATTGAAACATGTATCAGGGAACATTCACTCAAATAAAGAGTTTATAGTGATATCATCATTTTTAAATGTTTTATAGAGATTGGTGATTAAACTGGCGCCAGTAGTTTGATGGACTAGCTACCCATCAAGTCTTGACACCAAGATGAGATCTTGTGTGTTAATCACCATATAAAGTAAAACGAGAGATCTAGAAGGAAAAACCAACGTAAGGGCAAAACAGTAATTTTACCCTTTATTGTGCGGATGGCAATAATATGGTTCATATTAGAGTTTGCAATTGGATATCTTATTTGAAACATGTCTTCTCATAATATTTTGTAATTCAAGAGTTCAACTAATTGTCTTTTGTGGAATGACATTTAGTTAATAAGTTGGAATTAATTATAATGAGATTAAATTAATTCTGGGCTTATTAGAGCTTGAATTATATAAGTCCAATTAAATTCGCCATTTGGCTTATAGGAAGGTTATCAAGCAAAGTAACAAATAAAAATAGAGATTTTAAAGCCTATGATTGAATGTTGGGTTTACTTTAAGTAGAAGCCCAGATGAACATTTAAAAATGGGCTAGACTTTGGTTTAATCTGATTAATTTGATTAATTAAATTAAATCAAAGTTATTAGAGATAAAAGGAGGTGGATTTTTGCTCTTAATGGGCTAAATGTGCAGCTGCACATTTGGCATTGGTTTGCTACATTTAAGATGGTTTTTAGCATGCCTTATCATCATTAAATGGATTTATAACCTTATCATTAAATGGTTTAATGGTTGTCTTTTAATGATAGCATGTAACCATTTAGCATTCTTTGGATTAAAGAAGAAAGAGGTGCATTTGATGGACCCTCTTCCTTCTTTCATCACAAAACTGAAAATGAGATGTATCATTTTAAGTTATTGGTCTTTTCATATAGCCATCTTAAAACAAATGAGAAGAGTCTCGTTTATTGGCTTCTTTATGATTGATTAAGGAAGGGTGTGATGCATTAGATGCACTTCACTTCTTTCTTTAAGGCTTAATCGAAATTGAGTGAAATAATACAAGGTTTGTTGAATTTTTATCTCTCTCTCTCTTCTATCTTGAATGAGATAGCTAAAATTTGAATGAGAGGTGTCTCATATTTGGCTTCTTTTTCTAAGGTAAAATATCTTCAAGTTTTCTTCTCCTTTCTCACCAAAGGATCTTGTTAACCCAGTTATCCAAGGAGAACAAGTGGTAGATCAGATTGGTCAAGGATACAATAACGAGAAAAGGATACATAACCTAGAAGAGGATACATTGTCAAGGATAGGATAGCACAACAAGGAGTTAAAGCTGTAGCGAAGGAGTCGGTAATAATTCTACCATCTTGTTTTTTTTTTGACACAACAAATTTCGGTTTTGATTAAAAAATAAGTGATATTGTTTTTTGTTTCAAATGGACAAGTTTTGGTTTTGATGGAAAACAAGTGCTGGATTTTTTCTTTCATATGGACAAGTTTCACTTTTGATAAAAAAACTAGTGTTGGAATTTTTGTTTTCAAAGTGGGAAATTCATTTTTATAAAAATCAAAACTTTGTTAAAAAAGAAAAGCCATTACGCACTTGTTACCAAATGGGCTGGGGGGTCATGTGAGCGAAGAGTTCTAAGCAGAAGATCCAAGTCCAAGAAAAATATTTTGGGCCTAAAAGGCATGTAATTATTTTTATGTTTCTAGGATGGACAATCAA
>JAOQMS010000004.1:15116086-15126482 GCA_027563885.1 Erythroxylum longipes | reverse complement strand
ATGGACCCTCTTCCTTCTTTCATCACAAAACCAAAAATGAGATGTATCATTTTAGGTTATTGGTCTTTTCATATAGTCATCTTAAAACAAATGAGAAGAGTCTCATGTATTAGCTTCTTTATGATTGATTAAGGAAGGGTGTGATGCATTGGATGCACTTCAGTTCTTTCTTTGAGGCTTAACTAAAATTGAGAGAAAGAATACAAGGGGTTGTTGAATTTTTATCTCTCTCTCTCTCCTATCTTGTATGAGATAGCCGAAATTTGCATGAGAGGTGTCTCATCTTTGGCTTCTTTTTTCTCAGGCAAAATCTCTTCAAGTTTTCTTCTTCTTTCCTACCAAAGGATCTTGTTAACCATGTTATCCAAGGAGAACAAGTGGTAGATCAGATTGGTCAAGGATACAATAATGAGAAAAGGATACATCACCTAGAAGAGGATACATTGTCAAGGATAGGATAACACAGCGAGGAGTTAAAGCTGTAACGAAGGAGTCGGTAATATTTTCCATTTTGTGATTGTGCAAATGTTTTTCCTTATAACGTATCATGTGTGGCTATGCATGTTGATTTGGATATATTTCTTTTGCTAAAATTTTTATTTCTTAAAAATTTTGAAATCTACCATTTCTTCCAAATCGATGCATGTTTTATTTTTCAACCCAACAATAAAAATAAGAATGGATTGTTGTATATCAAGTGCTCGATTATGGAATTTTGGGTTGTTATAGAATGAAGATGAAGCTTTAATGGGTAATGAGATTCCATTTTAAGAATTCTATAGAGTGCTGCGCTCACGTTTTATTCACTAGTTAGACTTCAAAAATAGGGTCTAACACCATACCTAAAAAATTTACCTTTAGGAATAATCCACTTGAGCCTTAGCCTTTTTCATTGATTTTGCCCACATATTTACCTTATTCCTATCTTTCTTTGAAGACTCATTTACTATTTTGAACCTTTAACGTTATTTATATTATTTACTTGTTGGAACTTCAAATTTCTGAAAAGTCCAATATTTCTCAAATTGTGGTGCTGAATGTTTTTTCTGAAAAAATAAAATTAAAAAAATAAGTTTATGGTACGAATAGAGTTTCATTAAATGGACCTATGTGTTTTGTAAATAAGTCTTGTAATATTTCTTGAATAAATTTCCTTTAATTTAAACCTTTTTATTATCCCAATCATACTATACCTAAGCCCCATTACAGCCTACAAAAAGACCTTTTGCTTTCTGTTTCTAGTGTGTACATAAGTGGTTGAGATGTGATTTTACTGCAAGCCTATGGTTTTGATACTTTTCACATTAAAAACTTGAGTGCATTGAGTGAAATCTTAATGAGGGTGTAAAGATATATGCTTTTGATTTCAAAGTGATTGTTCATGTGATTATTATTAATATTACTTAGGACGTTAATTTTATGACATCTTGATTCTGATTGCAACATAACTGGATTCCATAGGATATGATAATGTATAGTTTGAATGGACAGGTTGAAATTGATGATGAATTGATGTTATAAATTATATAATTTTGATTATAGTTTGTTTAAAGACAAGCAAAAACTTAAGTGTGGAGATATTTGATATTTGACAAATGGTGAATTGACTTTATTTTTACCCAATATTTAATGTATTCTTGCTTGATATTTTATACTTTTGGTATATATTTAGTACTTAATTCATTTCAAGTGTGTTTATATATTATAATTGCCTTCAAAGACTTAAAGGAGAAGAATTACGAGGAAAACATGACATAAAATAGAGAATTGGCAATTTGGAAAGAGTGCATGATCATGCACTTTAGCATGCCCGTGCATTTTTGAGATACGTGGCAGATTTTGATTATGCACAGTCTGATACATGGTCATGTAAGGGACTGCGCGTAACTAAAAAATCTAGGTTTTCATATAAATTTGACGTTTTAGAGGAAAATCAGAGGGGGAAGTGGGTGGCACTGTTCTGAGATGTTTAAAAGTGATTCTAAAGGTGATTTGGAGCTTAAAGAGCAAAAGACATGGAGTTTTTATCAAGAGATCTATCATAATACAAGATCGAACATCTATATTGTCATAATACACGATAGAGGACAATTAGGGAGATTTAGAATTGTGATTCCAATGTTTTCTATTCTATTATATATATATATATATGATTTGTTGTTCATTGATCTATAGCTAATTTTTTTGTTAGTATTTAGGGTAGATGAACCCTAGTTGAAGACTTTAACATGTTTTGATTATTTTGTGAATGCAATTGAGTTGATTGATTGTTACGATCTAATTATCTATTTTATTATTGTCTATTAATCTAATTTATTAGACTTTTATCTGATTTTAACTATAGTGATTGAGAAATCTTAGGTTTAAATAGATCCAAGATAATTGGAATGAGATGATTGCAATCCTAGAGATAAGATGACATAAATCTTTTGGATTAGGTTCCAACCTAATAGGGGGATTCATAATAGGGTAACACAATCCTATAAGTTTTAACCTTAGTAATTTGGTTAGAGAACTTAAGATTAATTGTTAGTAAACTCAAGGTTAGTTACTAGCATATTTTAGGAATCTCCATGGTTCAACTAGTTAACAGCACAATTGCATTAAAAAAATCAATTGGTTAAGGGTTTTGGGGGATTTGACGCTTAGATACTAATCATTTGATATCGATAAATAACTTAGTGTCCTATACAAATTTTTTCTTTAATCATGCTACTTGTTTACTTTAATTATTTAATTAATTTTATTAAATTTAAAACCTCCATAATCAATTCATAAGCTAAGTAATAGAATAACATATCATATTTTTCTATATTAGGTACAGCTACACTGTGCAGTTGTGGTATTAAATATTGACTAATGCTCATTAGGTCAATCAATAAGGTCTAAACAAGGATGACCAAAGTTGTATAGTTGCTTTCATTTTTGTGTGTTTTTTAAACATTTTATCTCTAGACACTAATATAGACATTGGGGGCACTATTATAGTTATGAACTTGAACTTATGTAGTGAATAATGATGGGATTATAGTTAGACTATTTTGATGAATGAATGCATGAATAAATAACGAGACTTAAAATATCTTATTAATTGAATGGAGATCAAATGGATAGAACATGTGAACAGGTTGAGTTATATGTACTTATAAGATTAGCTTGGCATTCAGTTATCTGGTTAATATTATGCGGTCTAACTCAGGCCTTGTTAAGGTGGCAATGAGATAATACTATGAGTATTTAAAATGGTTAAAGTCTGCTAATTTCATATGTTGAAAATGGATTTCTCTCTACTCCACAAAAAACTTCCTGCCTGTAAGAAATTTTAGATATTCCAAAAATTAAAAACCCTTTACTTTTTGCTTATAGATTTTGCAAAGATAACTTATGTTTCCTTGAATTATGGCGTTATCATTTTTAAGTGAAGGATTAAGCCATTATATGGCTCCTATTTTAAGGAAAGAATAAAGTACCATACCATTTATATTCTAGCCTTTCTCTTTTCAACATTTTTTTTCTACCAGAAATTCCCTCCCAACACCTATTTTATCATGTCAAATTCCTTTCTCCAAACTTTTCAATCATTCTCCCTCTTATCAACAATTTCACTCTTTCAGTTGTTCCATTTTTCCGTTGATACAATCTTATTAGAAACAGAAATTTTCTTTTCATAGTAAAAGATGCATTTACTTAGTAAATTTTGTTTAACACCATGTTTTTTGTTGTTTAGACAAAGATAATAGGAGAATTTATATTGCACATCATGTTAGAAATGATTTCTAAATTTATCCATACAAAATTGAAAATGGAGGTGCTAAGGATGTTTCCAATTAAAATTGATATGTGCTTAAATGTTGATTCATTTGATTTACTACACGTAGTGATTAATTCCTACTCACTTTAGCTCTTATTTGATTTTAGGTACCTTTTGGAAGTAAAGGAGCTAAATTGACCCAAAAAAATATTCATTGAAGTCATCTTCTCAATGTGCATACTCTATTGATTCATGAAGCAAGAAGAACAGGAGGAGTGAAAGAAGAAGAGACAAGATAGAATATGAAGGAAAGAACAAAGGAAGAAGAGTCTCACTGGCCACACACTGGTGTGCATGGACTTGAGAAACCTCTCATGTCCATGTAACACCTCCCTTGACTATGAGAGGTCTCTCAAAACCGTGAGAGGTGTTGTCCCATGACAAAGTCTTTCACTAGTGTTACACAGTTGTGAGAGTTGTTGTCCTATAACAAAGTGTGTCACTGATGTGACACATTAGTCACACCTGTGAGTCCATTCTCACACCCATGAGAAGGGAAACCTATCCCATTTTAAACCTAGTTTTTATTTATAAAGGAAAATGTTTTGTGATGGTCGAATACAACTCATTTGGGATAGAAGCGATTAAAAGGGTTTTCTTTTCATTTTCTCTTTGTCTTTCAACACAGACAGATGCGATGACGTTGATGGCCGATGCTTGGAGCTTGAAAAAGGAGATGGAAGGCCAACTTCCCAACGCCGGTTTGACGATGAAATCAACACCGAGTCATGGTTAAGCCATCTTATCATGTTAATGTCGATACTCTCTTTTTAGATTGTTATTGTTGTTTATATTGATTAAATCAAGTGTTTTTATAGATGATCTTAATATATTATTTGGATTATTCTATTACAAACCTATTGCTAGAATGTTGAATTTAATCCCTAATCGTTACATTTGATGTTTTTTAGTAGCATCTAATGATCTTGAATCATTAGGAACAATATAACTTAGGTTAGATAACCTAAATGTGTGAGGTTATTGCCTATGTTGATCATTTTTCACTTCGTAATGCAGTTGCCAAATTGAATCTAAAGATCGTATCCTAGGTTATTTGGTGGCTACGTTTAATTAACGATTGTATGTTAATTAAACACAACTTAATGAAAAACTGGGATTAGCAGAGCATATTATTAGTCTCCAAACAATAGTTCAAAGGAAGGTATGAATATGTTAGGATGATGGGATACTTTTAATCGTGTTTAGGCCAAGATTGCTCCTAAAACCTGATTTTTCTTATCTTTGAAACTTTAATCATTTTCAATTTTTTGCTCTAATTTTTTTTAGTTTACTTTTACTTTATTTTCTAAATTATGTAAAACCTAAAAACCCCCTATTCATTTTCGTTGTATTAATTAATTTCATTACGAAAATTAGCTGAACATTCCCTGTGGATATGATTTTGACATAACTAAAAATTTTAATATGCAGAATTAAGTAAATTTTACAGTGCACTTTACACGTGCTTTCAAATTTTTGTGCCATTGCTAAGGAGTGAGGTTATTTTATTTTTGTTTTTGATTTCAGTTGATGTTTTGTGTATATATTTGTTTATTTTTTTCTTTTTGTTATTTATTAATGTTTAAACATTTGTTAGTGTTGGTGTATGGTAGTTACTAGATCTCCTTGTAGAGAACTTGAACAACTTGATTCGAAGATCGAGTAAACAATGCAAAGATTATGAAGAGAATCAAGAACAACTTTAGAATATAATCAAAATTAGAATATGATGACCAGATAGAAAATTTGAGAACACTGAGGGAGTTGGTTGTACCATACCTAACTCAAAGATCAGTATGCATTACATTTCCAACTTTATTACTTTTGAGTTAAAGCCTGGATTGATAAATTTATTACCCAATTTTCATGGTCTTGTAGGGGAGGATGTACACAAGCATCTCAATAAGGTCGAACTGGTTTATCTTAGCATGAAGCCTCCCGAGGTGATGAATGAGCAGATCATGTTGAGGGCTACCACATTCCCTCTCAACGATCCAGCAAAGGAATGGTTATTTAATTTATCAGTTGGGAGTGTGAATACTTGGCTAGAGATGAAGAGATTGTTCTTGGAGAAATATTTTCCAACATCAATGACAACAAGTATTCAAAATGAGATATATGGCATAAAACAATATAATGGAGAGTCTTTTTACAAGTACTGGGAGCATTTTAAGAAGTTATATGCCAGTTGTTCGCACCACAACATTCCTTAGCAATTTCTCATGTAATATTTCTACGAAAGATTGATATCATGTAATATTTCTACGAAAGATTGATATCATGTAATATTTCTATGAAAGATTGCTATCAATGGAGAGGAGTTTGGTTGATGAAGCAAGTGGTAGGGAACTTTGTGAGAAGACTCCCATTGGATCCAGGATTCTGCTTGAACGAATGGACACTAAACAATAATTCGGTACTCACAATGATGTGTGACGAGTAAACAAGGTAAGTACTTCATCTATAGATGAGCTAATATCTTTTGTTAGATATATTACAATTGGACATGCACAAGTGAAAGTATAGGGATATGTTCAAACACAAGCCATCCGACTGATGAGTTCCTAACACTACAAAAGGGAAGTATGAAGTATATGAATGCTGTAAGAGGGAACTTTCCGAATCAATACAACCCATACTCGCAGATATAACCTAGGATAGAGGAATCACCCTAACTTGAGTTACGAAGGGAACATACAACATAATTACTTCCAGAATTGGTCGCAAGGAGCCTCAGGGTTTTAACAAAGGCCATAAGGAGCATAGGGAGCCTCCTCTTCCAGTTCAGGTAACTCTCTGGATGAATTGATCAAGACTCTTACTACTAACAATCTCCAATTTCAATAGAACCTACAACATTTTCAGCAGGGAATATAACAATTCTAACAGAAGAAAAAAGCAAGCGTACAAAATATGGAAAACCAAATGGGTCAGATGATAGTAGGGCTAAATTGTCTTGAATCGCAAAGTGGAGGAAAGCTGCCATCCCAACCCGAGATAAACTCGAAGGACATTAGTGTTATAACCCTAACAAGCAGAAAGGAGATTGAGTGTCTTAAGAGAAATACGAGAATTGCTACTAAGGAAGAGATCGAGAAGGAATTAGGAAAGGAAGAAAATTCGTCATCTAGTAAAAAGGTAAATTTCAAAATCCCTAATGTCATTGAGACTAATCCTCCATATTTTCCAAGCATATTGACAACACCAAACAAGGAGGAGAAGGGCAAAGAGATATTAGAGACTTTCCAAAAATTGGAAATAAGCATACCCTTGCTCGATGCAATCAAGCAAGTACCAAAGTACACCAAATTGCTCACGGAACTTTATACACATAAAAGGAAACGAAGGGGTGATGAAAAAGTGATGATGGGTGAGAATAGGTCTGCAGTTTTTAGAAAGAAGATGCCTCTAAAATGATGGATCCAGGTATGTTTACCATTCCTTGCAAAACTAGTAATACTGTGATCAATAAAGGTATGTTGGATTTGGTAGCTTCAATTAATATGATGCCTCATTTAATTTATGTTTCTTTGAAAACGAGTGTTATCATACAATTGGTTGACTGTACTAATGCTTACCCTAATGGTGTGATTGAGGATTCTAATAAATTAGTATTTCTTGCATATTTTTACATTGTTGATATGAATGACGATACTTAGTACAATTCGATACCTATCTTATTGGGAGACCGTTTCTTAATATAGCTCAAACTAAGATAGATGTTTGTGAGGGCATCCTTATGATGGAAGTTGATGGGGAAGTGATTCATTTTAATATATTTGATGACATAAAACATCCTCCTAATGATCACTGTGTTTTCAATTTAATATGATTGATCCTTTGGTACAGGAAATGTTTAAATTAAGTTGCAAGGATCATTTATAAACAATGTTGACTAAGGAAATGAAAGAAGAAGCTAATAATGATGTTAAAATGGGAGAAGAGCTTATGGAAGTGGCAGCTGGTTTGGAATCATTGGAAAATTCTCCAAAAAAGTATGATTTAGCTTTTATGAAATTATTTGAATCTCATCAGAAGTTATTACCTTCTGATGTGCTGGCATCAGAATTAGAACTGAAGCCACTCCCAAACCTACCTCAAGTATGCCTATTTGGGAGATAAGTAGACTCTCCCAGTCATCATTTCAGTGGAGTTGTCTTTGAATCAAGAGGACAAACTGGTTTGAATGCTAAAAGAGCATAAAAAGGCCATTGGGTGGACAATTGCAGATATCAAAGGAATAAGCCCATCAATATCCACACATCGTATTTTGTTGGAAGAGGATGCAAAGTCAACAAGACAAGTTTAGCTCAGGCTGAATCCTTTGATGATGGAAGTTATAAAGAAGGAAGTGCTAAAACTTATCAATGTTGGGGTTATCTACCTCATCTTTGACAATAAGTTGGTAAGTCCTATCTAAGTGATTCCAAAGAAGTCTAGAATCACTATTGTGACTAATCAAGAATGTTGGTTTGTTCTTACCAAAATGCAAACCGAATGGTGAGTGTGTATTGCTATTGGAAATTGAATTCAACAACTCTTAAAGATCACTTTCCCCTTCCCTTTATTGATCAAATGCTTGAGAGATTGGCTGGTTATGTTTATTATTATTTTCTATATGGGTTTTTAGGTTATCTTCATATTCTAATCGCATTATAAGATCAAGAAAATACCACCTTCATATACCCATTTTGTGCGTTCGCTTACCGAAGAATGCCATTTGGATTATGCAAGGCACCATCATGTTCCAAAGAAATATGATAAGCATTTTTTCTAAGCATATTGAGAATATCATAGAGGTATTCATGAATGATTTTAGTGTATGTGGTTTTTCCTTTGACGAATGCCTTGAGAATATTGCTATTATCTTTGAACGATATATAAAAACTAACTTTGTGCTGAATTGGGAGAATGGTCATTTTATGGTGGATCAAGTTATAGTTTTAGGGCACGTTATATCTGCTAGGGGTATTGAGGTAGAAAAATCTAAAGTTAATCTTATTTCTTCTTTACCTTACCCCTCTACTGTGTGGAAAGTGCATTCTTTTCTTGGGCATGCAGGTTTTTATCGAAGGTTTATTAAGGACTTCTCAAAGATAGCCACACCATTATACAAGATCTTACAATAAGACGTTGTCTTTGAGTTCAATGAGAAGTGTAAAGAAGCATTCAACAAACTTAAGGAGTTTCTGACATCCCCATTGGTGATTCAATTGCCAGATTGGAACCTCCCCTTTGAAATCATGTGTGATGCAAGCTATTACGTAATGGTGGCAACTCTAGGACAAAAAGTGGGAAAAACTCTACATGCCATCTACTATGCTTCCAAGACTCTAAACCCAGCTCAACTGAATTATTCAACTACTGAAAAAGAACTCTAATTCGTGGTCTTTGCTTTATAAAAATTTGGATCGCAATTGCTTGGTGTTAAAATAATTGTTTATTCTGACCATACAACTTTACGATACTTACTCACAAAGAAGGAAGCAAAACTGAGGCTAATTAGATGGATTCTCCTCCTTTAGAGATTTGATTTGGAGATTAGAGATAAGAAGGGGGTAAAAAATGTGGTGGTTTACCATCTTAGTCGTTTGATGAAGGAAGAAGATAGCATCCCTTTTTGCGAGAGACATTTATGGATGAATAATTATTTTATACTAATGTGACACCACCATGGTATTCAAACATTGTAAAATTTTCAGTTACTAACAAATTACCTGTTGGTTTGCCAATAAGTTAGAGGGATAAACTATAGAATGAAGTGAAGTATTACATTTGGGATGACCTGTATCTTTGGAGGCACTACACAGATCAAGTCATCAGGAGGTGTGTACTTGAAAGTGAAACATCCTCGATCTTAGCCTTTTGTCATTCGTATATATGTGGAGGACATTTTGGAGTGAAAATGACAACCTATAAAGTTCTGGAAAGCAGTTTTTACTAACCATCATTGTTTAAAGATGCATACACCTTCTACAAATCATGTAACAGATGCCAACTGTCAGGTAACCTATACCATAAGGATCAATTGCCATAATTCCCTATGTTTTTTGGTGAATTTTTTTACTTTTAAGGTATTGAATTTATGGGACCTTTCCCTTCGTCTTTCAACTTTATGTATATATTATTAGTAGTCGATTATATTTATAAATGGGTGGAAGCCAAAGTCATCACAACTAATGATGCAAAGGTTGTTGCAGATTTTGTTAAGGCTAACATTCCTTCTAAGTTTGAGGTAACAAAAGCGATTGTTAATAATAGAGGAACCCACTTTTAAAATAGGGTGATGGAGACAATGTTCAGAAAATATCACATTATACACAAGGTTTCCACCTCTTATCACCCCCAAACCAATGGGTAAGCTGAAGTCTTGAATTAAGAAATCAATTTGATCCTGGGGAAAACCTCGCAGCCTAATAGGAAGGATTGGACCGTAAGATTAGATGACATACTATGGGCCTATAGGACAACTTTCAAAATACCAATTTGTTAGAGTTATGTAAACATGGTGCCCTAGAAAGCAAGTGTATTTACATGTAACTTTATCTTCTTCAGTTACAGTTTTGTAATGAAAATATTTATTAT
>JAOQMS010000004.1:15086878-15115986 GCA_027563885.1 Erythroxylum longipes | reverse complement strand
TGGAAAAATGATTTCTTAAAAGTTTTGAAATCTACCGTTTCTCCAAATATAGCATGCTTTCTTTTTCCGATCCAACAGAACTGTCATTTCTAGATTAAGATAATAAGTGTTTGCCTATATGAATGTTCAAAGATATATGTTTGATTGTGTGGCTCGTTGCCAATGGCTATAAACATATTAGCCACTGAGTTATGTAACTCAACCCATAATTTTCCCTCCTTAGGTGCAGAACGAGAAGATTAGCAATCCTTGTAGGGCATTCGGAACTCCAAGATAGCTAGAAATCTTTGGTACTAAGCTAGTGACATTTTTTGGACAATTACATAGGCTTATCAACATTGAGCATCCTTTTATATTTTGTATTAAACTTTGATGGTATGTAAATAAATTTTGTTCAAACTCTTTGAATTACTTATGAAACGAAGAAGTTTCTTTTTATATGTTTAGAATTATCCTTTTGGTTGAGTTGTTAGTATTGACATGGGTTGTGAATGTGAGTGCAGAATTTTACGTTTAGTGTTAGGTTACTGGGTTTGGAATTGAAGGTTTCACTAAAGCGAAGTCAGAAGCTCGCTATGGCGTATTTGTCCTGAGAGTGCTTGGTTTAAATTCGGAGCTTCGCTGTGGTAAAACCAAAAGTTCGCCATGGCGAACTTTTCCCAAAGGGTCCCTGGAGATATCTCTATAGTTTCGCCGCAGCGAACCCTCCACCGTTGTCACTCTAAAATCTCTTTTAAATCCAAATCTATCCACTTGTCTTTCACACCACCCTCATAGGATCTCCATGAATCGAACCACGAGATTAGTTTTGGGATCAAGACCTGGGACCAACATAATGTCTAAAAGCCACTTTCTTCTCTTAATTATCTCATGTCCCTTTCAAATAATTCTATCGTATCTATACTCTATGTTTATCTCCCCTACCCACTTTTCATAACACAAAGAACCTGAACTCTAATTAACCTCTAATTTACCTACCTTATCTAAAATTCAAACGATAGGCATTACTATATAGAAACATTCAGTCTCATTTTCAAAGCCACAACTATGCAGATAATGATTGACTTTAGAATATCTATGAACTGGCAAATGAACCAATTGAATGTGTCTAATGCCTTTTTATACAAAAACTTGTAAGAAACTATCTACATTACATATCCTCTAGGCTACTTTGATTTTTCTAAACCAAACTTTGTGTGTAAGTTAATCATTCACTGTATGGACTTAGGTAGGCACCAAAAACATGGTTTAGTTGTTTAAGTTAGTTTTTTTATTAGTGTCAATTTCTCACCATTATTGGCAAGCTCATCTCTATTCTATTATCTTAATGATTGTCATCATATTTTTGTTAGTTTATATTGATGATATATTAATTACAAGTTCATCTTTATCAACCATAGACTTATTCATTAAGCACTTATAAACTAAATTTCTATCAAAAGATCTAGGTTCTCTCTCATTTTTTCTTGACATTTAGGTTAGACATATGTTAACAAGTTTGCATTTTAGTAAAAAAAATATTTCAATAATTTTCTGCATCAAATAAGCATATTGCAATCAAAAGGTTGTGCTTATCCTCTTATCTCTATGCCTACATTAAGTAAAACTATTGAGCAACGTAGTTCATATAGAGAATTCATACCACTAAATCCTCGGGGTGTTCCCATATGTCACCTTTACTCAAGTAGACATCTCCTTTGTAGTATATAAACTATGTCAATATATGCACTGTCTAACAAATTTGCATTACAAAGCATTCAAAAGCCTAGTGTGGTACCTTAAATACTCTCTCTCCTGGAATTCATTTTACAACTAACCTCCTTATCATCTATAATGCTTTTCAGATATCAATTAGGGATGTTGCACTAATGACCAGTGCTCAACTCTCCATGTTATCTAAAATGATTTTCTAGTAGTGATTGGGGTGGTTTATCTAATGATCAGTGCTCTACAAATGGTTATATTGTATACTTGGTTTCCAGCTCATCTCATGAGTAGCCAAAAAGAAACCAACAATATCTTGTTCATCCATTGAAAATGGGTACAAAGTTCTCACTAATGTGACTAAAAAAGCTCTTTAGCTTTCAGTCCTTATAGGCAAACTTTGTGTTAAGTGCCTCATTCCCTTATTCTTTTGTTTGATATAATTAGAGTAATCCAATTAAAATCCAACCCTGTTTTTGTTTAAGAGAAAGTTTCATTTGGTCTATTATGAATTCAATTAATCTCCTCTAAGGAACAAATCATTGAAATCTTCACTAAGCCTCTACTTGCTACCTATTTTTAGTTCTTAAGATCCAAACTCCAGTTGTAAGCATTAGCTTGAGGATATGTATTACAGGATAAGGACCTATCCTTCTATTTCATTATTTGTATTTAAATATAGCATAAATTATTTATCTTTCCATCTTACTATCTAGTATTTAAATTTAATATATTTCAAAATATATACATATATGTTTGTTATGACTTTATCATGTATAATGTATTTATTTTCAATAGAACATAAAATATGATATCAATACTTTCTTTCCAATTCTCTTCATACATATCTTTATGAAAAATTTTGGAGTGATTTATCGTAATTTATTATTAGTACATTGTAACCACATTAAAATGGTTGACCTTAATGTAGAAAAGTAGTAATAAATTAAGTTGATTCAATTCTCAATCCCTTAGATTAAACTAAGAATCTAAGATATTATGACTTTTACTAGTGACCAGAATAAGTATATCTCCAATTAGGAGATGCTTCAATTTCCAAAGAGCTAATTCTATTCTTATCTTTTAATTAATTCACATTTTCTTCTTAGCACTACTATTTTCCAAAGGTACACCAAGAAATTGAAAGGAGGAAAAGAAATTTCATAAAACACTTTATGTTATTTAAGATTAACTTTTAGTATAATTAATGGAAAGACCACAGAAGATGATCATCTGTAAACTGTAGGTAAGCATTCTGCATGTTTGGACTTACAACAACAATGTTTTGTGCATGCCCAAGGTTGAGAATGATTTAGTCATTAGCCCACTAAGATCTATAAATGTTGTTGCAACACAACCTATTTTTAAGTCAATTAGAAGGAGTGCCCAATAAATCAAGGCTCCAGCTAGATATAGAGATTCCCTTTAAATAATTTGTTATATGTTTGTTAGGAGGTTTTTAGCCAGCTAATCGGTGAGATTATGTTATAATAATTATTATAAATGTATCCCCTATGAGCTATTAAGAAAAGAGAGAAATATTACCCAAATCGTTACCCCTTATAAACCCATCTTTCCTAAATTTGAGAGCCTCTATCCTACGACCCAATAATAATCTAAGGCCTTTTAGAAATGATAAGAGATCGTTGAGTCTCTACATCAAGCTGTGTCTCCTTAACAAACCGCTATGTTAGACATTATGATGAAATTGTTGAAAGTGAAGAAACAACCCACCCAACTACCTCTACTGCCCTTACCCACCTCATCCACCATACACCATTCACCTTTATTGTTAAGACAGTCATTAGCCTTGACACATATAAGATGTTATCTCGTTAAATTAATTGGAATTATCACTTCTGTTTTGGATATATTTTGGTTTTTAAATAGGAAAATTAATGTTTGCTTTTTTTGGGATATAAAAGTGGAGATCGCATCAAATTGCGACATTTTTGGTGACAATAACAAATTTTGGATAAAGTAAAAAGATTACTACAGTGGATAAGAGAAGATAAACCCTAATTCCAGATTTACTTAAAGAGTTGAAGTTTAAGTAGGAGACTTATTTCTATGCCTATCATAAAGGGATTGGGATTTTATTTAGAGAAGCATCTTTATAAGATAGGATAAGATTAGGTTTAGAGTAGGAAAACAATATAAAAGGGATGTTCCCCACATCTCCAAAGAATGAATCATTCTTTTTCTTCCTTTTCTTTCAATTCTTCATCTTTCTTTTATTTTTGGTGTTGAAACTTAAGCATGCATGGCTAAGCTCAATTATTATAATTCAAGGGGTTTCAAAATTCTAGTTGTAACCTTGTAAGGTTTTGCTCCTAACTTTTATTCATGTTTTAATTCAAGTATTTCTTATTTTGAGTTATTATATTTCATGAATGATTAATATTGATTGCTCTGAAAAATAATTTAATGTTTATTCTATTACTATCTATGAATTGCATGATCCATAATTGTCCTGAAGAATTGGAACAATTTGCAAATATGTTATTTATGAATTTACATGTTTAACTTATGATAAACAAGAAAGCTAAGTTGAATATTTGTAGTTATCTCGATTATTTAATTTAAGGTTTATTTTCCTTTTTACTAAGCTTATTGCTATCATTTATTTAATACGGAATGCTATCACACCAAGTTAACAGATGGTAAGTTTTGGTGTGGATTCTGGGTTTGAACCAATTAATTTAGGAAAATTTGAGACTTATTATGACAATCCTAATATGTTTCAGACTAGCAACTTCAATTGTAACAAATATTCTTTTTTGTAATCAAAGTTTAGTAATATTGAATTTCTCCCTTTTATATTTCATCGATTTAATTTGATTTCTTGTTAATTTTAGTTAATTAGTTACTTAATAAAAAACCCTCCATTTTATTTTATTAATTTAAATTAAGAAGCTACTATTTAGTTCTCTTAGGATTTAACCTGGTTCCATGACTACTACAAGAAGTTTGAAGAATTGGAATTATTTTGGGGGCATCGACAGCTTGAACAAAATTTCATCCCTTGACCACCAGACCCATTACCAAACACAACTATGGGAACCCCTAAAATTAAGATTCCCCTCTTTTCGAGAGAAAATGTACTTGAATGGATATTCTAAATTGAACATTTCTTCACATTTTGGCAAATCTCGCAAGAAGAAAAAATTGCCATTGCTATCTTCTACATGTTAAGGCCAACACTCCAACAATACTATTGGATGCATATCACCTTCCAACTCTCCAAACTGGAAGCTTTCACCTATTAGCTAAAAATCAGGTTTGGCCTATCAACTTGTATCAATCTTGAAGCTCAACTCTATAAGCTAAAGCAACCCATAACAGTTGCTACATATATAATCGGGTTTGAGGTATTATCCACTCAAAGTCAGCGATTGTCCAAAAAAGATTAATCAACTATTTCCTTTTAGGTTGAGGGAAGATAGTCAGTGCGAATTATTGATGCTTAAATCACCATCCTTACCTAAGGTAATAGGCATTGCCAAATTAATTAAAGACAAACTTAATTATACCAAATCTAACATAGCTCGATCTATAGGAAGATTTTCATCGTTATCTTTCTTGCTCCCACAAACTCAAACCAACTTATCCTCTAAATGCATCTCTACAATAACAATCTCAAAAATTCCATCTCATCTAACTTCTATCATATGTTTACCCCTTCTATGATAGCAACTATAAGAGAAAAAGGCTATGTTTCAATTATGATGAGAAGTTTGTCCCGGGGCATAAATGTAAACCATTCCAGTTCCTTTGCATGATAGTAATCACTGAGGACCCCACAATAGAGGCCTCTATAGCTTAGGATGTTGTTCAAGAGACAGATAACCAATTAATGGAGCTTTCCTAGACTGAAGAAGACTTCATTCTTGATGTTTCCCAATTTTCCTTCCATGTCTTGACAGGGAAACCCATTCCTTCTACTCTCAAACTATTTAGGTCAATTCATGAGAAACTTATAATGGTGTGATAGATGGAGAATTAACTAACAACTTCATTTAATTGTGTCTCGTTTCACATTTGGTACTTATTGTGCATCCTTTGCCACACTTAAAGGTCATAGTAGGGAATAAAGAATCATTAAGATGCACTAATAAATGTTCAAGTATTTTCCCATCTTGGGCTTGACTTAATTTCAAGTGGATATTGTACTTGAGGTCCAATGGCTTGTAGACTTATTATATGTCGTTTTTGACTACAAATCTTTATGAGTGGAATGCTCCATCTAAGGGAAGATCGTCAGAATTTATGACCTCAAGCAACCTTCTCTCTAATTCCTAATACTTAACTCACTTAAAAAATTAACCTAGTGTAATACTATCGCCCAGTATCTCCATTTATCCATAAATCGTGTCTCCAACAAATCCACTCCCCATATCTCGTCCACTATTCCAACCGCATTCACCAAGAAACTACAATTCTTATTTAAAGAATATAAAGCTATATTCATGGCTTTTACAGGTCTTCCTCCTTATCGACCGCTAAATCACAAAATTCCCATCACCCCTATACTCCCCCATAAATTTTCAACCATATTGCTATTCTCACCTTCAAAATTCGAAACTAAACAATTGGTTGGAGAGTTCTAGAATAAGGCATTATTACCCCATTATAAGTTTATATTTGTCACCAATGCTCCTCATAAAAAAGAAGGATGGTACTTGGAAATTCTGTGTGGACCACCACACTCTTAACATGGTAATAATTAAAGACAGATTTCCTATCCAAATTGTAGATGGATTGACGAATGAAATTGAAGGAACTAGACTCTTCTCAAAGCTAAATTTACAAAATGGACATCATAAAAGGGGATCCACCCTTCTAATGTGGAGAAAACAGTCTTCTGCATATATGAAAACTATTATGAGTTTTGCATTATACCATTCAACCTCTCTATTTCTCTTTTAATTTTTCATACATTAATGAACTTTGCTTTAAAAAACTTATTACGCAAGCTTGTTTTATTCTTTTTTAATGATATTTTGATTTACAGTAAGACCAGGGACTCCCACCTCACATATTTAAAATACATCTTCTCTACGCTTGTCTAGTACTCCTTATTTGTGAAGCTCTCGAAGTGCGAATTTGGCTGTGAATAACTTAGCTACTTAGGCCATAGAGTCTTGAAGCAGGGTATGTAAGTTGATAAAATCTGTGTTATTACACAGTGGCTAGTCTTAAATTCTCTCAAAAGTCTTCATGGTTTTCTAAGCCCCACTAGTTATTATAGGAGATTTGTGGCCAACTATGCCTCTATAACTTCTTCACTTACTCAATTACTAGAAAAAATGCATTTGTATAAAGACTAGAAGCAACTAAAGCTTCCAGGATCTTAATTCTATTTGACACTACGACAAAAAGTGCTTTAGGCAATTACATGTTTGCAATAGTTTAAAAATTTGTTGCTAAAAATTAATATAATGCAACAGATTTTAAAGTGTCATCTTTACTAATATTAAAAGGTAACGATAATAATAATTTGTTGCTATATATAAAAAAAGGCAACAAAATTAAAAAAATGTTAGAATTAAGTCTTATATATACAACATCTAGAATTGTTGCTATAGTTCCAGTCACCTATTTACTCAAAGGTATTTACTAATGCTATATATTACTTTATATCGCTATTTACGAATATATATTTAAAATATAAAATTTTCTATTTACTAACAAGTATTCATAATATGTCTAGAAAAATTAAATAACCCACTAATTTTTATTTAGTAAAATTAAAACACTCGAGTTAATAATGTGGGAGAATAAAAGACATGGAGGTAGATAGTGAGAAGACTAGAGATTCCAAACCCTTCTTCTTTTTTAATGTATAATGTATTAACTAATATATAATGTATATATAAATAATGTCTCTACAAGCCCATATTTGTTTTCACAACCCAAAACTAGAAATCAATAAGATGACCCATTCATTTTTAGTCCATTAGTTGTGTGGAAACCTAAAAACTTTCAATTGGCAGAAGCAACGATGAAAAAGAGGAAGTAGCCACTGCACCAATTTCTTCCATTTGTCAGTGTCTTGCCATCTTCTGATGATTTCTCAGCATTGCTTAACACGAGTCACTGTTTCCTAATATTTTATTTTATTGATAGTTTTGTTTCTTTGTCTGGTAGGCTTGGAGATCAAGATTTACATTTAATCTTCAAAAAACTTTGTAAGGTATGAGTAAAGTTCCAAATTTTTGACTTTTCCACATTGTAACATCTCTATTGTTTCAGTTCACTCAATCTTCAACTGTTTCAATTTCCTTTGAGTTCTAGATGTAGGTATTGTTTTGCTTATAAGCCCTACTCCATTGTAGTGAAAATATAATTGAATTCAACTGAGACATCGATTCTTTTGCAACACTTAAAAGTCATACAATTGATTTCAGCTGAGACATGGATTCTTCTGTAACACTTAAAAGTCATAAAAGTGACAAGTGACCAGGATTCTTCTGAAACACTAATTCATTGTTGATTACTCAATTATTAGTTGGAGCTATCCTACTGTGGTTTATTTGTATTCCTATTTCTTTGCCCTCACATTTAGCATTTAAAATTACTTACAAATTGAACTCAAGAACAAGATTATGGGGTAGGTTTCTGTCATCTCATTTATAGTTCATGTGCTATTGTTGTGGATCCTTGTGAGCAAAATGAGTTGGGTAATTCCTGAAGCAATAGGTGCTATAATCATATCAAGTTTTTTTATTGTAATTGTGTAGTTGGTTTATATATTTGGCGGCTTGTGTCCCAACATATAAAAATGATTTACTTTTAGTGCCTTCTCTGATTTATTTCTTGTGGTGAAACTCTTTATATCCTCTGGAGTGATGCTCTTTGGTGAGTATATTTCTTCCATCCAAAGTCTTCTATTCCTCTCTCTAGATATTCCTTTCTATACTGTAACTGACTGAGAATTTTCCAAAGAAAATAACAGTGTGCTTTACTATATTAGTTTTGTCAAAATAGCAGATGAAATTTTTGTTTGTTTTTCTATCTCTACTTTTAAATAAATAATGAAAGCACTTATACTAGTGAATACGATGAAACCATACAAACAAAATTATAAATTCACAGTAGGATTACTGAGACTATTTGATATTCTAATATTGTTGTTTACATCATTATCTCTAAATTTCTATCCTCATTTTGACTATTTGGCTGTCGGGAATAGTCTAAAGGTGAGGTACTCTGCTTTACTAATCCTTTTTATCAAAGTATATGAAGAATGCAGCAATAAAAATATCGACATATCCATATGATAAGATCATCAAGTAACTTAGTAATCTTGCTTCCTTGAGGAATTTGTCTACAAAAATTGATCTTGACAATATCTTCATCTATAGCCTAAATGTCACAGCATAGGAATTCATGCTATATTTTTGTTTTCTAGTTACCTCCAATTATTGTTTTAAATTATCTTTAAAGCTCAAAGTTGTAATCCATCCAATGAATTTCTTAAAAATGAAATGACTAGGTTACTTTCATAAGTAGTGTATGAGGTTCAAATGTAGTAGGAAGAGGAGATATTAAAGCTGTAAAATTTTCTCTCAAAGTCAACTTTTGTGCTTCATTGAGTTTGGTTTTCTTTTCCATTTTGTGTTTTTTAGTAAGTCATCAAATAGCCTAAGTGTTTATAAGGGAAGAGGTGGTGATTGAATTTGTATCAGACCTTTCCCTCCTCCTAACTTTCTCAGTTGTACTTAATAGTTTTCAAGCAGCCCTCATAAGTATGTTCTTCAATTTCTTCAATCTATTATCTATGGAAAGGTAAATTGGCATTTAAGATGGTCATTGAATTCTAATTGGATGTAATTATTTTTACTATATGTTGAAATCAAGGCAAGGTAGCCTCTTAAAGTGAAACCTGACAAAGATACTATTATTCATCTTTCTCAGGTAAAAATTGTTATAGATGTACTTATTTTAACTTGATATTCTTGCCTTAATTATTCTTTTTATTCCTTTATTTTATGCACTAGGACGAACTGAGATCCATATTGCAAGTAGCTTACTGATTAATTATTTATATTCTGCAATTAGTGAGAAACTTGATAAAGTAGATTGGAAAAAGAATGTTGGTATTTGTGAATCAGTTCAACGGGATGTGAGGTAAAGACTTTCCATCCATTTAATAAGAATAGGATCGATGACATGCTATTGTTATATGCATTTCAATTGCTTCTTATATTTTAATAATTTTTGCAATATCTGTTTTCCTGAACATATTTAGGGTTTAACCTTAGATCATCGCATGTGAGTTATTTCATTGGGAATTTATGAAAATGCATTGCATTTACATGCATATCATTAGCATACACATAAATATTGATATTTTTACATATTACAAGGATAGCATATGCACTCGATTGATATGTCCCAGGGTATGAAAGATTTTAAAATGACCATGATGTGAATTGTGAATTATTGTGTCTTAAATTTTGGTTTGATTTGATTCCAGTTAGTAATTTGGAATTAATTTTGATTAATTGGGAAAGTGATGAATTAAGATGTACATTTGGACTAGGAAAAATGCCAAGTGGTAGGATAAATTGATACATGAAAATTAGGGTGACTAAGCCTATAATTGAGTGACATTTGGCATTGTTAAATGAGTGACAAACGGACTAGACATTAATTGACAAATGGAACAATTATAGAGTTACAAGTGGACCAATTAATGTGTGACATGTGGAAAAATTGATAGGAGATTAATGTCAGCATCTTAAGGAGAGTAATGGTAGCTTAATTATGGAACAAATGGCTTAGATGCCAATTGACACAAGCTTAGGTAATTTGGAGACACCTAGCAACTTGATGAAGCAAGTTTTAACAACAAAGTTTTTGTTGTCTTTCCCTTTGCTTCACCCTCGAAATTGCTCCTATCTTCTCTCTACATGTTGGTTTAACCTAGCTTAAATTGTTACATGAAATCCACACCTTAATCATTCACTAAATAGACAAGAAACTAGCTGAATTTTACTTTATCTTGCTGCTGAAAATCAATTTATTTTCACCTTAGAATTGTGTTAATTTTTGCTTGCTTGGAGGACTAGTATAATCTAGAGTTTGAGCTAAATTGGAAGCCTAAAAAGTAAGTAAGAATATGATCTTTATGGCAAGATTAATAGTATGAGAATGATGCTTGAATTGGAATGAAATGTTTATGATGTTGATGATGAAGTGTGCTGGAAGTTTGTTAAATGAACTTGGATGTTTTCATGCTTGTTCTTGGTATACGAAAACTGTGGGTTATAGGTCGATTCATGGATGATCTAGATCTGGATTTGAATTATAATAAAGGTGGATTTATGCTAAAGAAAGATGTTAATATGGTGTTCTTGAATTGAGAAAGAACTAGGACTATATAAATGAAAATGTGTGATAATTTCTTGTTTGATTTTGATGCATGAAAGACTATGATTTGTGAGCTATAAATTGAATGATTTTGAGCTAGAATTGGATTGCAATTCAGATCTAAATGAGGATGCATAAATGAGCATGAAACATGGAAAATTCAAGTGTTTGGTATATGCCTAAGTGTCATACATTCGTGCAGAATTGGGAGAAATCATGTAGTGCACGATCGTGGCCTGATTATTTGGGTTCTGTCATAATGGTGGCAGAGTCCCCACAATCGGGGCCTGTTGCATAAGGTTCTATCACAATCATGGGAAAGTTCATCACGATTGTGGCAAGGCCTAAATATGAATACTTCTCTTTTAAGTGATGTTTGAAATAACTAATGATAAGGTACTTTCTTCTGATGCATTTAGGCTTAAAATGAACTAGTTTGATGGTTAATTAATGAATTTAGATGAAACAAGTTAATTGAGGTATAAAACTAAGTGTAAACAAGACATATTCAAGTGATAATGTTTGAATGATCACGAATTGTGATTAAGGAAACACACTTGGAAAATTCATTAAGCATGCATTGAACATGGCATATATATCTATATGTATGATTGAATATGTTTTTAATTGATCGACTTTGTAATGTGAATTTTATGTGTATTGAATGATTTTACACGTGCAAGTCGAACGAATAAATCCAGACATTGTCGGACCATCCAGGCAATAGCGTAATCTGGAGCGTACTGTAAATAACCTAGATATTGTCACTAGGATTGATATATTTCTATTTAACTCCCAATTATTAAATTGTTAATGATTTGAATGTGATAATTTTGGACATTAACAGGCTGAGAATTTTAATATTTGGGAATGTATTGGGGGTGTTTTATTTGCATATGAATATGAAAGATATTCGTATGCTCAACAAAAAGTTGAATGCCAGACTTACGCCTTATGAATATGTGAATCTAACCGTGTATCATGAATAAATGTTATTGATGGCATATTTTATGAGTTGATGCATCACATTGACATGCATGATAAGATAAAAGCATTGTGAATAGAGGGGCCAGTGTAAAAGAGTTTAAAGCTTAGAAATGTGCATATAAAACCATTAGCTCCATGATTAATGAGCCCGGTATCCACAATAGGTACGAGACAGTATCTGAAAAGAGCCTGATATCCACAAGGGATATGGGATAGTGAAGGGTACCTCGTCACAACAAAATAACAACTAAATTGAAGTCTCATATGCATATACATTTGTACATATATGATTATGAAGACATTTTTGAATTGTGATGATATTATGATATGTCATATTTGTGTACATTTGATAATATGATTGAATTCTTCTGAAAAGGTCATATGAAATAAGTAAATAAGTGTAATCCATGATGAATTGCTGAGTTAAGAAATATTGTGTATCTGTGAAAGAAGTGCTCTAAAGGCAATCACCTTTAGCACTCATTGTACAAATCATTTTATGATTTATAACGGCATTTTTCATTATTTCGATGTTCATACATTCATGGATTTGATGTTGATCTTAAGTTAATTTAATAAAGTACTTTATACAAAACATAACATGGAGGAAATCATGATGAGATCATGATAATGAGATTTCTATCATGTGTAAAGTATCTAAACTTTCCTTAGTCATAGAATTAATGAGATGGGATATCACTAATCCGGATAGACTAGTGCATGTTATACTCCTTGATTAGATTAAGCAGTAAATCTCATAAGCTATAGACATGAGATGTTTAGAGTTAACTTGTGAATGCTTACAAAGGGTAGTAAGTACATTGTATTGATCTACTATGAGATAATCATATGAATATTCTATTTAAGTGTCAATGATAGTCTCATCATAGCAATGGTGTAAGTATCCTTTGACTTGAGATGCTTAAGGATATCTCAGATACTGATTATATATTTTGACTCCATTCATTAATGCCTTTCAGGGGTTACTAATAAGGGTGGTGATTGGGTACAGCTTGAGGTATGAAGAGGTAATTGAGTAGACAATAAAGGCTTCACCACTCCTGATAGAAGGAGATGATACCCATAGCCTCTTGTCATGGTCATTACTTAGGATTCTTTGACCAGAGCAGATATGTGTCGTAAAGAGAGTCTTCAATGATACATAAAGTAATGAGATCCTTAGGACAAGATCTAATATCATTTGGACTAGATGTGACAAAGTAAGTCTAGTGGGATTTGACACTTTCACCATACTCTGAACCAAATGGGGTATAGATGATGAAAGGACAAACTACATGACAACATTACGTATGGAAGGTTTCGTAGTCAAACCACTGACTTCCTGGTCAATTGGGGGTCATAACATATTGCTAGATAGTGGTCTTGATTTACTTAAATTAAGTGTTAATTTAAGTCGCCAACATAATCGGGAACCTAATAGATCACACACATAGGAGATCTAAAGGATGAGTAAAATGTTCTTAAATGGTGATTCAAGATATGAGACAGTGTTTCAGGATTGTATCGTGATTGATCGTGGTAGAAAACATTGCATGGAATGGTTTATAAACAAATGTTGTTGGCTTCCATTAATACATGTTATTCATGAACATTAACTTCCTATAACTTTCAATTAGTCATGGGGGTTATGGAAGGCCAAATAGTGTAGAAAATTGAGATGATTTTTGTGCATCTTGTGTAAGACACAACATGAAAAAGATAGGTTCTTTTTCTTACACACGCACTTTTTCTCTCTAACTCTCTCAAGAGTTCTTGTCTTTGCTAGCACAAAGAAAGAATTCTAGTCATCTCCTAGTGAGGTTTCATCCTTCTATCTTTGTGTAGACTTTCATTAGAGATGGTCTGAATTGATCGTTGTAGTTTACGATAGACCAATGTGGAAAAAGATTAAAGAACAAAGGAGATCGTCAGAAAGGTATGTAAACATATCACATTTCATGTTTTTGTTTCTCTATATCTATATGCATGAATAGATCTGGTTTTTTAAGGTTCCATTTTATTTTCACAGCATATGTTTGATATATATTACATATGAGATGCATGATCGAAACCTAACAGTGGTATCAGAGATGTCTTATGCCTTGTTAGATGTAGAATATATGACATGTGAAAACTGTTTTCATGGTTGTGACAGCTTAGGGTCTTGTAATGTTTGATTCTAAATTAATTATAGAAAAATGTTTTATACAATTTTCTTTCACCAATCTGTTCCTAAGATGAATGTAAATGATTTAGTGTGATTGAAACTAATTTTAATGTGATTAAAATATTTAATTTTGACTTTACAAGAACATGCATGAAATTTGTCTTTCTGTTGGGCATGTGATGTCTATTGGCTAAATTGATAAGGTTACACATGATTTTCGTGGAATTTGATTCTGGAAAATTTATGTGAATATATTTGGGATGTGTTTATGCCTCTTTAATTTTTTTATAATTATTAAAAACGTTTTAATAATTTTTCAAACAATTTTCCAAATCTGGATAGTTTTTTTGAAATTGTAGGGTTTGTTTTATTTGATGTTTTTGTATGTTTATTTTTTGTTTCTTGAACCTTAAAAATTTTTATGTGATAAATATGTCTTAATTTGATGTTTGATGCATGCCTAAATGATTTTTATCGAAATTTGATTTCCAGAAAATTTTAGAAGCCATATTTGTCGTTTTTGGTGTCTTATTAGTGTTTCGGTTATCATGAAAATTTTTGGGTTATTCTAAATTATTTTGATATTCATGAAACAACCTAGAGATTCTTGGAATGACTATTTGATGTTCTGGAAATTTTGGGAAATTATAGAAATTAATTTTGAACTAATTTTAGTTAAGTAATAGATTTTCTAGTAAGACTAGACAAATTGGCATGTAGACAAAATAAGTTGTTTAATTTTGGACATCAAATAATTATTTTAAGGTAAATGAATTATGAATTAATTTATGGAATTAGGAATTCATGTTAATCAGATTAATATTAATTCTAGTCAACATACATTAGTAATTTTAGCCAAGTTAGTAAAAGGAAGATAGTAAATATAAGTGTTGGATTGGGTTTCTATGTTAGGATCTATAAGATGTCATAAACAAAAAGATTTGTTTACATATATGCATTAGAGAATGTATGGTTAGGAGAATGTGTACACTTGTATGATGGATGATTATGGGATTAGGCCAAACTTGATTAGGAGTCCATATCATGCCATGTAGTTATAGTAACTATATCTGTGCATATATAAATATATATATGTGAGTTATATGTATAAGATCATTTAAGTTAGATGAGACCTTAAACGCCTCACTTAGAATATTAAAACTAACGCCTTCCTTTAATATGGTGAGAACCAGAGTCCTTTTAAAGTTAGGGTTGTTGGGCAAACCCAAGCGTACTCTGCATAGATATTTTCGAAACATGGAAATAGGATTTCCAGGTTAATGGGTTGGTTTTAACTATAAGCATTGGTTTGTTGGGCAAACTCAAGATCAACACGGACAAAGGCGAAGTTGGGTAGTGTACATTAGATGTACACGTGTCAAGATTTGATAGCCCAATGAGTGTGCACACATCAACAGTTGATAGCACTAGATTTGATAATTTCATTGGAGATGCAATTGGTATGATCGATAGCTACTGGTTGAACTAAGGTGGCTTGTTGGGAAAACTCAAGGTCATTCTTAGGGATATTGGATATCGACCCACTAGGAGAATTTCTCTACGTGTTCTCTCTGATTTGTATTGAGGGTTATGAAGTTGTGAAAATAGTGGGAGCCATAATGCGTGTTAATAAAGTCTTTACAAACATGCATTTAAGTACATTCTAATTTTTCTCTATTTAACGATAGGTTGCTATTGCCTGAGTCAACACCATGAGTACTAGTGTGAATATCAAATCATTGATGGAAGCTAACAAGTTGACTAAACCAAATTTCCTTAGCTGACTCAGGAACTTGAGAAAAGTTCTCAAGTCTGAGAAGCTTGGTTATGTCTTGGAAGAACCACTTCCCGATACCCCTGCTTTTGCACCCCGCTTCGGGAGCCCAATTATCCAGAATATCAAAAGACGTGAACGTATTATCCCATATGGTTATTTCCATGGGATCTCTCTAGCCAAAACTAGTTTTGACATTAAAATCACAAATTGACTTCTTTAGAACATCTGTAGATCCATGTCTCTAGTTTATTTTGAAATAATAATCATCTCATTCGGAGGTCTATAGGTCAAGATATGATTAAAATACCGAAGTATGTTAGGCAAAACAATCAATTCATATTCTTTCGGTCATTTCCCTCACTTTCTCTCCATCAATATTTTTTGAATTAACCCCAATGGATACCAAAATTTTATGGAAGGGTAGATAAATATGTTAGGAATCTATTAGTTTAATAATCACTTCATTTGGAGATGGGGTGATGAAGTTATAGCCAAAAAAGTCAAATCTGATTATGTCCCCAATTATATTGTACCTATCTTGGGACCATTAGTATAACTTTCACTAGAGATATCGTATTTTGCTTATTTTAGGACGGTTTCAAAAAGGACTTCGAGATATACAACTTTTATGAAGACCTTGAAGAGGGTTTTTGCCATCTAGAGGGTAAAAATAAGACAAATTTGTCTCAGACGAAGTAATTAGGTCTGAAATGGATCAGACGAATCAGTCTAAGACGATCCAGACTAAAACGATCCAAACTAAGACGATTTAGACTAAGACGGTCCTGACTAAGACGATCTAGACTAAGATGATTCCTACTAAGATGAGCCAAAATAAGATGATCCAGACTAAGACGATCCCAACTAAGAAGATCCAGACTATACAACCGAAAATACTAAGCTCCCTCCAAGCATCTCCAATGATTCCTTCATCCACTCTAACATCAATTTTAATAATAATCTTCCCAACTTCACTTATTCTAATGCAATCTCCCTCATTAAACATTCAATTACCAAATTTATTTCATTAAACTCCCAAATCTCAACTCCATTCATTCATCACATACAATAAATTCTCAACTTTCACTATAGTTGTCCTATATGCATCCTGAACAGCATTACAAACTTATAATGATTGTATCTCCCAATCCCACTTCCAAAAATTTCATACTTTATATCATTGGAAAGCTAGAAAGATAATATACAACTTTCATGAAGACAAATTTAGCTAATTCTACATAAATCGATATAGTTTTTCCCTTGAGTTCAAAAAACAATTTCTACACCTATGAAAGCTTGAAAAATGCCATACCTCTTCATATCAATTCAAGTACTAAGTACTTTTGTTAAATTCTTGAATCTCACATCAAATGATTAATCCCATACAACCTTTCCAATCTCTAACATGATATTCTAAAACAAACAACAATTTTGCAATCTCAACGAAGAAGAATATGCACATACCCATTCCACTTCCACAGCCATTATACTCAACCTGTAAAATAACATCATCATGCACAAAAGCAAATTCTCAAATTCTCATTCTCATTACTAAGCAAAGTAAATATTTGAACAAGCTTTACTAGATATCAACATACACATCAGTAACTTAAAACAATATGCCAAGGATGCTCATGTTTGATATGCCTATAAAGCTATCCAAAATGTTCACTAACTTAGTACAAAAGTCTCTAACTATCTTGAAGTTTCTGACGCCTTGCAAGGATTGCTAACCGTCTTGTTCTGCACCTGAGAAGTGGAAAAAGGATGGGTTGAGCTATACAGCTCAGTGGCTAATGCATTTATAGCCATCGGCAATCGACCACAATTTAAGCATATGCACATGTATAGCTAGCAATTCAAGCATTAATCAATTTAGCTCAAAACTCATAACACAATACATAGATTTTAAGGAAAAGGCTATAGGTCATCATGCACTTTTGAACATTCACAACGATTTCAATTTTAGGTAAAATCAAATACAAGTAGATCAACATACACACCCATAGGTAAGAATTTGCCCAATTACACAATAACTATGAATACATTACCCACCTAAATCCTTTGAAAAAATCCAACTCAAGGTTGTCTTTCCTCTTGCTCTTGGGTAGGATTCTCTTGGTTTCCTTAACAAGCTAGATTTCTCTTCTTTCCACGTTTTCTTCTTCTTCTCTAACTTCTCTCTTTTCTCTTCTCTTCTACGACTCTCTTTTCTCTTCTTCTAAATTTTAAGGCAACCTTTTATCTTTGGTCTCCTAATTATGCCCTCATCATTTAATACAATATCCATTTACCCCTTCTTTTGTCTTTATCTACTAACTCCTTAAGCTAACTTAATTCTAACATTCCTATATTAATTATAACTTAATTCTAATCTTTCTATCTGATTCTTATCTCTATTCATGCTTACTAAATATAATGAACTAATTCTAAGATAAATAAATAAACAAACAAATCGTAATTAAATAGTTAAACAAATAAATCGATAATAATTGAAAAAAATTTTCAGGGTCTAATAATTCTCCCCTCTAAAAGAATTTCATCCCCAAAATTCTACCTGAGTCCACGAAGAGATGTGGATATTTCTCCTTCATTGCTTCCAAAGGCTACCATGTTGCCTCTTCCATTAAATGGTTCTTCCATATGACTTTAACCAGCTTCACAACCTTGTTTCTCAAAATCTTTTCGTTCAAATCTAAGATCTCCACTGGTTGCTCCTCATACGTCAAATCCTCCCTTAATTGGACCTCAAATGGTTGAGCTATATATGAAGGATCTAGTCGGTACTTCCTTAACATCGATATATAGAAGACATTGTGAATCTTAGACAATTCCGGTGGCAATACTAACTTATAGGCTAAAGGCCCAATCTTCTCAATGATTTTATAAGGGCTTATGTATCTCGGACTAAGCTTGCCCTTCTTACCAAACCTTAATACCCTTTTCCATGGAGAAGCTCTAAGAAACACTCTGTCTCCAACTTCAAATTCCATCTCACTTTTATGTGCATCCGTACAACTTTTCATCCTATCTTGAGCTGCTTTAAGTCTCTTTCACCAATTTAATCTTATCAATGTGACTTGTACCAATTCAAGCCCTAAAAGTCTCCTTTCACCTTCCTCATCCCAACAAATAGGAGTTCTACACGTCCTACCGTACAAGGCATCATAAGGTGCCATTTGGATTCCTGAGTGATAGGAATTATTATAGGCGAATTCAATTAACAATAAATGATCATCCCATGAGCATTTGAAATCTATAACACAAGCTCTCAACATTGCCTCCAAAGTCTAGATTGTTCTCTCCGATTGTCCATCAGTTTGTGGATGAAAAGCTGTACTAAAGTGCAACTTAGTTCCCAAAGACTCCTGTAAGCTTTCCCAAAATCTGGAGGTGAACTTGGGATCTCTATTCGAGACTATAGAACTTAGAATCCCGTAAAGACTGATTATCTCATCTATATATTTCTTGGCCAAAGCATTCAAGGAATTCGTCTGTTTAATTGGAAAGAAATGTGCTGACTTAGTTAGCCTATCAACAATCACCCATATTGCATCATTCTTCCTGCTAGTTCTTGACAATCCCATCAAGAAATCCATCATAATCTTCTCCCATTTCCATTCAGGAATCGATAAAGGTTTAAGCTTACTGATAGGTGCTTGATGTTTTGCTTTAACTTGCTGACACACTAAGCATCTTTTAACATACTCTACAACATCTTTCTTCATTCCTTTCCACCAAAAGTGTTTTTTTAAATCTCTATACATTCTCGTTCTTCCTGGGTGCATTGCATAAGGCGCATTGTGTGCCTCATCAAGAATCTCATCTTTCAACTCTTGCATATCAGGAATACATAGTATGTTGCCTACCACCATCAATCCATCTTCCTTTGCCTCTATTTCAGAAGGTTTACCATTTTTTATCTCTTCTATAAGCTTGAGTAAATACTTATCTTGCTTCTGTAGTTCCTTAATCTTCTTTTCCACATTGGCCTTACTCTAAAATTAGCAAATATACAACCAGATTCAACTTGTCTCAATGTCACCCTGAGTTTGGCTAATTCCTTTAACAAAGGAAGACACACTCTCTCCGCATGTGCCATAGTTGATTTCCTACTCAGTGCATCCGCTACTACATTAGCTTTCCCTAGATGATATTCTATCATCAAGTCATAATCCTTTAGTAGCTCTAACCATCTTCTCTATCTTAAATTCAACTCCTTCTGGCGCATCAGATACTTAAGACTCTTATGGTCTGTAAACACCATGGTGGTGACTCCATATTTTCAACGTAAAGATTATAGCAGCTAACTCCAATTCATGCGTAGGATAATTCATCTTATAAGGTTTCAATTGCCTAAAAGCATAGGCAATCACTTTATCTCCTTGAATCAACACACACCCTAATCCCTTCCTCGAGGCATCACTATACACTATGTATCAATCACTACTGGAAGGCAAAGTCAAAATTGGTGCAGTTGTGAGCCTATTCTTCAATTCCTCAAAACTATTCTAGCGCTTCTCTGTCCTTACAAACTTCTGATTCTTCTTTGTCAATTTGGAAAGTGGAGCTGCTATCATAGAAAAGCCCTCCATAAACCTTCTGTAATACTCGGCTAAGCCCAAGAAACTTCTCACTTCATCTACATTTTTAGCTTATTCCCATTTCACAACCGCTTCTATCTTCCTCGGATCCATATGTGCTCCTTGCTCCGAAATATTGTGTCCAAGAAATGCCACTTTCTTTAGCCAAAATTCACATTTGTCGAATTTGGCATATAACTATTCCTTCCTCAATGTCTTCGAGGTAGGCCTCAAATGCTCCTCATGCTCATTGTCACTCTTGGAATAAACCAATATGTTATCAATGAAGACTATGACAAATCGGTTTAAGAAAGGCTTGAAGACTCTATTCATTAAGTCCATAAAGGCTGTAGGGGCATTCGTTAATCCAAAGGTCATAACTAAAAACTCAAAGTACCTATACCGTGTTCTAAAAACAGTCTTTGACACATCAGACTCTGTTATCCTCAACTTGTCATAACCTGATCTCAAATCTATCTTAGAAAAACCCTTGCCCCTTGCAATTGGTCAAACAAATCATCTACGCATGGAAGCGGATATCTATTCTTGATAGTGACATGACTGAGCTTCCCGTAGCCCACACACATTCTTAACAATCCGCCTTTCTTCTTCACAAAAAAGACTGGAGCTCCCCAAGGAGAAGAGCTAGGCCTAATGTACCCCTCCTCCAATAACTCTTCCAATTGCTTCTTAAGCTCCTTCAATTCTGCCGAGGACATTCTATAAGGCAGAATCGATATTGGTGCAGTACCTGGAAGAAGCTCAATAGGAAACTCAATTTTCCTAGGCGGTGGTGGTCCTAGTAATTCCTCAGGAAATACATCCAGGAATTCCATGACCATAGGAATATCTTCTAACTTTCCTCTACCTACCTTTGTGTCTACCACATAGGCCAGAAATGCTTCACACCCTTTCCTTATCATCTTCTCTGCTATCAGAGCCGAAACAATTCTAGGCGGGCTTGCTTTCCTGTCCTCCATAAACACTACCATTCTACCTTCATCCAATTCGAACTTCACTGTCTTCTCTTTGCAATCCAGATAGGCGTTATACTTTTCTAACGTATCCATGCCCAGTATCGCATCTAATCCCCCTATCTTCAATGGCATTAGATCCAACGCTAAGAGTTCCCCACCAATACGTACTTCACAATCTCTATAGACTAATAATAATATACTGGCCGATTGGAGTACTAACCACCAAAGTAGTATCCAATGGACTCAGTTCTCTACCATGCACAGTACTACTTGATGAAATAAATAAATGGGTAGAACCCGAATCAATTAAAACAACAATATTATTATTAAATAATGTAACCGTACCAGTCACAACTTCTGGAGCGATTTCTGCATCCTCCTATGTCATTGCAAATACTCTAGCTGGTGTTTGCCTTCGTTGGTCTTCCAGGAGGGTTTACCTTCTTGGTCATATTAGAACTGCCCACTTCAGTTGTCGTCTTCTGTTCCCCAGTATCATCCCTCCTTGAAGCTTCCATATGAATTTTCTCCTGTCTTGCATACTGAGGGCACTCTCTAGCCATGTGCTCTTTTCTCCCACAGTTGAAGCAAGCTCCTATCAATTGGTAGCACTCCTCTCTATAGAGTTTCCCGTAGTGGTCACATTTAGGGATGGACGACTTATCTCCTTCTCCCCTTCTATTAAGGCCTACTAAGAAATGATTCTCAACTGCCTAGATCTACTTGCACTACTGCTTCTCTCCTCAGACTGCATAGGGAAAGTCCTGGCACTCCTTTCTAGCATAGGAGTACCACCTCCCCTCCTGAACTGCTCTCTTCCCTTTCTCTTTCTATTCACTTCACTCTTGATGTTCTCCACATTCTTGACCCTTAGCACTGCTTCAACCAACTACTGCAAATCACAAAATTTCTGTGCCACTACCTTTTCTCTGATGGCCAAATGCAATGCCAATTCAAATCTACGGCACTTAGCCACCTCACTTATCATCATCTTAGCTTCATATCTGGATAGCTGTGTAAACAGGTGCTCATACTCACTCACTGTCATCTCCCTCTGCGTAAGACTCAGAAATTCCCTCTGCTCTTGTTGGATATAAACTTCAGACAAATACTTCTTCTTATACACTACTAATAAATCTTTCCATGCGAGCACTGATAGTTTCAACTGACTCCCCGGCACACTGTCCCACCAATGTAGAGCATATCCGTTTAGCACGGTTGCAGCGTACACAACTTTCTCATCATCCTTACAATCCATCCAATCCAGTATCCTCTCGGTCTTTCTCAACCAAGTCTCGGCTTCTTTTGGATCTGTTGTCCCATAGAAATCCACTGCTCCATACTTCCTTAGCTTGTCAAATTGCTTCCTCTTCTTAGTTAGGGCCAGAGTAGAAGTTTATGGCATCTGACCCATGGCCTGGACAAATACCTGAGACATCCTCAGATCTAATGGCGTAGGCACTTGTTCCTGCAGATGAGGAGACTACCTCGTCTGTGATCGAACGGGCTCACTACGTTGCCCTACAGAAGCCTCAACATTTCCTACGACTATAGACTCATCAGTACTCTCCTCTCTTGGAGGAGAGCCAGGTGCAATTGATCCTTGCAAAACTCCTCGTGTCCTTCTACAAGGTGGAACATTACTCCAGTTAAACCACTAACGATTAGCTTACATTTTGTTTTAATCCTATTTCCTACATATATGCATGATATACATGTCACTTAATGCAATCAATCAATTTTCAATGCAAACAATTTATCACACAGCATAACAATTCATACCACTATGCATTCTAAGCATAGGAAAAACTTAAGCTCTGATACCAAAAGATGTTGGACCCCGTTTTTAGAGCCCAACTATCCACAATATCAAAAGACGTGAACGTATTATCCTATAAGGTTATTTCCATGGGATCTCTCAAGACAAAATTAGTTTCGAAAGACGAATCAAAAATTTACTTCTTTAAAAAAATTATAGCTCCATGTCTCTAGTTTTTTTTGAAAAAATAATTGTCTCATTCGGAGCTCTACAGAGAAAGATATGATTAAAATACCGAAGTATGTTCGGTAAAACAATCAATTCATGCTCTTTCGTTCGATTCCCTCACTTTCTTGCCATCAATACTTTTCAAATCAACCCCAGTGGATACCAAAATTTTATGGAGAGGTATAGAAATATGTTAGGAATCTATTAGTTCAATAATCACTTCATATGGAGATCGGGTGATGAAGTTATGGCCAAAAAAGTCAAACCTAATTATGTTTCATATTGTACCTATCTTGGGACAATTGGCATAAATTTCACTAGAGATATTGGATTTTGGTTGTTTTATGATGGTTTAGAAGAGGACCTCGAGATCTAAAACTTTTGTGAAGACATTGAAAACGAAATTATCCATATAGAGGTCAAAATAAGACAACTTTGTCTCAGACGAATCAATCTAAGACGATCCAGACTAAGACGATTCAAAGAAAGACGATCCTAACTAAGATGATACAGAATAAGACGATTCGCACTATGATGATCCAGACTAAGAAGATCTAGGTTAAGACAATCCTGACTAAGATGATCATGACTAAGAATATCTATACTATACAACTGAACATACGAAACTCCCTCCAAGCATCTCCAATGATTCCTATATCGAGTCTAACATCACTTTCAGTAACAATCTTCCCAATTTCACTTCTTCTAATGCAATTTACCTCCTTAAACATTAAATTACCAAATTGATTTCATTAAACTCTCAAATCTCAACTCCATTGATTCATCACATACAACAAATTCTCATATTTAACTATAGTTGTCCTATATGCATCCTGAATAGCATTACAAACTTATAATGATCGTATCTCCCAATACCAACTTTCAAAATTTTCATTCATTATATCATTGGAAAGCCAGAAAGATAATATACAACTTTCATGAAGACAACTTTGTCTAATTCTACCTAAATCAATACAATTTTTCCCTTAAGTTTAGAACACAATTTCTACACCTATAAAAACTTGCAAAATTCCATACCTCTTCATATCAATTCAACTACTAAGTACTTTTGTTAAATTCTTGAATCTCACCTCAAATGATTAATCCCATACAACCTTTCCAATCTCTAACATGCTATTCTAAAATAAACAACAATTTTACAATCTCAACGAAGATGAATATGCACATAGCCATTCCACTTCCACAACCATCATAATCAATCTGTAAAATAACATCATCATGCACAAAAGCAAATTCTCAAATTCTCATTCTCATTACTAAGCAAAGTAAATATTTGAACAAGCTTTACTACATATCCACATACACATCACTAGATTGAAACAAAATGCTAAAGATGCTCATGGTTGATATGCCTAAAAAGCTATCCAAAATGTTCATTAACTTAGTATAAAAGTCTCTAACTATCTTAAAGTTTCCGATGTATTGCAAGGATTGCTAACCGTCTTATTCTGCACCTAAGAAGTGGAAAAAGGATGGGTTGAGCTACACGGTTCAATGGCTAATGCATTTATAGCCATCGGCAATCGACTATAATCCAACCATATGCACATGTATAGCTAGCAATTCAAGCATTAATCAATTTAGCTCAAAACTCATAACACAATACATAGATTTTAGCCATTAAACACAACACTTAAATGCATTGTACTTACAACTCAAAGCGAGTCTGATTTATCAAGATCTCATGGCCTCAAGCGAGCAGCCAGGAAAAGGCTATAGGTCATCGTGAACTTTCAAACATTCACAACGATTTCAATTTCAGGCAAAATCAAATGCAAGCAAATCATCATACACACATATAGGCAAGAAATTGCCCAATTACACAATAACTATGAATACATTACTCACCTAAATCCTTTGCAAGAATTCAACTCAAGGTTGTCTTTCCTCTTGCTCTTGGGTAGGATTCTCTTGGTTTCCTTAACAAGCTTGATTTCTCTTCTTCCCACGTTTTCTTCTTCTTCTCTAGCTTGTCTCTTTTCTCTTCTCTTCTTTGACTCTCTCTTCTCTTATTCTAAATTTTAAGACAACTTGTTATCCTTGGTCTCCCAATTATGCGCTCATCATTTAATACAATATCCATTTACCCCTTCTTTTGTCTTATCTACTAACTCCTTAAGCTAACTCAATTCTAATAATCCCATATTAATTCTAACTTAATTCTAATTTGTCCATCTAATTCTAATCTCTATTGCTGCTGACTAAATTTAATGACCCAATTCTAAGATAAATAAATAAACAAAAAAATAGTAATTAAATAATTAAACAAATAAATCGATAATAATTGAAAAAAAATTTTGGGGCCCAACACCTACTGCTGATGCCTTTGATGATGATCAGCGGGCATATAAGAAGCACGTCAATGATAACGAGATGTCTAGTTATATTATGCTAACCACTATGTCACTGAAGCTATAAAAGCAACACAAGGCTATGGATGCTCATACTATAATCTATCATCTTAGGGAGCTGTTTGATGAGCAAGCAGGGTCTAAAAAGTTCAAGACTTCATAATTGCTCTTTCGCTCCAAGATGGCTGCAGGGACATCTCCATTATAATACACACTGAAGATGAATGGCTACATCGGGCAGTTAGCCTTCTTGGTTTTTCTTTTAGACCATGAATTAGGTATTAACTTAATTTTGACGGGTTTAATTGATAGTTACTCATAATTTGTTCTTAATTATCGGATGAACAATATATTCAGCATAATTCTTGAGCTGGTCAACATGCTTAAAGTAGTTGAGCCATCAGTCTGTAAGGACAAGGTTGTGATGCTGGTGGACTCTTCTGGTTCAAAGAAAAAGAGCAAAAGAAGAAGAAGTCCACAGGGCTTAAAGGAGGTGTCAAGAAAGCAAAAAAGACTACTCGAAGGGAACTTGCTTCCATTTTGGCAATGGCCACTGGACGAGAAATTGCAAGGCCTATTTGGAGTCCTTAAATTAGAAGAAGGCATTTGAATCCCCACCTACTTCAGGTATTTATGTTATTGACATTCATACTATTTCTGACAACAACATATGGGTATTAGATACTGGTTGTGGCTCACACATTTGTACTGACATGAAGGGCCTTAGGAATAATAGAAAACTCAACAAGGGAGAGTCAGACTTGCGAGTAGGCAATGAAGCAAGAGTTGTTACATTAGCTATAGGCACATATGTATTAATGCTCCCTAGTGGGCTTGTACTAGAATTAGACAATTGTTCTTATGTAGCTACTTTGACTGAAAATTTAATGTCGGTTTCTAGTCTTAATAAAGGTGGATTCCATTTAAATTTTAATAACAATGGTTGTTAATTTATTTGAATGGAATGTTATATGATTTGGGTACATTGTGCAATGGTATATACATATTGACTATGTGTAATCTAGTTCTAAATATCAATAATAACAAAAGAATAAAATGAGATAATGTGAAATTGTCTTACTTATAGCATTATCGCCTTGGCCATATAAGTGAGAGACGTATGTCTAAACTACACAAGTGTGATAGTTTAGGGTCATTTAATTATGAATCATATGACACATTCGAATCTTTCTTATTAGGCAAGATGACTAAGTTACCCTTTAAAGGAAAGGGTGAACGAACTAGTGGACTTTTAGACCTAATACATACTGATGTATATGGTTTGATGTCTATACATGCCAAAGGTGGTTTCGTACACTTCATTAACTTTATCGATGATCATTCTCCATGTGGGTATATGTATCTTATGAGATACAAGTCTAAAGCCTTTGAAAGGTCCAAAAAATTCAGAAATGATGTTGAGAAACAAATTATGAGATACAAGTCCCAGTGGACTCCACTTTACACACCACAACACAATGGTGTGGTTGAGAGGAGAAACTGAACCTTGTTAGACACGATGGGATCTATGGTGGGTTTAGCGAATTTACCAAAATCCTTTAGGGGGTATGCACCTAAAATTTCTGTTTATGTATTAAACAGAGTCCCATCCAAGTTAATGAATATCACTCCATATGAGATATGGACTAACAATAAACCTTATCTTTCTCATATGAAAGTTTGGGGTTGTCCTACTTATGTGAAGTGGATTCAGTTAGATAAGCTTGAAGCTAAATATGACAAGTGTCTGTATGTACCATATCCTAAGGAAACTATAGGATATCAGTTCTATAATGTTTCGGAATAAAAGGCGTTTGCTTTAAAACATGCTGTCTTTTTAGAGAAAGAGTTTCTTCTAAGAGAAGATGATGGAAGCAAAATTAAACTTGTGGAAGTTCAAGATGCTCAAAGAGACATAGGTCAACTGCATGGGACTGAGACTATTGTTCATAAAGATGAAACACACAAGAAGTTCATAGGTTAGGTAAGATATGTCATGTTCTTGAGAGATACAGATTTCTCATAAGTGAACTTAATGACGTATTGCTCATAGAAAATGACGAGCCTACTACCTATGAAGAGGTTCTGAAGAGTTCAAAATTTGACAAATGGATTTAAGCTATAAAATCCGAAATGGATTCCAGATATGAAAACCAAGTGTGGAATTTGGTTGACCCACCCGAAGGGATAAAACCTATAGGTTGTAAATGGGTTTTCAAGAAGAAAACTGACATGGAGGGTAATGTAGTTACCCATAAAGCTAGGCTTGTAGCTAAAGGTTATCGTCAAAGGCAAGGTGTTGACTATGATGAAACTGTTAAGTGAAGAGGACTTCACGATTATTAATTTTGGTGACAATCAAATAATAATATTATAAATAAATGAACTATTTTAATAAGTGTGTTAAGTGTGCAGAAAAACACAGAAGAAGTGAAAACAAAGAAGAAGCATAAAACACAGAAGAAGCAGAAAACATAGAAGAAGTGAAAACACAGAAGAAGGGGAAAACACAAAAGAAACGAAAAACACAGAAGAAGAGAAAACACAGAAGAAGCATAAAACAAAGAAGAAGTGAAAACACAGAAGAAGCAGAAAACACAGAAGAAGTGGAAAACACAGAAGAAGCGGAAAACATAGAAGAAGTGAAAACACAGAAGAAGTGAAAACACAGAAGAAGCGAAAACACAGAAGAAGCAGAAAACACAGAAGAAGTGGAAACACAGAAGAAGAGGAAAACATAGAAGAAGCAAAAAAACAGAAGAAGTGAAAACACAGAAGAAGTGAAAAACATAGAAGAAGAGAAAAACACATACGATACAAAGACGAAGATACATTAGTACGTAGGACAGTTAGTTAGTTGAAGTTAGTTACAGAACTCAACTGAATAACGGATTCTACAAGAATTAAGAAGCAGTTATCAAGAATCAAGAAGAAGTTGGAGACTTAGGCTATATATACTAGTCGTAGTCGTAGTCGAAGATTGGAAAAAAAATCTTTTAAGCTTTCAAGTGTTTACTTACAAAGAAAAATTCTGTATTCAAAAGTGCGATACTAGAGAGCAATCCCTACAGTAATAAAAAGCTCACAATATATTTCTATTGAGAGAAAGAAAAGGCTAAGAGCCTGGAGAGGCTAAGATAGTAGAAAGAATACTTTGTGTAAGAGACCTGAAGAGG
>JAOQMS010000004.1:15054839-15071583 GCA_027563885.1 Erythroxylum longipes | reverse complement strand
CAAAGAGTAGAAAGCCAGGTGAATCTATCTGAAAAACAAGTGTCGTTGAAAAGAAAGGCAGAGGCACTTGATTCTGATAAAGTTAAAAAATCAAAGAGATCACCAAGGATATTAACTCTCCGACAAAAAGAACAGAAGAGAGGGAAAGGTATGACTCTTGGTGAAGAATCTCAGCAGATAGAAAAAGCACCACAAGCTATAAGATCTCTAGTCTCAATTTTGCAACAAGAGTAGACAAAGCCAACCAAAGAGACTAGAATTAAGAAGAAGTTGGAGTTTGAAAAGAACATAACCCAACCACAACCACCTTCTAGACTGGTAGAAGAAAGTAAAAAGTTAAAGACCAATCAGAAAGAAACTACTTCAACTGGTAGTTAACGAAAAGAAAAATCAGACAGAGTGGTATCTCAGAGTCCTATCAGAAAAGAGGACTTGAGAATGAAGATGATTGAAGAAGAGGTACCTGTTAGAAGCAAAAGCTCAATTATAATCAGAGAACTTATGAAAAAGTTGGTCAAGGTACAAGTTGAATCTATTTTGATCAATAATCGGTCTATACATCTTCTAAATCATGAAGAAAGGAGATTATATGCGATTCTGAAGGATGAGAAGTCAGAACCATATCCACTGAAGATGACTAAAGATCGGTACACTATCTATCCAGTTACGAGTAGAACATTGATCAAGATAGTACCTGACATGCAACCTAGAGTTTCAAACATTGTACGCAATGTAGAAAAAGGGAAACAGAAGATGTACACTGAAGGACAAACAGGTGACCTGACTGAAGAACAGATACATGAAGCAATGAGAAACATAGATGAGGCATGTAATGCAGCACAATCAAGAGGAATCTATGTTTCACATTACATTTGAAAAGCATCAGGAAGTAATTGTGGACGCTTCACCACAGATGCAACGTCTCAGGTAATTGGAAGAGTAACAAAAGGATAGTACAGAACTATCAAGGTTGAAGTTACTTTTGTCAACTTAGAGACTTTTGTGCACCTGATCATGCACTTTAGACCTTTGAGTTCTATACCCTCAATTAAAGATGTCCTTCACCTTCTTGGAAAAACTATTCCAAAACTACCTAGACCTTATGACCTTGATCTCCCTGAAGGAAAGCAATTCTTCAAACCTTCTGTTCTAAAAATAATAGAACTAGATGTCTTACCCTCATAAACATCTGTTGCTACGAACTTCTATCGATCGAGTCTAACTCAACAAGTAAAAACTATTGTACTGAAAGAAGTAAGATATTCTGAGCAGTCCAATCAGGAAGCCTTAGTGAAGGATATTGAAGAAATTCATACTAAGGTTGATGATCTACATGAGGAAGCAGCTTATTTACGAGTTACAATAGAAGCAGACCTCAAGTTGATTAGAACGGTTATGCAACGCATGCTTTTTGAAATAATGAAGCATCTAAGGTAATGTTTTTCATTAATAACAAATAGGGGGAGAAAAGATGAAAAAAGGGGGAGACAAGATTAAAGAAGAAGAGAAACAGAAGAAAGAAGAACAGAGCATGCACATATGTATTTTTGGTTATTGTCTTCTTATTCTTTGCTTATTTTCGTTATATTCATTTGTTGTTTTCTTATTCATCAATTGAATAAAGATTCATTCACTTTGTTTTTTTTCTAAAATTATGATTATTTGTTATCATCAAAAAGGGGGAGATTGTTAAGTCAAGAGGACTTTACGATGATTAATTTTGATGATCAAATAATAACAACGTTAGAAACAAAAGAATTTTTTTGACAAGTGTGTTAAGTGTGTAGACAAAGTACAGAACACAGATGCAGAAGGCAACACAGACGTAAATAAACATAGACACAGACGCAAATAAATATAGATGCAGACACAAAGTCAATATAGATGCAAAGTCAACACAGACGCAAATACAACACAGACGCAGATGCAAATGCAACATAGACACAAATAAAACACAGACGCAGATGCAAATGCAACACAGATGCAAATATAAACACAGACGCAGACGCAAAGACAATATAGACGCAAAGAAGACATAAACGATACCATGAAGATACATTAGCACGTCAGACAGTTATTTAGTTAGAGTTAGTTATAGAAATCAAGTAAATGATGGTTATTAAGAATCAAGAAGCAGTTATCAAAGATCAAGAAGTAGTTAGAGACGAAGGCTATAAATACTAGTTGTAGTTGAAGATGTAAAAGGTTAGGGACAAGGTTAGAGAATCTTAGAGAAAATTCTTACAAATCTTACGATTCAGGAATCAGTGATCTTTGAGTATCAGTGCTTATTTAGAAAAGAGAAATTTTATAGTGCGATACAAAGAGAGCTAAACCTACTGTAACAAAAGCTCAAAATCTTTTTCTAGTAAGAGAAAGAAAAGGCTGATAGCCTGGAGAGGCTAAGATAGCTGAAAGAATACTTTGTAAGAGACCTGAAGAGGCTCTGGAAGGGAAGAAAGAATACTTGTAATTGTTTGGAGTATAGTGAAACACTCAGACGAACTCTGAGGACTAGACGTAGCCCACGGTTTGGGGTGAACCAATCTAAAATCACAGTGTCTATCCTCTATTCTTTACTTCAGTTTATTTTGTTGCTAAACAATTATATAGAAGTTATTAGCGATTTCACTACGTAATAATTTTCGTATAAATCTTGTGATATCTTTTTAACAAGAAAGAGAAGTTCTTAGCAAGATATTATATTTTAAAAAAAGGATACACCATTCAACCCCCCTTTTAGTGTATCGAGTTTCTTGAACGTAAAGTCTATACTAACTTGTAATTTACTTTATTTGGGATGTTGGGGGCTTCAAGGAAAGCATATGAATCCATACAAGTTTTCTTCCATGCATCATTTACTAGTACTCGATCTAACTTATAGTAAGTGTGCCATATGTCTAGGTCATTTGGTTTCCTTAATATTTAAGATCATTAAGTTCCAACTTTGTAATGAGCTCTCTCATTTCAATGCTAACTATTATGACCAGCCCATTCTTGACAAATTTCTCCTTAACTAATGCCACCACATCGAAATCACTAGAAATAAGTCAAGTGTCTTGCTTACTAGACTTAATGGGACTCAACTTCTTCTACAAAAACCTTTTATGTCTTGCTTGTCATTACTGGCATACACAGTTGTTACATCAATCCACCTTAGAGTTAACTATACACATTATAGCAAAAAGAGCTTTAGGCAACAGACAAAAACATAACTAAAAGTATAATTATTATTGTCTTTTTATTAAGAAAACATAATTCATACCATTAAATAAAGTGGCACAGCTATAAGTGTAAGACAACAAAAAAAGTTTATTAGGCAAAAAATGAATAATTTTGCTTAAAATTTTGACTAAGGCAACAAAATAGTCTCAGACTATGGAAAAAATGTTGAATGGATATAACAATAGTTTAAATATTTATAAGACAATGAACTGGATATTTTTAGGATACATTAATATATATCCTAAAATATATACTACTAAATGTCAATGACCAAAAAAACTACATTTATATATACTATCATATAGTCCATAGGAAGCATAAATCAAATAGGAAAAGGAAATGGGTGAACTGAAAGAAATGTTTCACTACTCCTTAGCTTCTTGGAGATTCTTTGAGTGATTCCTTTCGTTTTAGATGGTCTAATGAGTGAAAAACTAGATTGTGTATGAATGTTTGAAATGGACGAGTTTGAAAATTCAAGAGGAGATGCATTACATTATGTGACGTTTAAGTGTTTTGATTGTCTGTGATTAGGCCCTAACTCCTTATTCACATATTTGCTTGGATTATTTTGATCACGATCGATTTTTTCTTATTCTTTTATCTCCTCTAAGTACATTTCCTCAACCATTAGCATTCACAATCGAACTCGAGCATTTATAAACCAACTAGACACCTGAATATATTTCATGCTCAGTTCATATACAAGTACATGTACGTGTAGGATTTTAAGGTTTCTAATGACATTAGAAGTCGAAAATGAAGTAACTTGGCTCCTAACAAGTCTTATTTGTTTTACAATCATATTTTTATAAGAATCATTAAGATAACTACATCGGGACTAGGACAATAACCCTCGGGAAACCTACATGGTCAAATAGATAAAGAAAAACATAAAAATCTATAAGATTACTTATAGGTGAAGGAGGGGTTCGAAAAGCCAAGCATGAATAACAAAAACAACATTTTCAGGAAATCCTCTTTAAGGTTTCCAAGCGTTGTATTAGACCACACCATGCTACTGCAATGCCCTCTATTACCAAAGTCTATGGTCCACATACCTAAGTCTTGAATTGTCGACTCCTAAACTATCCTCCTCTCTAAAGCTCTTCCTCGTAGCTTTGGTTTGTCCTAAGATGGTGTCTTGAAGGCAATGAAATTGCTTGGAGACGATCTATAGAGCAGGGTAGTGTAGGATTTTGCAGCTGCTAATCTAGTTATTTGCTCGAAGGATAAAACTACTATCTGAATTTGACAGTGATACTACTTGTATCTTTTGTCAACCTTCATGTTAAAATTAATGTTGAAATTTACTTCTTACGATAGAGAAGAAGAGAAATTCTGTATATACCTCTACTCCACTATTAGTTGATATCAATGAACCTACAACAAAGAAGACGACTTTTAATAATTATATTACTTATAATCACTTTAATCACAAGCTTAATGTAGTGCCTCGATTTTTAGTATATTATTTGGAGACCATGAGTGATCATGTTTTTCCTTCAAGTTCCACAAGTATTAACAATGCATTCATCTCACCTAAATAGATTTTCTTATCATTGAAGATTTTCCAAATTCTTTTAATGAACATTTTATTCATGTCATTAACTTAATGATTCCCAAACCGCTTTCTTGCTTAGGAACATAAATGTCAAACCATTTTACTTTAGAATTCCTATCCTTCTTAGTATAGCCAGGCAATAAAAAGATTCTCATTAACCCTTTTATTACTTCACCAAAGATTTTAGATAGCATAATATAAGAGCTCCAATAGTTATACAAATTACTAGGGATTGGTTTTACAAGTAGCACTCTTCCATATATCCAATTATATTATTAATTGAATCAAAGAGAGATAAGTAATCATTAAATGTAGGTCTTTAGATGGTAATAGGCACAACAAGGTATTTAAAGGGAGCATATTGGAGTTGACATCAAAAAATTCTTGAAAAGTTAGTAGCTAGGGAAGTTAGGCTAATAGAAACATAAAAGTTACTTTTTATAAATTTAATCCCAATCTTGACATTCTTTAGAAAGCCTATAAAGATCTTATTTCATTCAAACTAGCGCTGCTTAATGTGAGTAAATCATCATCAAAAGTCAAATTAAAGAGTTTGATCTCATTGTACTTATATTGATATTTGAACTTACCACTTTGAGTTATGCCATAAGATATCGTCCTAGATAAGATCTCAAAACTTAAAGTGAAGAGGTAAGGGGACTAGGAATCCCCTAACCTCTAATCCTTGGCTCCATGGAAAATGACAATGGATTCCCATTAATTTTAATCCCATAAGATGTGGAGGAGATACACTACTTAATCCATTTTCATAAATCTTTTAAAAAACTAAAACTTTAAGACTATTTAATACAAAATCCCATTTTAGTGAATCAAAAGCCTTATTAAAATAAATCTACAAAGCACAATGTTTGATGCAATGCTTACATTAGTAGTTTTTAAAGAGGTCTTAAATGATCAATAAGTTATCATCAATGATCTTTTCTTTGATGAAAGCACCTTGGCTCGACTTTATCAACTCTATAAGTGTTATTTATAGTCTCTTAATTAACATATTAGAGATGATTTTATGTATGACAATGCAACATGAAACATGTTTATAGTCATCTAGAGAAGCGGAGTTTGCAATTTTAGAAACCTGCCTTACATGTCTTGTTCAATTCCGTTAAAATTCCATATAAAAAGAATTCAATAATGGTTGTTATGACTATATCTCTTACTTCATTATAGGTTTTATGGAAAAATAAGTCAACCAACTGGTCTTAAAACTTTCTTTGGTTCCATACTGAATAATGCTTCCTCCACTTCAATTCTAGAGAAAGGCTTTTCCAACTGCTTAATTATAGATTGGTCTAACGAATCTTGAATAAAGCAGCTAAGTTCCTATGCATTACAAGTGGTGGAACTAAAGATTAAGTATTTTTTTAATTGAATAAATGCCAACTTCTTTATTTTCTCCTATATTGGTTCTATTGTCATAAAAATTTAGTATCAGAGCAATTAATATTATAGTAATTGGTATCAAAGCAATTGATATCATAATTATTCATATCACAGCTTAGATTGTCCTTGAAAAGATCTAATTTGTTTCAAGATCTCTTTATATAAATTCGATATTAAAAAGTTTGATGGATTGAATGATTCATTCTATATGTTAGTAGTGTGCCCTAGGCCAATAGTCATATGTGACTTTTATACTAACATTTTGACTTATTAATAATAAATTATGAGGTATTTTGTTTATATATGCATGTATATTGTTTATGTATTGTGATTTACATTCCATGAATAGTATTAGGCTTATGTCATCAATTATGTGACTTGATAGTAAAACCATAAGCATTATAATACTATTCTAAACTGTCCCTGGTCGATCATTATTAGTGGAAAAATAATGAATTAAGTCTAGTATGTGTTTTGATTGATGATAACGTTTTACTAATCATGGATATGAGTTATCAAATCAGAAACATAGATATATGTTAGAGAACATATATTGGGCCGACCCACAGAGAGAACACTACATGGTATCATGTTATTAATGATTCTCAATATGGTCTGACTTTAGTCCTTTGACCTAAAGTCATCATGGTTCCCTACATGAGGAATTCAATGTTTTGACATTAGACTAAGTTATCTTTAAACGGATAACAAGTAGTCTTATGTTGGACATTAAATGAATCATACGGAGGGATGTGAATGACATAGATGGGATTTGTACCTCTCTTAAATGAGAGAGATATCATTTGGTCCTCTTAACAAGTATGACTGAAGAAATGCATAGTCTTGCTCAAATGAATTGATGAGGAGTCATCAACGTCATTTGATATAGTCAGTCAACTTGGGAATCAAGAAACTATGATTAATCAAAGGTTGACATGTACCATGCCTTGTGATTAATCTTGATATCATGTTACAAATGGATGAGTTTGTAACCATGGTTACAGGTTAAATCGGATTACCGATCCTCATTTGATTTGGGTAGTCATAATGTCTTGCTAGAGGCCGTTTATGACTTATGGGCTTTGAAGTGTGATCAAGCCCATTGCTAACATCAAATGAGCCTACAAGATCGCACACAAAGAGTGATGTGATCTGGGCTTATTCTCTTGGGCCTAATTTATTAGGCACTGAATAAACATACGTGGATATATTTATTGGGCTAGATTGAATTAAGTTGTCAGGCTTTTATTATATGAGATATAATATGGGCCGAACTTATTGGGCTTCCCAAATCCTAATGGGTTTAGGATTATAATATTCTTATTCCTAATAGGATTAAGGATTAGGGTTTCTCTATAAATAGAGAACTTAAGTCTCATTAGAGAATACACGAAAACCCTAGCCACCTAGACCGAGCCGTTCATTCTTTTTCCCGAGAGAAAAATTGTGCGGCGTTCAAAAAGTGTTTTAGAATGTGCTAGCAAATATTAGCCGCTGCCCAGATCGTTCATACTCGTGTGGATACCGGTAGAGGACGTTCGCGTACTTCAACGTCTACAAATTTGAAAAACAAATACCAATCCATGTCAAGAGGTAATTCCGTACATGTTGTGTAGTTTCGGTTATACTTTTGTTATATAGTATGGTCCATTCCGCTACGTATTGTGAATACCCGGGCCATGGGTGATCCAACACTATAAAGATAAAAATGAGAGTAATTCTTGTTCAACATGAATACACAATAATGTTTAAATAAAAAGAAAACTATCAGAGAATTTAGAGGCATCAGAAAAGGAATAAATTTTATTGAAGGTGTATAATGCAATAATGTCGAGTCTCAGTGATAAGGTACTAAGGAGGTGGTTAATGAAATAAATGTTCCTTCATTATAAAAACAAATTGAAAGTAAGTATCAAAATAACTCACTTTGGATTATTTATATCAAAAGCAACTATTATATTCCTTAAAGATGTTAAAAATTACACAGGCAAAATATCACATTGATAGTTTTAATCAAATCATCGTAGATTTCCAATGTGTTCAAAGTTAAAATTAAGAATGGATTAATCCATAATTATTTTGTTTCATTACCTAATTTATATGATAATTTTATTGATACTATATTATATGATAAAAGGATTTTTTCTATTAACGATATAAAGGATGCTCTGTTATTTAAGAAATTGAAGAAAAAAGCCTATATATATATATATATAAACAAATACCAATCCATGTCAAGAGGTAATTCCGTACATGTTGTGTAGTTTCGGTTATACTTTTATTGTGTAGTATGGTCCATTCCGTTGCGTATTGTGAATACCTGGGCCATAGGTGATCCAACACTATAAAGATAAAAATGAGAGTAATTCTTGTTCAACATGAATACACAATAATGTTCAAATAAAAAGAAAACTATCAGAGAATTTAGAGGCATCAGAAAAGGAATAAATTTTATTAAAGGTGTATAATGCAATAATGTCGAGTCTCAGTGATAAGGTACTAAGGAGGTGGTTAATGAAATAAATGTTCCTTCATTATAAAAACAAATTGAAAGTAAGTATCAAAATAACTCACTTTGGATTATTTATATCAAAAGCAACTATTATATTCCTTAAAGATGTTAAAAATTACACAGGCAAAATATCACATTGATAGTTTTAATCAAATCATCGTAGATTTCCAATGTGTTCAAAGTTAAAATTAAGAATGGATTAATCCATAATTATTTTGTTTCATTACCTAATTTATATGATAATTTTATTGATACTATATTATATGATCAAAGGATTTTTTCTATTAATGATATAAAGGATGCTCTGTTGTTTAAGAAATTGAAATGTTTGGTTGTTAGTAGAGGAAAGAACAAGAAAAAAATTATAAAAATATAAGCAAGTCACGATCCAAATTGAAGACTAAAATTGATGTTTTAATTATAAAAGGAAAGTTTACTTTAAGAGGGACTAACCATAGTGGAAGAATGTAAATGAGAAAAAGGAAAGATAAAAAAGCAAGTGTTGTTGTAGTCTAAAAGAGTTCCAATGACGAGGATGAAAGTTGTAATGGTGTTCTAACCATTAATAATTTTGATTTTGTAATTTGGTGGGTGATAAACACTTGAAGCATCTTATTATATGACTTTTAATGAGGACTAGTTTTGTTCTTTTAAAGAATTAAATATTACTATTAGATTAGGTGATGATGGAGAGTTTATTGTCAAAGACAATGATTCAGTGCAAATTAAGATAGACGATAGAATTATAAGAACATTTGATTTCTTGTATGTTTTTGAGTTCCAAAAGAATTTGATTTCCATAGGTAGTCTTGATAAACAAGTATATAAGTTTTATGGTGATGATGGACAGCTTAAGATGGTAAAGGGTGCATTACGATGAAAGAAAAGTTATAGCAAAACATTTATATCTTAATAGAAAAGATGGTAATAGGATCAATTTTTGTGTCTTAATCTTCAAGAAAGAATGATGATAGTAATACAGTATGACATATGTGGGTGAGTTATCTTAGTGAGCAAGAGATGATGAACTTTATAAGGAAAACTTATTAAAGGATGACAAATATGTGAAGGTAGACTTTTGTAAGTTTTGGGCACTTAGTAAAAAGTCTAGGATAACTTTTACAAATACAATATTTAAAGAACGACATATAATGAGATAAATATATAGAATTATTATCAATAATGAAAAATTCTATTCAAATTAAGGTAGTGCAACTAGTACTAAAACAACCTAGAATAGATGCTAAAGAGGTTGAAAATTCTAGTTCATGAGATAGAACAATATAAAAAAAGTATCAGCACAGTATATCAAAGATAGAGCAAGAAGGACTATATAGTCAAAGAGATGGTTAGGGAGGCTTGATTGCATATGTTCTGACTATTGGTGATGGGGATAAAATTATCTTTTATAGAACTATGAAAAATTAAGAAAAAGACAGCGGGAAGGAGTTATGGTCAAGAATGTAAATTTTCACAATATTTAGGAAATTGTTTACATCTGGTTAGATGTTGTTGAAAAGTTGAATTATAGTTTAGAATTGGTAAATGCTCACATAACTTGAAGTTCATAAGGACTTGTGCAGGCAAGGAGTGATTCTTGGAAAATTAGTAAGATATGCCGTGAATTATAGTGAAATATAATTTCAACTACCTTAGGTTTCTAATGAAATAAGACTTCAATTATGTTAGATATATGTTGTAAAATAGAGTTTTACTAACTTCAGGATTTTATGGTAATAAAGTTTCTCTGTGATCTAGTTCATAAATAGTTTGATAAAGATTTTATAAGTAAGACCTTAAAAGATTTAAGAGAGAATTTTTGGAAAGACCCTTTGGAAGTTTGCATAAGGTTACGATTATCATTCCTTTTTTTTATCATTTTTCTTATAATTATAAAAAAACTATATCTTTTTGTCCGTTAACGTAGATTATATATTGGTTGAATAACGTAAATTCTTATATTTTTATTTCTTTATTTTCTTCTATGTCATATTTTTTTTGAAAGAATTGATATCATAACAATTAATATCACTACAAGAAGACAACACAATCTATGACATTTTATTGATAAAATGTCGCTAAATGTGAAGACTTTTTGTGACGTTTAAAAAACATCACGAAAAGTTCGAAGTTTCTATGATGTTTTATGAAAACGTCGCAAATTTGTAACACTTTTTGCGATATTTTTTAATTAAATTTCACGAAATAGAAACCGCGACGTTTTGTTGAATAAAATGTCGATGTTGGCTATTTAAAAGTAAATTTTTCTTTTCATTTCCCACCATTTTGTTGGTTTCTTCTATGATGTTTCTTCTTCTCTGGTTTCTTCTCTCTGCCTTCTTCCCACCCAAAATTGGTTTCTTCTCTCTGCCTTCTACGGCTCTGTATTTCGCTTTGTTGGTGGTCACCATATTTCACCGTCATCATTAGAGCCCTTGATTCTCAGGTTTTCGTTTGTAAGGTATTATTCCCTTTGTTAAGTAGTTTTTTTTAATTTCTTTGTTTCGTATCTTATCTTTCTACTTGTGCTTGCATTTTCTTATCTCAGAACGATTATTTAACTTAGGGATTCATATCAATCTGTTTGATTTAAAAATTTTCAGAGAAATTTTTGGTTAGTTGCTTTTCATCCTTCTATTCAAATAGCAGCAAACCCTGTACGCCCCAAAGAAAATAAAAAAGGCATTCAAGCTTAGTTACTGTGTCTGTAACTAACAAGAGAAGGGAGAACAGAGATTAAATGAAGCACAAAGGGGTGCCTTCGTCTTGATTACTCCCTTTGGGGCTTAGAATTTGAATAATAAATTGCTGATTTATAATGCAGCCAAGCCCTAAACCCCAATCCCAATCCCTAGTTAATGAAAAGAAGAGCAGCGATAACAAACACTTTGAGTCTGGAGTGTGTGGCGTCGTGTTCGAAGGAAAAAAGACAACGAGAGAGACAGAGGCGTCAAACACAATGGTTCATCTCCTACTTCATTAACCTTTTTTGTTTGGTGTGCACTCCCTTACTACCTCTTCAGTTTGCTTGTTATTATGACAAATCTATAGTGTCAAGTTTGGGTTGCCGGATCACATGTTCCTTAATCGTTTTCGACTCCTTAGCTTTGAAACTATAATAGTCAAATTTCTACAAATGGAAATTCATCATCCTACCATGTTTGTCATTTTCTGTTGCAGGCATTGTTGTATATTGCAGCAGAAGATGAAGCATTTATTGCTACCAACAGAGAGATAGATGTTGGCTCACTCTTGAGTGAAAGGAGAAATCTTTCAGTCTCATCTGATACCCAAGACTGGAATTCTGTGGACTGCACGCCTTTGGGTGGAAAGAGAATAAATAAGTGGCTTCGTGAGTTAGATACAATTATGAAAGAAATCCAAGCAGAACTGGTATCCAGAGAAATAGGCTGCCATTTGGTTGAAGTTTTGGATGTTGTCGATGTTGTGCTTTTTGAGTTGAGGGGTTTCAAGAGGTCACCTGTTGTTGTAGATTCCAAGTATTCATACTTACACACTGTACTAAGCACTAGATGTGGCAGTGGTAAAACTTGAAGCTCTTATCCTTCTGTAACTCTCTGTATTCTCATATGTGCCTGATGTTATGGTCATTTTTGTTACAACAATTTTGCTTAGCATTATTTACATTGAGGTCTGTAGACAACTTGGTATAACCACTGTGGGATCTCGAGTTAGGGAAGATTTTTTGATTTGGCCCCAAATGGGAAACCCTAAGGTGCTTCAGTTTTTCAACTTCATATCACATTTATTTTTCAAATTATAATCTTGTAAGGCATTATAATTTGTTTAACCATTATATGTTGTAGGACATCTACTGTTTCTTGCCAATTTTGAAATTGGATTAATTGTCATATTGGCTATTGCTCTTTATAGGAGCTTTTCAAGGTAACTTCAGGACATAGCTTGTTTGCAATTGTTAATGGAACTTGTGTGGAAGACCCAAGTCACAAGCATCAGATTTAACTAGCAACTCACTTTTGGGGCTTGAGATAGCTACAAAGAGAGATATAATTGGCATTGCTCTAGCCAATTTGATTGTAAGTTTTGATCCTTGTATGTATGTACTATCTTTTAAGTGCTTTAAATATGTATTTAGTAGGCCTATTCTGCTTCTTTTTAGTTTCTTTCACTTTTGTTGTTGCCATATGATGGACAATTTTATTTGAATCTTTTTAGAGGCTTCATTGGAAACACGCTTCAAGATCAAGTCATGGACTCATGATGACAGCTCCATGTGCATGATATCGATAAAAAACTTTGCAATACTCATACTTCAAATTCTCCTCTGCTTCATCCTCAAGATCTTAGGTAATGTACTTAGATGTCCATAGGGCATTAGATCATTCTATTTTGTTGAATATTTTAGCAGAAATCATTTCTGGTATTGCTTTCGCATTTGTTCACACAATTAGTATATGTAACGATTATGTAAATTATTGAAACATCCTTTTTTAATGGACATAAGTTTCTTACAGTAATAGGCTCAACATGCATTTGTATGTGATACTCTAAACTTGTGATTGCCATTTCTTAACATACTGGTTTTTCATTGCCTTCTCATTTTCTATTGTTAGCCATTTGCTGTAGTTTTTACAATAGATAGCTTAATGACACAAAGCGCCTCTTGTACTTGCTTGTAACGTGAACATTTTATGCATTTAATAATCATTGGGCTTCATTCTTAACTGAACATAAAGACTATGCGGAGTTAGCCTGAGTTGTTCCCGTATCGTCTCGTCTCGTCTTGGGACTTGGTCAATGATGGAGGATTAAAGTTTAAAATAGTGAAGAAACTCTTTTCAACTTAACTATTCTAGAATTCCAATTATATCTTGCATAAATAGTTTATTATTTTCTCTATGTGGGTACCATAATGTAGTTTGTTCTATTCCTGCTCTTATTTTCAGTTGTTGTTCTTTCTCTCCTTTCAGAATAGATGTATGATTTGCAGAGGATACTTCTAACGCTCCACACACAGGCATTTTGTGTACGATATTGTCATACAACTCAAAAGGTATGGGGTTATGAAAACCAAACCAATTGATATACCATTCTTTATTCTTATTTGCTGGTTAAAGTGACAACAAACCTGATATTTATGGAAATAGTAACCTTGAATGATTTGTCAAATTGGGAGTGGTAATGATGAGCTTTTAAGTCCTTGAGACATTTGGATGGTGGGGGAATGGAACCCTATAAATGACTAGCTCTTCCCTGGATGATATTTGTATTCAAGTGCTGAGTTATTGATTTCTTTGCAGGTTGGCAATTATGGCTTCAAAAAGATTATTAATCCTACAGCCACATAATTGAACTCTAGGGAGGGACCATAGCATAATGTTGTACTATAATTGGTATAAACTTATAGGCTTAAAATTTTTCTATAGTTTGGCTGAGTTATTACGGTGGATGGCAGAATGTATTTGATTGCAAATGGTAGGGAACATATAGAGGCAGTGCAAAAACTTAGCATTTGCATGGCATTTTCCCCAGAAGAAGAGGCGGAAGTAATAGAACCAATTGTTAAGAAACTCCATTTGTTGCGGCTTGAATCATCATGGAACTCTTGGGGACAACAAGTTCAGCTTACAGCTTCTTGACTTTATCTATAAATAACTTGTAAAGATGATGTAATAATATTCATTTAGGTTAGAGATATGTACTCATATTGATATATTATATACTTTTGACTATTTACTATACACTTATGACGTTTTACTATTCATATTAATTAGTGTATTATGACATGTTTGCGAATTGCAATTAAATAATAAATTGTCTCCTAATATGAAATTCTTGTGATACATGAATAATTATTAAAATTAATGATATACTAAAAAATTGAAGAATTAAATAAATAAAATTCATAAATAATATTGAATAGTTATTAAACAAATAAGATTTAAAAAATTTGTATTTTAAAAAATAATTATTAAAATGAAAAATTATTAAATTAAAATGATTTTAGAAAAAATGGGAAAAAATAATTATTAAAAAATAATACAACTATATATTTGTGACGTTTTTGTATAAACGTCACAGAAAGCAACATTCCATGACATTCCAAAAACGTCCCGGAATGTGACTTTTTGTGACATTTCCAAAAACATCGCGGAATGTGACATTCTGCAACGTTTTTTAAAACTTCGCGGAATGTTTAAGAAACGTCACAGAAAGACCAATCTTTCAGTGACGTTTTTAAAAATGTCACAGAATGTTCGTGTTTTCCATGATGTTTTATGAGAAACGTCGCAGAAACCTTTTGCCTACACCACATTTGGTGACATTATTTGTGACATTTTGTCACAAATTGTATTCTGTGACGTTTTTAAAACGTTACAAATTGTGTTGTTTTCTTGTAATGTATAAGAGCGATATCATTATAAGAGCAATTGATATAGTAAGATAGGAAATATGTGAAAATAGTTAATTAAGATAGTCTCGAACAACAAGACTTCTTACAGTTAAAGACACGATGTAATCAGAAAGATTTCTCACAACTACAGACACGGCGTAATCAGCAAGCACATGCACGTACTTGGAAGCAAAGGAAAAGGAATTCAATAATTTAGACGGGGCCCATCATTCGTATCCGTAAGAGTCAATTAGTAGACAATTTCATGGACTATTTTATTACATTAGTAATGACAGTGAAGGTGGATGAGAGAATATATATAATCTGTGCTAATATGTTTCTTGTTCATGAAATTGAAGTGCCATTTCTAGTTTTTATATATTCTTTTACTTTGAAGAAGTTTCAAACTGTTAAATTTTATATGATTGGGCCTAAATTAACTGAGCACATATAAGCCCAAATGAGGTTCCATCTTAAAACCAATTGGTGATAGGTGGAGTAGCCCACTAGACTTATATATTAATCTTCTTTCCTCTCTTTCTCCAATGTGGGACAAACTCCCACTCTTTATATTTCAACACCCCCCCTCACGTGTGGGTCTAACACGTGACATAATCTATCATTTCGAGGTGTTAACGGCTAACATAAGAGCAACCTACTCCGATACCACGTTAGAATTTACAATAAGCCTACGGGCCCATACGAGAAGGAAAGCTAGATCATATACAAGTCTAAGTGAGGATTCTATTTAGGAGTTAGGTGGCTGTAAGAAGTGCCTCTCCCCAAAAGTGTTTAGGCAGGTGTGCCGTGAATAACAAGGCTCTAGTCATTTGGAGTAGGTGTTTATGTTTGATTTCAACCACCCCGTTTTGTTGTGGAGTGTAGGGACAACTTTTCTGGTGTATTATTCCCATCTCTGCAAAGTATTTTCTGCATTCGTGGTTTATGAATTCCTTCCCATTATTAGTCTGTACCCTCAGGACCCTAGTGTCATACTGTTTCTCTACGGATTTGATAAATTGAGTTATGGTAGGTTGGGTTTCATCCTTGTGCCTAAGTAGGAATATCCAGGTATCTCTAGAATAATCATCTACAATGGTGAGGAAAAATTGTGATCCATTTGAGGTAGGGATTTGATAGGGGCCCCATAGGTCCATGTGTAAGAGTTCAAAGGTTCTGGTAGTTTTTATCTTGTGTTTGGGAAAGGGTTTCCTATATTGTTTTGCCATAGGACACACTTGACAATCAGACAAATCATGGGCAGAAAACTTGATTTCATTGATATGTCATATCTTCTCTCTAGAAACATGCCCTAATCTATTATGCCAAACATCAGAGGGAATAGTAACACTAAAAATAACATTCTTGGTTCTGTAGAGGTCTAAGGAGGGACCCTTCAGGGTCCCTAGAGGTAATAGGCTGTCTGAGTTGAGCTCATACAATCCATTCCTAGCCTTGATAGCTGTTATGATACTGTCAGTTTGAATGTCCTATAAGAATAGCTTATTAGAAATGAAAATGGCAACTATATCATATTGTGTGGTGAGCTTATTTACTGAAAGTAAATTTTTGAAGAAATTTGGTATGTATAATATTTCCTCAAGTGTGATCTTATCTCCAAGTGTGGCTTGGCATATATGCTTTACCTCCTGTTGTGTACCATCCG
>JAOQMS010000004.1:15041512-15054739 GCA_027563885.1 Erythroxylum longipes | reverse complement strand
GCCCACTAGATTTATATATTAATCTTCTTTCCTCTCTTTCTCCAATGTGGGACAAACTCCCACTCTTTATATTTCAATACAAACCACAAGGGAGAAATGTTCAGTCACATTACTCTTCACATTCTAATTCTCTCCTGTGGATTAGTTCACAAAGCTCGATTGATCACAACTTACTATTATCGATATGCTAGACTAGAAGTCAACGCACGACATACATATCTTCAACTTGAATTTACGAAATTGTGCCTTCTTTTTCCATTATTTATTTTGCCATTGTCAGTATAAGTGTGATTAATCACTTAATGTGGTCGATGGAACTTATGTGGAAATTGTACATTCAGAGTATAATTGGAAATTTAACTAAGAGAGACGAAAGAAGACTAGTTTAGCATGAAGATTTTGTCAACTCTAGCCGGCAATTTCACATCTATGCTTAGCGAAATCCGTGTATAATAACGCGTTACGTATCCTGACGTTCCCGCAGTAGAAGAGATGTTCGGTGCACCATAAACACCAAGATAATCGCTTTTCAGGATGAAATAAAAGCTTTGTATAGATTGTAGGGTAAGCATTTAAGCTGCGTTTGGTTCTGCGATGCGATGAGGATAAATACTTATACACCGCAGTTTTCAAACGCAGTTACATGTTTGGATCTACGGTTAACCAACCGAAAGTTGGAGGAAAGTGCGGTGTCACCGCAGAAATCGATAAGTAGAAAGAAGGTTGCGGTAGGAAAGTGCTTCTGCGGTAGAAATTCTACTTTCAATTAATAACCTTCTGATAATTATTATTTTTCATTACACCTTCAACTAATAATTATTATGAAATATTTTATTTATTTATTTATTTATATTTTTCTTATATTAATTTAATATTTTATTATTTATAATTTTAAATTTATATGACTAATAATATTTTTAAATTATTTATAAATAATTAATAGTTTATTAAATCAATAAATTTTTTAATCATTTTATCTTTTTTCAACGACTACAACTATACTTGCCAAACAAATTTGTCGCTCTTAGTCACTATAATCTTATCATTTTTTATTACGAACTATCTTTTACCTGTTTCAATAGCTTAAATCTAGTTGGTATAATCCACATGTTTTATATCTTTTAATGGCGGCATAGTAGATTAAATTAACAGAAACCATGCATTCCTATTCGTCAAACACTGTCATGTTTAGAATTTTATCTCTAAAATATAATTTTAGTAAGAAAAAAACTCGAATTGGTGGCAAAGATCTGTAATTAAAACCTCAACTATCCTTACAACCCCACCTTTAACAGCTTATTGGCCTATTGGGTGCGATAAAAAAATTAATGACCTTAATTTTGTTGAAGTCCGAAATGATGATTACTCTATCTAATTGACCTTTTAGAATATTGAATAGAGTCATATTCATTAATTATTGTATCGCGAATGCCAGGCCTTGTGAGCATTAGTATGCATGCTTTACCCAAGAATTGACTTCGAGGACAATCTCTGCTGTGATATTCTACTCTTGAGTCAACCTCAAATCTTCCCAAAATCTTCAGAAGGAAAAAAAAAAAAAAACCCGGAAGTTTGACATTCTTTCTTAAGATTTGCTACGATTGTGCACTTCACGCCAAATGTCAAAATTGTCAACCTGTTCCTCTGTAATCAACTGAATATAGTTACTGTTCAGTGGAAAAATTTGGGGATGGCGTTACTGAACTAATAATAGAAGAACGTCGAAGTGAAAATTTGAGTGTATTACTGTTACCAAAAAGAAGGAATGTATAATAAATAAATAAATAAATATATATATCTATATATATATATAATAAAAACACTATAACTAATATAAGAGATCTGATTCTAGTCTTTTATATATATATATATAAAAGACTAGAATCAGATCTCCTATATTAATTATAGTGTTTTTATCATGTTCTATTAAATATCATCTATATAATATATGAGTAAGATTTAATAAAACAGAGTTAAAACAAAGTAAATAGAACAGAAAATTTAGTGAGTAAAAGAGCATGCCAGAATTGTTGCCAAATATGTTAATGCATCCGCACATTCTACCGCTATCAGCTTCAAATAAAATTATCCCTACGAGGCTCGCTGACCATTAGTTTACCTTTTTCCTAATGTATAATTAAATTGTCGCCACAAATTGACAAACAAAGCTCAAATGTTATTAGGTATCATGCAACAGTGACTCAAGCAGCCATGTTGTCAACTGATAAAGTATGTTGATTATAACGAAACGATTTATTGAACAAAAATGATTTCATGCACGCTATGGTCTAGCACAAGAGAAGTATTTATTAGTTGATTTCATTCACTCGTATATTTTTATTTGGAAATCCTCATAAGCCGTCTAAATTATAGTCTTAAAACATAAGCATCACATATGCACTTAATAATTTCTATTACTTCCAGCTTATAATAGATCATGATACTAAAGTTGATATTTATATAAAAAAAATTAATATAGGAGCTTGATTCCAACAGTATGATATACCAGTATACTTCAATATTTATTTTATTCCAGCAGCAAGTTCCTTGACTTTTCTTCCTACTGAATATATGCCATAACCAGTGCAACAGTACCTCACCTATCTTATTCTTCGGGGTGGTGCAAAAGTGTAAGAAGTCCTTTCTATGATAAAAAGCTAAAATTGTCTTGTTGGATGAAAATAAATCTAGCACAAATATATACCTTCGTAGTATAGAGAGAGAAATTAGGTCTCCTGAGTGGGGAAGAGACGCGTGTTGCGGAATGATTGACGATTGGGATTGTCCTATCTGAAGCTTGAACTTCATCGGGATAAAAGATTGGGGGACTTTTACTTCATATTTTAAATTTAGGCGATGTTTAATCTCAAATGCTAAAAAGAAAAAATCGAGTTACCTTGCATCAACATTATTGCACTGCTATGTCAAGACGTATAATAAATCAATATTTTCAATAAAGTTATTCTATATTATTTCATACAAGAAATTTACACAATCTTAAGAAATTGATGTAAGATCTATAATTTTGTATAATAAATTAGAATGAGACTAATTTATAACTTATTCCAATTGGTGTTTTATACTTCACAATATTTATGATGAGTAAATAAAATAATTTATCCACTTCCTTTTCAATAAATCTAGATTAGAAATTTTATTTTATTTTATTTGAAAACCTATCCCATAATTATACACTTGTACATATGGGTGTTGTGAGTTCTAATAGGTGATCACATTTAGGGAACTATTCAAGTAAATCTAATCATAACAAGTTTGAAATTCGTCTAAACATTGAAGCTGAATTTGAAAATTAAATATGTTGCATATATGCTTACACATTTATATTTTCCTCCAGCATTTTTTAAGAGATATTGTGAGATCCAAAGCTAAAATAGTAGGATAGATATACTAATCTATATGGAAAAGTTCATATGATAGTCTGTGTCCTTGAGGAAAAAGAGACAATGGGACTAACGACGTATATCGTTTTCTAAGTTTGTCTATTCTTTCCAATAAATTTTTGTAGCAATTTGTCTGTATATACCGAGGGGAACTTTAGTAATATTTATATACCTTATATCAGCAGTCTCTATATATAGTATACTTCTCGGCACTACCAGCCTATCGATGCCTCCTTCCTATAGTTGCAACTGGCTAAACTCTCTTTTTCCAACATTTCAGCATGAAGAACATCAAGAAAACCCTCTATCAAGTCATGTTCTTAGTGTTCTTGATTCTCACCGCAGTTACACCTGTGAAAGCGGGCAGAGGTTTGGACCAGTCCGACCCAACTACAGCGTCCACGTCGACAGTTAAGAAAACCAATCCCTTAAAACCTTCCCCTAATCCAACTACTTATATACCTTTCCCACCTGGTCATGCCCGATAAGCTCTGAATCCGCAGACAAACTTCACAAGCATGTTCTCTGTGCCCCTCCACCATTCGTAAGATGAAGGAAAACGTACTGTTTCAGATATATAGGTCTTTGTGAATCCTTGACCATTGGATATATGTAGTGTAGGTGTTTGTGATGTGATTAAGTCATGAACATAAGCTATTAAATCATTGCACTTTAAATTCCACTGTCCTGTTTCTTCTTTAGTTTCTGTGTGCTTGGAAATTGTAAAATAAGAGAATAAAAGTTTGTTTTTGTTGTTTAAATAACTTCTTGATTTCATTCGATAACTTTCTTGGTGCAAACAACCTTAGAGTTCTTGCTTCTTCTATTTTTGTCTTTTGTGAGTTATAGTTTATTTTGTAAAAGCTTAACTACGAGAAGAAGGGAAGATAAGAATCAAATCCAGGAAATCTTGAATAAGGAATTGTCTTCTATTACTCACTTGTTGCGTTATTAAATTGAATCCAAGATATAGGGATAAGTCAGTATTTTAATGTTATGGAGACATTTTAAACGCTAATAAATAATATAAGTTAGTTTTCAAAAAGTTGATAAAATAAAAATTAACGATAATATTAAAAGAAAAAAACTAATATTCAATTAGTTTTTTGAAAAGTAAAATTAACTTACAATTTTAATTACTTCTTAAATGTGCTATCTACTAGTTATGGGAAAAGCCAATACATAGCCACCAATAAAATTATATTTAAATGATCCATTGCTCACTAAATGGTAAGCATGCCTTTAGTGTTATATATATATATATATATATATATACTCTTAATCCCATTGGAGCCTGCGTGTTTCCGTCCATGTACAAGAAACTACCAATCATAGAACTAATTCATCATTGGTGTGTTATTGAAAAGAGAATGTTGGTGCACAGATTGAAATCTTGAAATCCTAAAATGTTCCAACTAAATATAAAATAAAAGCGGCTCAGATCGTCCTCTTGTCTCTCTCGTTTCGTCCTTTCATTTCTTTTCGGCCAAGCTAGCGACTCTTCAGAAAAATGGAAACCACAAGAATCTGATTGATTCAGACTGTTAACCAAACCAATACCAGAAATCCTAGCCCAATGGATTTGTAGTTATATTGTAAATGGGAATTCAATAGGCCCAAGAAGGTTTAATGAAGGCTTCCAAAAGTTCTAAGCGATTTTCCAAGAGTTTCAGCGATCACGTATCACAGTAAACTCTTAAAGTATAGTGAAACTTGTTTTTACCGAATACCAATCCCATTTAGCGACAACTATAATTATTTAGGGAAAATCATTAAAAATATACAAATATGAAATTCTACTATCCACTTCTTTATAGATTTCAAGCTCTCTAGTTTATACTCTCTTAAATATATTGATTTTTTTTAAAATCTAAGTATATACGAAATAATTGTTTACATTAATTTACTGCATGCTTCAGATTAATCCAGTGTAGATGCGTCATAACACGCAAAGGATTTAAATCCAATCTATTGTACTTCAGAGATTTCACTTCCAGGAAGATATAAATGCTTTAAGTCAATGTCAGTCTCACGAAAAATGGGATACTTCGACATTATTTCTTACTTCTTGGCAAAGACGTACCTATTATGTCAACCAGACCCGCTGTAACTGACTGCAGCCTTTACATTATTGTACAGGTAATATGAGTAATACTAATCATAGCAGAGAGCCTCGAGTGAAAGTTTTATCGGATGAATATACGCATTTGTTTCATATTTTAATTTAATTTACAAACATTAATTAATTGATATTTAGATTTTATATCCACTAATTTAATATTTTAAATTTGATAAATTTTTAGTTTTTGAGAAACTCTATTAATAATTTAATGAGCTTTGTATTTTTTTAGTTAGCATCTTTTGGTATGGAATAAGAAAATAAAAAAATACAGGTGGAGAGTGTTAACGTTAGCAATCTTTTTCAATTGACAGTTGTGGCAAAGATACGAGTGCTCTTGCATTATCGAGAGTGTCTTTGCATTATTTGAATGGATCCTATAAATTTGCAGCACACCTATGCAATGACGAAGCGCTTCTACACTCGTTGCCTAGAATTGACAAAAGTATACATATCATTGCATTACTTAATGAAAACCATGAATTTGCAGCATACATATGTAAGAAAGAAGTGCTTCTACACTCAATGCGTAGAACTGACAAAAGTATAAGTATACTTGCCCAGGTATGAACATTTCTGCTACGGTGAAAGTTCGCAAAATAATGAGTAACAAAGGAAGAACACACAGACAACATTCGAAGACGAAATTTGATATCAAATTTCTTTCAATTTTTAAGTTTTCTATCTCTTTTAATCATAACTCAAACAATGTTAAAGTTGTTATTTAATTTTTATAAAGTTTTCTATTTCCCTTTTAGTGTTATGATCTAACTAAATTATGAATTTTTTTAATCCACTAATTTTAATTAAATTAATGTTTTATTCCAATTTTATATTAAATATTTTATTCTATGATTAACACTCGGAATTAAAAATTACATTATTTATAATTCAATTTGAATTAAGATGTAATAATTAATTTAGGCATAGGGTGAAATATCATGTTATTATCATAAGATAGAGACATTTATGAAATTGTATACAATACTGTGAATTTCTTTTTCTTAATGAATTAGTTATTATAGAGGTCGATAACTTGTTTATTGAAATATGTTATTTATACTTAAGAAAAACTAGAAAAACTTGCTAGTAATATAGGGAATAAGAATTAATTGATTAAACCGGGTGCTTCAAGTAGGATAAATCTTAGTGAAATCGTAAGTCCTAGATCCACTTAATATTAACCATCAATCATTTAATTTCTTTATATATTTTTGTTTAATTATATCCTTTTATTATTCATATAAAATTATATTTAGATTAATTTCTGTAATTAATAAACATAATCCTTGTAGGATAATATTCTTTTCATCACCGTATTACTTCTTCGCTATAGCATAGATTTGAATTAGATAATTCATAATATTAATCAAAATAGTTATGAAAACATATATTAAATCATGTGTAATGTTATACTATTTCACGGTTTATATGTCAATATGATATGTCATATTATAAGATTATTATTTAATAAACTATACGTATCATCACTTAGTGATGCTCGTGAAGAAAAAGATATTAGGTTGAATTACACCTAAGAAAAGAAGTTTAATTTTCGTTTGATTGTTGAGGAGGTGTGTGTATGTGTTGTGGAAGAGTGTTGATTGCAAAACAAACTACTAGTTTTACGCTCAAAACTGCAAGTATATGGGTCGCAACTTGTAGTAAAAGGAAAATATTGATCCCGCAAGAATTGTACTTAAGCACCACTTAATTTAGATTGCTCTTTGTTTAAGAGCCATTTTCAATGAATATAAATTGAAAAATTAAACTAAATCAAACAACAAACAATGAACAATCAATAACACAAAAGTGCAGAAATTTGAATTCAAGATTTTAACAAATAGATTTTAAAAAACGCAAAGGTGCATAAATTTGAATTCAAGATTTTAACAAATAGATTTTAACAAATAGAGATCACTTTTTACCTGTCTTATCTTTCTCTTATTTTGTTAATTGAATTGTGCCTTACCTAATATGTCTTAATGTATTAACTACTCTCTCTCAAGGTGTAATTAATTGTCCCTGGCCAAATTAAATGGAGATAATTAAGCAATCTCTCAATCTACAAAATCAATCCACCAATTCAACTAGTTATGAAGTTATCCTATGGGTGATCAACTAATTAGCTAAAATCTCTCTCTAACTAATTAATTAACTTGATGAATGTAGGTCTATAGAGTGTCAATTTTCATTGTACAACTCTACACAATTTACCCAACTCAATTTCTCAATATATTGCAAGATATAATACATCATTCATTCATTTTTCCACCAAGCATTTTGAATTTTTTCTTCTTGTCTTTTAATTTTCTTCTTCTTGTTCCATGAAGACAAGTGAAAATTAATCTTCGAAAAATGGCCCAAATGTAGTACTTTCACCTCACTTTAATTTCTTTGGTTCCAAATTGTACCTAAAATTATAAATGAATTAAATTATCTTAAACATTTTCGTATCATTAATCGCTAAGTGTAAATGATTAAATGTGTCAATAGTTAAACACATATCAATTTCCCCCATACTTAAATTTTGGTTGTCCTCAGGCAAAACATCCAAGTTAAGCTCAATGACCCAAAACATTTACTCAATTCCTATATATTCCAAGAATACGTAATCATAAACAAAGATGAATGATTTTCAAAAAATCATAGCAAGAAATCAACCAAGCTTTTACTCATGATCAATCAACATTCAATACCTTTAAAAACAGAGCAATCTAATCGTAGACTCGAAAAATGTGTTTAAATAAAATATATCTATAAGTACACTCAACACCATCCACAATCATGACAATCCATAACCTTGCATATCATTTCATTTCTCCACCACTATAATTCACATGCAAAATCATGAATCAAAGGACTTTTTAGGGTTGTAATGTGAGCAAATGTATGGTGAGATGTATTTAGGTCAAGTAACATGAAAGCCATTAAGCTAGTGAAATAAAACAAGACTTATAAAAAACTAGGTACCGTCAGCTATGAGAAATGCAATACTTATATTTCACAATCCCTTTCAACTCTCACACACCAACCACTTGAAGCATATACCAATCCGAAGGAATCACTCATACAGTTTATGCCAACAATACATTAACACCACAAGAGTGAAACTTCAACTTCAACCTCATATCCAATATACTTAAGTAACCCATTCATTAAAACTTTAGGAGAATGAATTAATCAGAAACAACTTTTCAACACATATGCACATGCTCCTAGATACATTTATTTAAACAATTTTGTTCTTTTTCTTTTTCCTTTCTTTTTCATTTTCTTTTCTTTTCCTTTCTTGTGCTTTTCTCTTTTCTCTTTTCTCTTTTCTTTCTTTCTTTTCCTTCTAAAAATTAAAATAAACTACACCAACATGGGAATTTCAATGATAAGACATAAGAAAACATTCCAACATTAACCAACCCACATATATGTACACCCTCACACTTACACTTTTGTACATATGCAAACTCATCAATCACAAATGTTCCACTAATTTTATGGCTTGGGTAGGACATTTGATTAAGTATAAAGCATGTAATGTGGTTGATACAAAAAGAAAGGCTAAGAAGGCTCAAAGGGGCTTATCAAAAAGGAAAATCATATAATGGGTAAGCTTTTTGGCTAATTTAGTTCGAAAAAGAAAAGAATGCATAATCATATCCATGTTAATGCATCTAATAAAAATGTGGTCTCAAATAGAAATTCAATGCAAAATCGAGATGTACATGTCATGAAGGTCACACATTATGAAAAGATAATGAGACTGATATGGATGTTTCAGTCTAATAAGGCTCAAAATCTCACTGACTTTGTCTACCACTAGTTATTACTCTTTTAAAGATAATGCATATCAATCAATCACAAGAGTAAAAAAAAATTCTAAAGTTGCCATGAAATTATTTATTAACTCATTCTCTACTCATGACTATATATCCCAAAAGCAATAGAAAATGGGCAAATGTTTCTTTGTTTGTTTTATTCTTTCTCTCATTTTAATTGAAAACTTAAAAAAGAAAAAATAAAAAATAAATGCAAGAATTGAAAAGCAAAGAAATTTACTTCCCTTGGGTTGTCTCCCAAGAAGTGCCTTTGTTTAGGGGTCATTGGCTCAACTATTTCTTCTCCTCACGTGACAAAATTGTGATCTTTAGGTGTCACATGTGGCTTCTCCATGTGAGGTTTTTCCGGATAGGGCCTTGATTGATAATCGTTCACCTCCAGAATCCTCCCTATCTTCAAATTCTTTATCTCTACTGAGTCCTAGCTCTCTTGAAATAATTCGAATGACTCTTCACCTTTTTCTTCTTTATTTAATTTTTCTCACCTGCTAGGTAAAGGTGAAGGGTTAGTCTTGAAAATAGCTACGGACTTAGTACTTACCTCTGAGCTAAAAGATATGTTTTTTTTCCTGCTTCGAGCTCCTCCTCTGCTTCTTCTACATAAGCAATTCGTTGAGAGTTGAACTCAAAATTCTTAAGCTCCTCATCACTTTACAAAGTTTCCGCACAAACATCTATTGGGTACACCTTGGGTTGATACAATTTCTCCTCTTTGCTTTGTGGTTCCAGATGATTGATATCTCCCCATCGACGCAATGCATCTTGCTGGAATTGTAGAGCATCTTATCGAATTTGCTGTATAGCTTGCTGAAACAATGGTTGCATATTATGTTGGAATTGCTGCATATCCTATTGAATTTGAAGACTGTTAGCAGCCATAATATTGAGCATTTTTTTTAGAGATGTACCTGCGTCGTGTTGGCTCTTCGAATCTTGGGCGCTAGACCATGTAGTTTTTGGAAATTACCTTCTATCCTGCTAGAATTATAGAGTATTTTTGCAAAGTATTAACGTTCACAATATTAATCAACTCTTCCAGAGATAGAACAGAGTCATGATAGGAAGCTTCTTGTCTGTATGAGAATCGCTGTGCATCCTGCAAACTATCATGGAAGTAATTATGATGAATATCCCATCCATAACAAAAGTTAGGTTGATCAGTGATAGTTGTGCATTAGTCTATATTTTTCTAAGTAATTTGCATATGTTTCTTGTATAATTGTTGGTTATTGTTGTAGTTTAGGATTCATTTTGTATGTTCTCATTTAGTTTGATTTCCATTATTGTTCTTTTATGTTTGATTTTAATTTAGGGTAAGAATTGATTATTTTTATGTAGGAATAAAGATGGAGCAACTTGGAGATTGAGCTAGAGATTAAAGAGGAGAAGAGAAGAGGGAACTCTCTGTTGCAAAATTCCCACAATCATGGGAATCATGCCGATTCCCACGATCATGGGAATTATAATTCGGGACAATATCTGGGGTTTCATTAAACTTAAGGTTTTTGGACTATTAAAAGAGAATTAAGCCTCCTTGAAAGGAGAGGATGAAACCTTTCTATAGAAAGAGCCTCCTTGAGTGAAGAATACAAATTTTGAGCCTTGAGGAAGGTGAAAATTCCAGGATTATCATCAAAATTGGGGAAAATAGCACGTCAACATCAAAAATTCCAAATTTTGGTAAAGAAGACAAAAAGTTTCTTTTATTCAATTTGCTATGTTTATCTTTCTTCTAATCTTTGTAAGATAGATTATTTGTGTGTTGATGATGTTATGGAGACCATGATTGGCTGATTTGGTTTTAGGGATTGCTTTTGAATTGTTTTTGTTAAACTTATATTTTATTGAATTGAATAAAAGTGTCTTTGATGATTGTTGATTTTATTTCTATCTTGCAATAAATCGAGAGAGTGAGTAAGATTATTTGTGTAGTATTGTACAATGAGAGTCGGTAACCTATAGACTTGCAATCATCACGTTAATAGACTAGTTAGAAGAGAGATCTCGACTAATTCAATTGATCGCACATAGGATAGTTTAATAACTAGTTAAATTGATGGAGTGATTGGGTTGGTTGAGAGATCGTTCAATTGATTCCATTTAATTTGATTAGGGACAATTAATGACACCTTAAGAGAGGGTAGTTAATACATTTGGAAATCTTAGGTGAGACATAATTCGATTAATAAAATAGGAGGGAGACAAAATAAGGACAAAGTAATCTCTAGTATTCAGATTCTTGATTCCAATTTTCTGCAATTTGGTATTATTTATTGTTCATTATTAGTCTTTCAATTTTAGTTTAATTTTTCAGATTATTTCTATTACACAATTTCGTTTCTTCAACAAAGTTTGATCTAGGTAGTAACATTATGAATTTGGAAAACCAATTAATTAAGGCAACAACCATATAAGATGTGTCATTTAACCTAGGTCATGTTATCCCTAATGGTTACGATTCATTAGTCGCTACACATGAATTGTAACATAACAATTACGGATTATATCAAAATTCTAGCAATGGTTATGCAGTGAAATGATTCAATGAACACATTAAAATAATCTTTTCACATTCCCAATGGGTTCATACGTAAATACTGAACAATAGCAAAAATCCAATTATCTATACACAAAACCCAAATCAATTAACATAGGATAACACAATCAATTTCTAATAAGAGAAATAAATAAAAAATAAGAAAATACACTTAACTCAGGTCGTCGACATTGATGTCACCTTTGAATCAGCGTCCAGACGTTTAGCCCTCCATGGGTCTCTCCCGGGAAATGCTTCAGCCCCTATTAATATCCCTACCGAAAACCCTAGCAACTCTCTTCTCACTGCCACAAGCTACTATTCTTATCAACTGTTCATGATTTGATAATTAAACATTTGGACACCTCCACTCTTCTCTCACACCTAGCCGCAACTCTTCTCCATTTCTCTCATCCACCAAGTTGAAGCCCTCTATCTCTTCACGCCTCTACTGTTGATTGATTTGATGATTTAATCTACTGGTTTTTTTGGTCCATCACTACTGTAGATTCTTCACTTTAAAGACCCTAGTTGTTCTATGCGTTTTACTTTAAAATGTATGCGTGCGTTGCATTTAACGCACAACGCCTACGTTGAACGCAAACGTTGGCTGTGTTTAACACACTTCCAGTCTGTTGGCGTCATCATTTTGGTGCTCCTTGGCTGTGCGTTTTGTTGCTCCCTTTATGCGCTAACATTTTCTTCTTCAGATGCTATTGAATTTTTGATTTTTTTTCATTTTTTCCAGCAAGCATTTTCATTTTTTTTCTTCTTATCTTTTAATTTTCTTCTTCTTGCTTTATGAAGACAAGTGAAAATTAATCTTTGAAAAACGGCCCAAATGTAGTACTTTCGACTCACTTTAATTTCTTTGCTTCCAAATTGTACTTAAAATCATAAATGAATTAAAATGAGTATCAACAATTTCGTATCATTAATTGCTAAGTGTAAATGATTAAATGTATCAACAATTAAACACATATCAACCAACAAGAAATTTGAAGAGAAAACAAGTTAAAACTAAAACAAAATCCAAATAAACACCAAGCAAGCTCAAACCAAACATAATCACAACCAAATAAATCAAAGAAACAGGTAAACAAAGACAAGCAAAAGAAAGATAAACATGCTAAGTTAAGGTCATTAGCTTGACCATTCCACATGCATTCATGAAAAAGTGGAAGAAAGGAAAGAGATGACTTCCTTTTCTTGTGACTGTGTCCCTCCATAATATGGCTTACATGTTGGCCCCTGAAAATTTTTTCGTTAAATTAAGCACAATAGTTTATGGAATAAATGCATAAGAATGAATTGAGGGCATTTTTGGCATGTAAC
>JAOQMS010000004.1:15009610-15041412 GCA_027563885.1 Erythroxylum longipes | reverse complement strand
AAAGATTAAAATCAAACTTACCTTGAATCTTCACCAAATAGTGAGATTGTTGGCTCTAATGGAAGCTCTAATCCTCCCCTTCCTTTTTCCTTTTACAACTTCAAAATCACTCTTTAAGGCTAAGAAAAATCAAAACCTAGCTTAGCTTTCTTTCTCTCCTTTCTTTTCTCTCCAATGACACTCTCCCTCTTCTATCTTCTAATTTTTGTTTTTTCGGCTTCTTCACATGCAAGCCCAACTTTGATCTTCTCCTTTTTTACCCTTAATGAACCCACAAAGTCCATTTTACCCTTCCTTATAAGCTTAGGTTCTTTTAACCTTAAGTAAACTACCCAAAATACCACTTTATGAATTTTTACTACCTTTAATTCAACTAACCCAAGAAATAAATTCTACCAACATAGACATAAATAAAAATAAAAAATAAAAAAAATTTAACTCCGCAAAATCCACTTATCCAAGCCTCATAATTATCTAAATCATGCTTAACAATTAAAAAAAACATTCGAGGGCCAACAAAAATTTATGATTTCCTTTATGATTTTTGTTGTCTTGGTTAATGGGAAGTATTTAGCAAGGAATGTTTGGGCTAGCTATTCCTAAGTAGTGATCTGCCCTGAGCTGAGTGAGTTGTATCATGCCTTTTCCTGATCTCTCAAAGTGAAAGAAAACAACCACAACTTCATGGCATTGTCAGACATCCTAGTAAACCTGAAGGTGTCGCAGCTCTTTAAAAAATTTGCAAGATGGGTGTTAGAATCTTCATTAGTTAGCCCATAAAATTGTACACTACTCTGAACTATGTTAAGGAGTGCTAGCTTGATCTCGAAATTATTAGCTTGAATCGCTGGCCTTGCAACTCCTTAAGGACTGAAACTTGGTCTCATAAAGTCTATGAATGTCCTCTTAGCTCCTCCTTGTTCTCCTTCTTCTGCCATATTTCTTTGTATAATGTCTTGGCGCTTCACTCTTCTAAACTCTCGTTCGTGCCTTGTGATATCAGATAAATTTTTATCACTAAATTTAGTAGATCTTTTCATGCTCCTTGCCTTCATGCACCTGAAGTTACACAAGGAAAAGTATCAAAAACTTTTAAATTAAAGTACTCCAAACTAAACAAGATGCTAAACAAACAATCTCCGACAAAGGCATCAAAAACTTGTTGATTACAAAACAAACTACTAGTTTTACTCTTGCAAGTATACAGGTTGCAACTTGTAGTAAAAAGCGGATATCGATCCCACAAGGATTATGCTTAGGCACCACTTAATTCAGATTACTCTTTGTTTAAGAACCAATTTTAATGAATATAAATTGAAAAATTAAACTAAATCAAACAATTAATAATGAACAATAAATAACGCAAAAGTGTAGAAATTTGAAATTCAAGATTTTAACAATTAGAGATCACTTTTTCTCTATCTTATCTCCCTCCTATTTTGTTAATTGAATTGTGCCTCATCTAAGATGTCCTAATGTATTAACTACCCTCTCTAAGTGTAATTAATTGTCCCTGGCCAAATTAAACGGAGATGATTAAGCAATCTCTCAATCTACAAAATCAATCCACCAATTCAACTAGTTATGAAGTTATCTTATGGGTGATCAACTAATTAGCCAAGATCTCTCTCTAACTTATCAATTAACTTGATGAATGTAGGTTTATAGAGTGCCAATTCTCATTGTACAACCTTACATAATTTAGCCAACTTTAATTTCTCAATATACTACAAGGTATAAGTACATCATTCATCAAAAACATAATTCATTAAAATTAATAAAATAGGAGTTCAACAAATAGTTCAAATGTAATCTCCAGAAATAAATCTGACACTCATGATGTCATTAACATCCTCAACAATCAAATAATCTATAATACAAATGTTAGAAGAGAAAAACGAAAGAAAACTAAATGAAGCGAACTTCTCCTCTTCTTTGCCCGAATCTGGAAAATCTAGCATTGGTGTTCTCTTTTCCTAATTTCGAGTGAAAAACATTGATTCTCTACCTCTATCAAGACTCTAAATCTATGTTTTTACTTAAGGAGGCAAGTCTCCACTGATGATCTCTTTATCCCTAGGGGTTTATGTCCTTACATAGTTAAGAAAGCCTAAACAATAAGTGAACCCTGTGTGTATCTTCAGGCTAGATATCTGACGATCATGGGAATTAGAATGATTCCCAAGATCGCGAGTTCTTGTATTATAATTCCTTCGCTTCTCTTCTCCTCTCTTGGTCTGTAGCTCAATCACAAAGGTGCCCACCCTCTATTCCTACATCAAAATGATCAATTCTTACCCTAAATCAACATTAAACAAAAAAGAACAATAATGCAGATCAAACTAAACAAAAACATACAAAATAAATCCTAAAACACAACAATAGTAAGCTATTATGCAAGAAACACATGCCAAATACTTAGAAAAACACACTTTAATGCACAACTATCAAAGAGTTAGGATTATCCCACTTGTAGTTGAAACATTTTATTCTGTGACTTCTTTTTTTTGTAAATTGTTAAACTTTTGCTTTAAATATTAGAATTAAGATAAGGTCAATTGATATAATATTCATGTTTGCAAAATTCTCTAGGCGAATGATATTAAAGTAATAAAGAATTACTATATAACTCAACCATTTCCTTAAACTAAACTTTATTAGCACAATTTCAGTTTGGTTTAGAAGTTAAAAGCAATTAAGGACTTAAGAATTTCAACCCTTAAATAAATATCCAAAAAAGTAGTTTATAACTTATATAAAGTGGCATTTGATAGATTATACAAGTAAATAAAATTATTTTTCATTATATTCTTAACATATCATAAATTAAAATACAATTAAATAAGGAGCTACATATCATAAGTTAAGAATATTTATTAAGGTAATTTAAGATAATTTTCTTGTTAGACAATTTTTATAATTTAGGTACAAAATAAGACTTATAAAATTTTATAACACAAATACATAGATATGGTTCTTGCATTTGAATTTTTAGACATTATATGAAACATTTAGGTTTATTTCAATATTATGTAAAGTTTCTTATTTTATATGAAAATTGATCTAAACTTGTGAAATAGTTAATATGTTATATAGATGGACAAAATATATGTACACATATTTCCACATAATAGAATTTTTCTATAGCATAGAAAGAAAATTATTGATATATAAATAAATAAAATAGATAATCTTAAGCATTTTCAAGTAATTTTAGCATTCTTAAAGTTTTCAATTTTCATATATTTCCTAAAAAATTATAGGTTATTATATATATCGATAAAAAAATTTCTAATGCAATTAATATCATAACGGTGGAGAATAAGGGATAAAGTATATAGTTTCTTTAATGAACAAGTTATGGTAATAATTTTACAACAATGTTTCTATTTTCTAAGATATTACTCAATTATGTAGCCCAACTTCTATTTTACCAATATATACTCCTACCAACTTATCAATTGTTCCTCCTTAAGTTTTAATCCTTTTTTATATACCATTTAATTGAATGATTAACACATAAAAGCCCCTTTTCAACTAATAATGTCCTTTTTCTAATGCATTTTTATAGTATTTGCACCTGTAAATTCATATTGGTCTCTTAAGTTCCTTGATAATATAGTCAAATTCTTAGACCCCTTGTTCTCTGACTAGAAACCTATAAAATTTTCTAGTTTTCTCTCCTATTATATGAAGTATTATCCATTTAGATTTAATAACTTCTTGGCCCGTCAAATTGGTTTCTTAGATGTTTATAGAAAAGGTGTTGAGAAGTCAATCTCTGGATCTAAACAATATTGTTGTGTTTAGAAACTATAAGCAAACTGCTGGGTTCTGCCAAAGCTTTTGAATCATCTTTATCTTTGTTAAGCAGCTTCATCTCCAAAAAAAATTCCTAAAGAGATAGCCTCTTTTCTGATAGCACCAATTGAAGATAAGAAAATAGTTGATACTATCTTTATGTTAGATTAGATGAAATCCCCTGGCCTAATGGATCGAATGGATTTTTTTTGAGAAGTCTTGGGAAGTAGTTGGAAAAATGATATTATATGAGTTCTTCAGAATTGGTAAGCTTTTAAAGGAGATTAATAAAACATTTATCTGTTTGATTCCCAAGTTGTCTAATCCAAATTCATTCAGTAATTAAAAACCTATCTCTTGCACTAATTTCCACTATAAGATCATCTTAAAATTGATTACTATAGGATTGAAGAAAGTTGTTAATACTCTCATTAGTTGTAACACCTGATTTTCTGAGCTCTTTTACGTTGTTCTGTATTGGGAGATACTACTGTAAATTGACATATACATGGTTGTATTTGAGTTCAAAGATGTATTTGAATCCTTTTGGTATATATGCCAGTGATATAAAATGTTATATGCCCTTACGTGAATTTAGAGTTCATCGGTATGTGAAATCTTAGAGATTTCTGACATGTAAGCTTCTAAGTGTGTAAAATTGATTCCATTGGATAGGTATGACCATAGTGGTTGACTTAAGTGTGTTATAATGCCTTAGAGGTGTTTAGACACGATTTATAGACTTATTGGACACTTAGAAAGCTTAATTGGAAAGTTGATGTACATAAGGACCTAATTGTAATTTTTCAATTCTTGGAGGACCAATTTGTAATTTTATAAAATTAAGGGGTTTAATTGTAATTGGAAAAAGTCCAAGGACCAAAATGAAAATAAAAGTTTTGGTTATTCTTAAATTTTGTGCTTAATTGTAAATTTAGGAAAAGTTTGGAGGGTATTATAGTAATTTCATATAACCTAAGGGTAAAAGGGTAATTTTACCATGTTTGGTCAAAGAAGAGTCAAAATTCTAGACTCTTCTTATGTGTGGCTGTGCACTTTATGTTCTTTAGACTTAAACCATCTTGTTTTTATTAAAAGAGGGAGGAAGAAAGGAGAAGAGAGGAGGAGAAGAAGAAGAATTTGTACATCACCAAACTTCACCTTTCTTTTTTATTTTTCAACTCAAACCAAGGTGTTCTAAGCTAATTTGGGGTCAATGAACTCAAATATATCATTAGATTTGAGAAATTCTCAAAGGATTTGAAGATATTATCAAAGGAAAGTATAGGTAAAATTTGTCTCATCTCTCTCTACATTAGGATTTTGAGTTTAGTGTTAAGATATGTTGCTCTTGATGCTTGAATATGCATGAATCATGGTTTAGGTGAATGAAATGTGTCATAGAGAGGGTTCTTTAAGTCAAAACCGAAAATGATCTCTTTGGTGAAAGTTTGTGAATTTTTGAATAACTTTTGGAATTGATGATTTAAATGAATTCTATGGTATTAATTGTGCATGTATAATGTGAATTGATGATGAAGAATGAAGAAGATGCACTGAGCCAAAATGACGAAGAAGAAGTGGATTAATGTAATGAGTTGTGCAATTGATAAATGTAGCTTAAATGAAAGGAGTTGGTTTGAATGGAGTGGTGGAATGTGTCATTGAGTGGAAGTGTTACTATATGACGTGTTAAGAGCATGAATTATTATGATAAAGTCTTGAAATGTGACTTGAAAGTTATGCACATTAGGTGTTTGATAAAATGCCTAAGTGAACTTGGCTTAGGGTTTAAGGATTTTGATGGTGTGCATTGGAAAGAGGCTTTCATGTTTACTTAGAGTAAACTTGAATTGTTGCTTAGGTTATCGAGAAATGGCCTAATGTGTTTGGATAAAGATGTGTTTAATTGTACTTTGAAATAAGTAAGTATTGGATTAAAGGCATTAAATGCCTTAAAAAATATAAAAGAAAAACTAATGTGAATAGTAAGGAAGTAACCATGTGAGAAATTTAATGGTTGAGTTCCATAACTTAAAGGGAGTGGTATTGTGTTTTATACACTTATGTGATGGTGTATAATTATGAATTTTATGTTTAAGTAGTAAATTTCCATCGTCTTTTTATGCATAAAGGCTAAAGAACTGCGAATCAATGAGCCCGTACTGAGGACTGTTGAAATTAAGAGAGTGTATACCTTCTTTTAATGTGAGTTGGGGAAACCATATTTCTCAAATAGAATTGGAACATCCTAAAACGTGTTGAATGAATTGTACCTGAATTTTGAACTTAGGCAATGTAGAGTAGAATTGGTTTTCAAATAAAGCTAGTATACTTATGTATTTAATAAATGACCTTGTTTTGAATAACTCTTTGCACTTGGAGTGAAACCGATGTTTTTATTTCATATTTTGAGAAATGATATTGTTTTCAACAATTGAAGGGCAAAGGACAATGTTTGATTTTCTTACTCAGTTTTGAATAACTTTTCACTAGAGTGCAAAAGATTACTTTCAATGCATGAAAAATGTTTTGAAACTTATATATGCTTAACTGAGTCATATATACTCCATGCATGTATTCTCTTTTGGCTTAGAGCCTTGGCACAGTTCCATTTTATCAGTTGGACTGATAAATAAAGGCATAGTGCCTTACTTGATTTTAGTATTCAATGTTTGCATATGATTTTTGATGATTGGTGAGGAAATGATTGGTCAATCGTGTACTGGGCACAACTGATTTAGTGAACCCCGTACCTTTGACACTGGTACATAAAAGTCAGGTCCCCGTATCGACACCTTTCTATGGGACTCGCGAGTGATTCCACACCCAGAATCTGGACATCGACGAGGTCATCACTTAGGGTCATGACGCTCTTGTTGACTATAGTCCGGAATCACCACGGATGAAGTCAAACCAACACTAAGGATCGGTGGGTATGCGCACTAGTTTGGTCGACTAGTGTTGACGCACATGATTATTTTGGCTTATTCTGATTATTTGTTTTATAACGAGATTTAAAATTATACATGTTATATTTTTATGCTTTTGTGTACTGGAACTGGAACCTATGTTCACCGGATGAGTGATTAATAGGCTAGGCCTACATGATTCCTAACCAATATACGATGAGTCATAGGCTAAGGCCTATGTGATTTATGTGATTTATTTTCACTTTATAGGTTATTTATACTGTCTTGGTGTGTATCGAGTTCTATGCGTGATATATGTTTATTCTCGCTCATTGAGTACATAATGTACTCACCCCCTCCGCTTCCCAACCATGCAGGTAAATTTAGTGAGATTGAAGTTCTCTGAGGATTGTCCAGTTTTTAGGACATTACTACACGTGGGTAGTCTCTATTTTGTACTTTTGTTTGCATAGCGGCTCATGAACTGTTTTCTTTGGGTTGGTTATGTAAATATGCTTTACAATTTTATAAATTTGACTCTTGACTATTTTATCATTGTAAAAGACCTAATGTATGAACTTTGATATGATTATTGAGGTTGCTTTGAGTGGACTTTAAAGTCCTGAAGTTGTGGTAAAATTTTTGGTGTGAATACAGAAGTGTGTTTAAAATTGGTTGCAAGTTTTGGGATTTTAAAATGTAGTCGTAGTGCTGCCCAATTTTTTTAAAATAAAATAAAAAGGAAAAGATGTTCAGTTAGCCTTGCATAGTCAGATTAAGGACACCGTTAGTATCCTTAGCCTGGGTATGTGGCAGTTTTCATGGGCCCGATGTGGTACCGGGTCGTGACATTAGTGACCATAAAGGTGCTTTCATTGAGAATATATAGATTGTGAATAATATTAAGCTCGTTCATGAGCTTCTTAAAGGATACTTAAAAGGCTAAACCCTTGTTAATTACTCTATCAAATTTCATTTTAATAAAGCTTTTGATAGTATCAATTGGGATTTCTTGTCCCACTAGCTAGAAGTGTTTAGATTGCTTGTATTGTTCATCTTTTAGATTAAGGAATGTGTCTCTATTGCTTCTTATATTGTTGAATGGAAGTCCTTTTAAGTTATTCAAAGAGGTTAGAGGAATAATACAAGGGAACCCTATATCTCCATACCTCTTCATTTTATATATGGATGCTCTAACTCTTCTTATTAAACACGACTTCAAATTGAATCCTAACTTTAGATTTCATTCTGGATGTAGAAAAGTCTCTTTGAAAAAAATGTACTTTATAGATGATTTGCTTTTGTTTTGTAAAGCAAATTCAACTTCAATTCGAATTATAATAGACGCTCTTCGATTCTTTAAAAGATTTCAAGTTTGGAATTGAACTTCAACAAGAGCCATTTTTTAATCTCTCAAATAGCCTCTGGTATAAAATCATGCATATCCATAATCACCAGAATGAGTAGAAAGCTTCCTCCATTGTTGTATCTAGGCTTGCCTATTTTCTTCAGAAGGTTGAGGTTCACAAAATGCATCCTTTTGATTGAAAAGGTTCAGAAAGTACTCTCCTCTTGCATAAACTAATTGATTCCTTATAGTGGAAAACTTTAATTGGTTAAATCTATTCTCTCTTCATTACACATCTATTGGAGTTCCCAAATTTTTTCTTTCAAAAAAGCTTTTCAAATTGTTGGAAAGATTGTTCAGAAACTTTCTATGAAGTCACTATGATGGAGTGGAGGGGTTTTGCTAAAGATAAGTAGTTAGATATTTGTTCCCCTAAAGAAGAAGGTGGTCTGAGATTCAATGATATTAAGGCTACTAATTCAGCCATGATTATCAAAAGACTTTGGTAGGTCATAAATAATAAAACATCACTTTGGATGAATTGGTTATGTAGTTATTTCTTGAAAGGAAGATGCATCCGGAAGGTGTAAAAGAGTCCCTGACACTCTTGGTTTCTTGGACAACACCTGCATTTTAGAGACTTAGTTAAAGCTGATATTTTCTGTAAAGTGGGGAATGGTGAAAAATCCTCTATTTGGTATGATAATTGGACAGGTTTTGGATAGTTGATCCAACAGATTGGAGTCTTAGTAGCTAGATCACTTGGTTTTTTGGATGATAATGTCTCAAAGCTTATAGAGAACAACAATTGAGCTCTAACTCAAGTATTGTAGAGATGCAAACCTGCCTACTTACTAAATATCTCTAGACCTGACAATTTTTTTAGAAAGGAAAGTCAATTTTTAATATTTCCAGCAAGCTAAGTAGGAGAATGATGTAACCACTAGGTACGAAAGTAAATAGGTACAACATTGTATGGAATAAGTACTTGATTCCTGTAAACTCATTTTTGATTTGGATGATAATGAAAAATAGATTAAGCATAATGACCAGGTTATATTTCTGACAGTGGATAAGATTTGTTCCTCATGCAAGGAATGTGTTGAATTTAGGAAGCACTTGTTTCTTGAATGTCACTTTGCTTTTATTGTTTGGAAAGAGATTAAAAGATATTGTCAATGGGACCTTACAGGGAATTCATTCTTAAAAACCATTCAATGGTTGATGTATCATTTTGATATTCATATGGACACTTTGGAGACTTATTTTATTGCTTTGGGACTTGCATAGATAGTTTATGGAGTGAAAGGTATAATAGGAGATGTAAAAACAAGTTGCTACTGTGAGAGAGACGACAATTGTGATTCCATAAACTATCAAGGAGACCCTTTTCTTAAGAAGAAAGGTAATTGGCTTTATGGAAGCTTAAGTTGCTAGCTTCATGATTGATTGTATTTTTGTTATTTTAGTAGTGAGATCACTCAAATCTACTTACTAATGTATATGATTTTCCCATTAGACTATTTGTAATCTTCTTTTTTTTTTTTATCCTTTAACACATTCCTTTAATTTAAAAAAAACCATGAATATTATGAAGAAAATGGTAATAATTGAGAAGATTCATCTAGAAACATCTTCACCTATCCAACAATGGATATCTCTATTCTATTGGGTTATGGAAAATGATGTTTGAATCTATAAATAAACTCTCATAAAACATAAACTTAGACACAAATTTCATGCTAAAATTAATCTTCAAAAGAAAATAATTTATTCAATTAATTTAATAATGATTATAGTCATGCAGTCTTCATTTTAGATAAATCCTCTTATTCGATGCTTTATTCTTAGTTTTATGTGAGTTTGATTCGTGTCGAACACACCAGAAAATAAAACCTAACTCTATACAACTAAACTTGTAGTAATGGTAAGAAAGGATCATATATATAGAGAGTTCATAACTAGCTTTTGTAATAAACAAATTATTGTAATAGGATTAGAGGGGGGTATGGACAAATTAAATAGATGCAATTAAATAAAAGTGAACTACAAAAGGCCAATAAAATCAATCAAGAAAAAATTGTGAGGATTAATTAGTAAGTTTTAATCCAATTCTCAATTCAATCTTAACCTTTATATGAATTAACGTAACCAATTGTAACTTTGTTCTCTTACCTTTTTCTAAAACTATTAACCTTAGATTAACAACAATTTTTGTTAATCACAATTTTTTTGTTTTTATAACTAATTAAAACAAGCTCTTTAATTACGTCAAGCTATCATATAACCTAGAATAAGCTCTCTACATTTAGTATGATATCCACAATAAGGATTAGGAAAACAAGTAAAGCTAAGCAATAACCACACAAGCTTAAATTATTTAATTTTTTCTATTTCATCCCTAATGATGCACGATCATTAGTCTACCACATATGAATTAAATTTATAATAATTATAGATTATAATCATGATTTTGGTAATAAATCCATATATGAATGATCTAACGGGCCCTATCCAAATCCTTCATATATAAATCCTAAACTTTAAACACAGAATAACATAATTAATTCCAAAAGTGAGTTAAGAACAACACCACTCAAATTGATCAATATCCAAACATATTAACCGACTATGATATCCCCTTTAAATTTGAAGGAAGAAGATTGGCTACTTATAGTGCTCTAAAAGGTGATGAGGAATAAGTGTCCTTTAGTGTCTCTAATCTTTATATTCTGAATATGCTTTGATTGGCCTCTTAATTACATTTTTATACTTCAAAATTAGGGTTTTGATTATATAAGGTTAGCTACATGGACGTGTAAATGACCGTGTATGTTAATTTTCTAAAAATTGTGAAGTTACACATTCACAGTTGTATTAAAACAATTTCTTTGAGTTCTTACACATTTTTAGCAACTTACATTGTCCCATATATGACTGTGTAAGTAACGTATATGAGTGCCTACACTTCTATAAATGCAAGTCCTAATAACCCTAATTTTTTTATTCTTTATCTTGCTTTCACCTAACTTGTCTCCTTTTTGCTCTGTGATGGCAAATAAGACTAAACATCAATGGAATTGCACCGAGAATGTGAATTTAGCTCATTTTGTTTTTTTTTCCTTTAACTTGTACCTAAACTAAAATACGAACCAAAATAAGTATCTTGGATGCTAAATAAACATTAATCAATTAGCATTAGGGAATAAATAGATAATCAATCAAGCACCTATCAAGTTCCTACACATTTAGCTTTTAGTCATCCTCAGGCAAAGCTAAAGATCAAAATCAAAACACTTCTTTAGCCATATTTTTTAAGAATAGATAGTCATAAGAAAAGAGGAATAACTTTCAAAACCATAGCAACAATTGAAAAATTAATGCTTCTACTCATGATTGATCAATGTCCATTCCTTTTAAAAACTGAGCAATTTAGGGTAGACTTTGAGAACTTGTGTTTAAAAATAAGATCAATCAATTGGTATACTCAAACACCTTTCAAGATCAAAACTTTGCAAGAATTTGCATATCTTTTCAGTTCTCCAGCAATAAAGATTCACATGCAAAAAAAAAAAATTAAAGGACTTTTAAAGGTTGTAATGAGGCCAAAGGTTAAGGTGAGACATATTTAGGTCATATAGTTCAAAAGCTATCAAAACTAGTGAAAAGGGAATAGCATTCAATTAATTATTGAATGCAAAAATTAAAAGCCAATCAAATTTGGTTACCATAAACTATGATGAATGAAAAAACTCTCCACGGTTTAGATTCAAGCCTTTAAAAATACAAACCATACGAATCATAAAGAATTAAAAGAAATCAGTTATAAGAATAATTATGAACAATCCATTATAACTATAAGGAGTGATCCTTCACTAGAGTGATCCTTCACTATAACTTCTCCCTTATTTACATCATAACAAGTCACCCATTCCTTACAAATTAAGAAGGAAATATTACATGAATTACTTGTAAAATAAATGATTTTCCTCCTCAATAAAATTTTCTTTTATTATATTTTTTAAATATGAAGATAGAATATAAAAAGACTATAGTAGTGATGGGATTCATTGATAGGAAATAAAAATCACATTCCATCAATCATAATCAACGCCCATATATAATCACCCCTACACTTTTTTCTTATGTATCCACAAATATCAGCAATCACAAATGCTTAATAGCTTTAAGGTTTGGGGAAGACATATTGTTATGTTAAAGGCTTATAATGTAGTTAACACAAAAATAAAAGGATAAGAAAGATAAAAAGATTTAACAAATGTAGCTTGCAAAAAAAAAAAGAATGCTTGTATCATTTTCATGTTAATGTATGAGATAAAAATATGGTCTCGAATAAAAAATCAAGGCAAAGTGAAGATGTGCATGTTATGAAAGTCATAAATGAACAAAAGATAATGAATTTGATATGGATGTGTCATTCTAAGAGGCTTAAAATCTCACTAGTTTATGTTTATCCATTAGCCACTACTTTTCTAAAGGAAACATATATAGACCAATCACAAAAGTAAAAAACATGGCCAAGTTGCTATGAATTTTTTTGCTTAATTCGACTCTCTATATATAGTCCTATAAGACATAAAAAAAAGAGAGAATGTTTTTTGTTTCAAGCATGCAAAAAGAACTTAAAAACATACATAAGAACCAATTTCTCCTTCCCCACACTTAAAACTTGCATTCTTCCCAATGTAAAATTACATACAGGAGATGGAGCACACGATACAAACAAAAATGCAAAAATGTAATAGGAAAGGAAAAAACTCCTCTTGGGTTACCTCTCAAATAGTATCTTTTTTACTATTTTTGGCTTGAATTTATGCTTTCTTCATTAAGTGATCTTGATATGTGTCTTCAAGGATCATGACCTATGTGTCATAACGCTAGTCAAAATAAAATAACTAGACTACTACTGTTGTAGTGGTAAGTTTAGGTCAATCCCACAGGGAATGTTCAGTTAGCTTATGAAATGAAATTAATCGGTGTTTAGGAAAAATAGGGGGTTTGGATTTTGGAATAAGAAAATAAAATGAATATAACTAATAAAAATAAATAAAATAAAATATACAAAAAATGTAAAATTGGAGAATTCGGTAGGGATCCGGTTCTTTCGTTCAATCTTAGCCTACACCTTAATTAAGCATATTTTATTGATTTGTTGTTCTCAAACCTCTCCTAGAAACTCTTAATCGTGGGTTAATAATTAATCTGAATTTTCCCTTAGGTTTTTTAAATCAAGATACGATCGTTGATTAAACTTAATCACCAAATAACCTAGGATACAATCTCTAGATTTAATTAGGCAGTGGCATTAAGAATTAAGAAAACTGATTAATCAAGGCAACAACCACATAAAATGTGTCATTTAACCTAGGTCATGTGATCTGTATTGATTATGAATCATTAGTCGCTATACATGAATATCAACATAACAATTACGGATTATATCAAAATTCTAGCAACGGATATGGAATCAAATGAGTCAATGAACACATTAAAATCATCCTTTCACAATCCCAATGGGTTCATACACAAATAACCGAACAATAACAAAAATCCGATTACCTATACACAAACCCAAATCCATTAACATAGGATAAGACAATCAATTTCTAATGAGAGAAAAAAACCAAAAAATAATAAAAAATACTTAACCTGGGTCGTCAGTGTTGATATCACCTCCAAACCAGTGTTGGGATATTTAGCCTTACATGAGTCTGTCCTAGAAAAATGCTTCAGCCCCTATACTTATAACCCTACTAAAAACCCTATAATTCTCCTTCACTGCCTAAGCTTCTTACTCCTATCTACTGTTTATTGAAGTGACAAATAAACATTAAGGTTTGGCCATCTATTCACACTACTCACCTCTTATCTCATGTTTTCTCTAACGCCAGCCTCCTCACAGCTCTCTCTTGCAAGTCACATCGCCTACTCCTTCTCTATTTTCCACTCTAGCAGCAAGCCTCCAAGCCACCTCTCTCCACTCTCCTATAGTTGATGGGACAAATTAAGTCCAAAGTCCTAGCTACCGTTCATCCAACTTAAAATCTCATGCCCCTCTCTTAACCCTTATGCCTTTCACAATGCAGCTCTTGTCTATGTTTCATGTTGCATTTTAAGTAGAAAACATAGATGTTTTCTGTGTTTTGGAGTTGTGCGTCGTCGTTGGTATGCGTTTTACTGCTTTATGTTTCTCTATCATTTTACTCCTTATGCTTCCAACATCTGATGCTGTTTTTCTCACCTCCTAGCAGCTTCTTGGTTGTTGCTATAATTTTCTTCTTCTTACTCCATGAAGATAAGTAAATATTAATTTCTAAAGATTGATCCAATTGTGGTGCTTTCAACCCACTTTAATTTCTTTACTTCCAAATTGTACCTAAAATCATATATGAATTAAAGTGAGTATCTTAAGCAATTTCATATCAATAATAGATAAATGTAAATGATTAAATGCATCAACAATTAAACACACATCAATTTCCCTCATACTTAGCTTTTGGCCGTCCTCAGGCAAAACATCCAAATTAAGCTCAAAGACCAGAAACATTTACTCAATTCCCATATGTTCCAAGAATACATAATCATAACTAAAGATGGATGACTTTCAAAAATTATAGTAATAATTCAACATTCAATGCTTCTATTCATGATTAAACAATAAGCATCATCTTCAGAAATAGAACAATCTAATGTTATAATCGAAAATTGTGTTTAACTAAAATATATCAATGGGTATACTCAACACCATTCATGATCATGATAATCCATAATTTTGCATATCATTTCATTTCTCCACCACTAATGTTCACATGCAAAATCATGGATCAAAGGAATTTTCAAGGTTTTAATGTAGGTAAAGATAAGATGAGATGTGTTTGGGTCAAGTAGCATGAAAGCCATCAGAGATAGTGAAATAAAAGTTACACTTAATCAAAAACTGGGTACTTTCAGCTATTACGAATGCAACATTTATATTTAAGAACCCCATTCAACTCTCACACACCAACTACATGAAGCCTATACCAATCTGAAGGAATCACCCATACAATTTATGCCAACAGTACATTGAAACCATAAGAGTGAACCTTCCAAACCAACATTTACCTCATATCCAATATACTTAAATAACCCATTCGTCACAACTTTAGGAGAATGCATTAATCATAAACATCTTTTTAATACATATGCAAACTCCTAGATACATTTATTTAAACAATTTTTCATTTTTTTCTTTCTTTCTTTTTCATTTTCTTTTCTTTTCTCTTTTTTCTTTTTTCTTTTCTCTTTTCTTTCTTCTTTTTTTTTAACAACAAAAGAAACTACATTAATATGGGAATTTCAATGATAAGACAGAAAATAGCATCCCAATTATTATAGCCAATCCACACATATGTACACCCCCACACTTACACTTTTGTACATCCACAAACTCACCAATCACAAATGCTCTACTAGCTTTATGGCTTAGTTAGGAAATTTGGTTAAGTTTAAAGCATGTAATGCGGTTGATACAAAAAGAAAGGCTAATAAGGCTTAAAGGGGCTTATCGAAAAGAAAAATCATATAATGCGTAGGCTATTTGGATAATGTAGTTCGGAAAAGCAAATAAATGCCTAATCATATCCATTTTAATGCATGCAATAAAATTATGGTCTTAAATAGAAATTCAACGCAAAATCAGGATGTACATGCCATGAAGGTCAAATATTATCAAAAGACAATGAGACTGATATGAACCTGTCAATCTAATAAGGCTCAAAATCTCACTGGCTTTGTCTACCACTAATCACTACTCTTCTAAAGGTAATGCATATCAATCCATCACAAGAGTGCAGGTACATGCCAAAGTTGCTATGAAATTATCTAGTCAACTCATTCTCTAATCATAACTATATAATCTCATAATCAATAGAAAACGAAAAAATGTTTGTTTTGTTTGTTTTATTCTTTCTCTTATTTTGATTGAAAACTTAAAACAAGCAAGAAACAAACCAACAAAGAACACGCATGCATATAAAGAAGCGCCTTTGTTTAGGGTCGCTAGCTCGACTCCTTCTTCCCCTCACGTGACAAAATTATGATCTTCAAGTGGCACACGCGGTTCTTCAACGTGAGGTTCTTTAGGATAGGGTCTTGGTTGACAATCGTTCCTATTTAGCTTCTTACCTATCCCCATACTTTCAATCTCGAATGAGTCCATTAACTTGGGAAATATTTCAAACATCTCCTCACCTTTTTCTTCCTCGTTTAGTTCCTTCAATATGCCATGTCAAGGTTAAGAGTTAGTTTCAAAAATAATTATGGACTCAGTACTTACCTCAGAGCTAAATGATATGTCTATTTCAGTTTCGAACTCCTCCTCAACTTCTTTGACACTAGCAACTCCTTGAGGGTTGACCTCAAAATTCTCAAGCTCCTGATCACTTTGTAAAGTTTCTGCTTAAACGTCCATTAGGTACACCTTGGGTTGATACGACTGCTCCTCTTCACTTTGTGGCTCCAGATGATTGATATCTCCTTATCGAGGCAACGCATCTAGCTAGAATTGCAAAGCATCCTCTCGGATTTGCTATACAATTTACTGAAATAGTTGTTGCATATTATATTGGAACTGCTGCATATCCTATCGAATTTGAAGATTGTTAGTATCCATAATATTAAGAATTTCTTCTAGAGACATACTGGAGTCGTGTTGGCTCCCCGAATCTTGGGCACTAGACCATGTAGTTTTTAGAAATTGCCCTCCATCCTGCTGGAAGTGTAGACTATTTTGCTGTAATTGCAAAGTATTAGCATTTATAATATTACTCAACTTTTCTAGAGATGGACCGGAGTCGTGATAGGAAGCTTCTGTTCTTTATGAGAATTTCTGTGCTTCTTGCAAACTATCATGGAAGTAATTATGATGATTATCCCATCCATAACAGAAGTTAGGTTGATCAGTCCAAACATTGTTATAGGATTGAGAATATGAATTAAAGAAAAAATTACTTCCATTCATGATGATTTTTTTAAAATTTTCATAAAACACAAACACGAAACACAATAAAGAAAGGATCATGAAATAACTAAAAAGAAACTAATTACGAACAAATATATACAAAACACCAATTAAAATCACAAACAAAAACTAAACATCGCACTCCCCGACATGTGTGTCATACATGCATTGACCGACGCATCATAACATTAGTCAAAATAAAATAACTAGACTACTACTGTAGCCATCTCGGCCTGCACAGGCCACGGACCGACCCACGGCCTGCCGTGATTGAGGTCGGCCCAGGCCCAGCCCAGCCCATTGCCATCTTTACAGGGAGTGTTTGGTTAGCTTATGAAATGAAATTAATCAGTGTTTACGAAAAATGGGGGAGGGGCTTGGATTTTGGAATAAGAAAATAAAATGAATCTAAATAATAAAAATAAATTAAAGAAAATTTACAAAAATGGTAAAATTGGGGAATTTGGTAGGGATCCAGTTCTTTGGATCAATCTCAGCCTACACCCTAATTAAGCATATTTTATTGATTTGTTGTTCTCAAACCTCTCCTTGAAACTATTACTCGTGGGTTAATAATTAACATGAGTTTTCCCTTAGGTTTTGTTTAATCAAGATAATATCGTTGATTAAACCTAACTACCAAATAACCTAGGATACGATCTCTAGATTTAATTAGGCAGTGGCATTAAGAATTAGGAAAACCGATTAATGAAGGCAACAACCACATACGATGTGTCATTTAACCTAGTTCATGTCATTGCTAATGATTACAAATAATTAGTCGCTACACATGAATTTCAACATGACAATTACTGATTATATCGAAATTCTAGCAATGGGTATGTAATCAAACAATTTAATGAACGCATTAAAATTATCCTTTCACAATCCCAATGGTTTCATACACAAATAATTGAACAATAACGAAAATCCAATTATCCATACACAAAACCCAAATCAATTAACATTGGATAACATAATCAATTCCTAATGAGAGAAAGAAATAACAAAAATAGTAAAAAATACTTAACTTGGGTCGTTGGTGTCAATATTACCTCTAAACCAGTGCCGAGACATTTAGCCCTCCACAAGTCTATCCCAGAAAAAAGTTTCATCCCCTATACTTATAACCCTACTAAAAACCCTATAATTCTCCTTCACCGCCTAAGCTTCTCATTCCTATCTACTGTTCATCAAAGTGATAAATAAACATTAAGGTTTGGCCATCTATTCATGCTAGTCACCTCTGCTCTCCTATTTTCTCGAACGCCAGCCTCTTCGCAGCTCTCCCTTGTAAGCCATGCTACCCACTCCTTCTCTATTTTCTACTCTAGTTGCAAGCCTCCAAGCCGCCTCTCTCCACTCTCCTGTAGCTGATGGGACGAATTAAGTCCAAAGTCCTAACTACTGTTCATCCAACTTAAAACCTCAAACCCCTCTCTTAACCCTTATGCCTTTCACAACGTAGCTCTTGACGCCGTTTCATGTTGCTTTTAAAGGACGCTATCTTATTCTTAGACCAAACAGTTGAGGTGATTAGTAGCCACATTCTTTATCCCTTCTTTGTCTATATCAAACTCTATAAGGAGGAGAATCTATCTAATTAACCTTAGTTTTACTTATTTCTTTGTGAGCAAGTACTTCAAGTTTGCATGATTGGAATAACCAATAACTTTAGTATTCAATAAGTATGATCGAAATTTGTCTATAGTAAATAGACCATATAAAAACTCTTTTTCATTTGTAGAATAATGCAAGTAGACTGAATTAACCTTTTCAAAGTATAATAGATGGAATGTGCAAACTTTCTCACTTTTTGTCTTAGAACTGCCCTTATTACATAATCATTTACATCATAAATAATCACAAAGGGAAGGCCATAGTTTAGAGGTTGAATCACTGGTGGGGTTGTTAGAAGCTCCTTAAGCTTTTCAAGTTCTCTTTACACTGATCATCAAACTTAAAAGGGACATCTTTCTATATCAACTTAAATAAAGGAGAGGCTATCTTTAAAAAATCCTTAATGAATATGTGGTAAAAACTTCCATGGCTGAGAAATGAATAAAATTCTCACACATTCGAAGGGTAAGAAAAGCAGAAATAAGATCAACCTTATATTTGACAACCTGTATACCCTTAGAGGACACAACATATCCTAAAACTATACCTTGATAAATCATAAATGTCATTCTTTTCTAATCAATCACAAGATTAGTTTCAATATGTCCTTCCGAAATGAGTGTTATGATTTTCTAAGCAATTATATAAAAAAAGAATAATATACTCTAAAATCTTACATAAATACCTTTATGATCTTCTCCATATATTTAGAAAATATGCTCATAGTGGATCATCAGAAGGTGGCAGGCATAATGTATAAACTGAATGACATACTTTAGTAAGCAAATGTACCAAATAGGCATGTGAAGGATGCAATTAATCAATATAGCTTAATGAAACACATACCAACTCTATCTCACCTTAAAAACAATATTCATATGAGTGTTACAATTAAGGAGGCTTTAGCCAATAGATCCTGTTGGATTACCTATTAAATATACATCTGACACATGGTAAGCATGATCAAATAGTGTGTTTTCACACTAGAAATAACATGTTCACTAGCAAGACATCAGGGGGTACTACTATAAGAGAAACAACAAAATGTTATATGGCACAATTTGGTATGGATAAAACATATGCAGCCAAGAAATGTTATGTATATATGACTGGCCATCAAAATGAAGCTGCCTACTGTTGACAAAATACATATAGATACCTAATATATGCTACCTTTGTAAATTTGATCATAAATCAATTAAACACCTCCTTTTTAAATTTCCTTTTTCAAATATAACACTGTTCAAAATGACTCAGAGGTGTGGAATTTCCATTGGCCTTAATGCTTGGAAAGATTTAATCAAATGGACCAATAACTACTACCATAAATAAAATGAACAAAAATAGATTTACATAATCACTTTGGCTTACCTTGTGACTGCTATGTGGAATATAGGGAATGGTAAAATATTTAAAAACCAAAAGATGGATTGTTGTGCTTTCAACAAGAATTTATCTAACAAGGTGAAGCTTCATATGTATCTATATAGACAAACGATACCCATCAATGAATAAGCGTAGGAGACAATGGGTGAATAGTATTGTTTAATTTCACATTCTGACAATTATTAAGGCAAATATTAGTGAAATCATAAGTCTATATCTATTTAATATTAACTATTAGTCATTTAAAATTCTTTATTTTTCATTATTTTAAATTGTATTTTTTTATTTACATTGTTTCATTATTCAAATAAAAATAAGAGTTAGAGTTATTTCAGTAATTAATAAGCACAATCTTTATAGGATAATATTCTTTTCATCACTATTTCATATTACTTCTTCGCGATAACATATACTTAAGTTAGATATTCATAATATTAATCAAAATAGTTATGAAAACATATATTAAACCATTTATAATATGATACTATGTTATGGTTATATGTCAATATGACATTTCATATTATAAGATCATTACTCAATAAAATATACCTATTCACTTAGTAATGCTCGTAAAGAAAAAGATATTAGGTTGAATTACACATTTGAAAAAGAGTTTAATTTGGGTTTGATTAGTGAGGAGGTGTGTGGATGTGTTCTGTAAGAACAAAGGTAAGGATTATCCCATTTGCAGTAGAAACTTTATATTAATGCGACATTTTTTGTAAATTGTTAAAATTTTGCTTTAAGCATTAAAATTAAGTTCATATCAATATTATCATATTATAAGGTCAATTGATATAATAGCCACTTTTGTAAAATTTTCTAGATGAATAATATTAAAGTAATAAAGAATTACTATATAGGTTAACCATTTCCTTAAACTAAACTTTATTAGCAATTTTGAATTTGGTGTAGAAGTTGAAAGCAATTGAGAATCAATAATTTCAACCATTACTAAATATCTCAAAACATAGTTTGTAGCTTATATAAAGTAGCATTTGACAGATTATACAAGTAAATAATTTTTTTTGTTACATTCTCAACATATCATAAATTAGAATACAATTGAATAAGGAGTTACAAACCAAAAGTTAAGAATGCTTATTATGGGAATTTTAAGATAATTTTCTCATTATATTTTTTATAATTTAACTAAAAAATAAGACTTATAAAATTTTATTACATAGATATATAGATATGATTCTAGTATTTGAATTTTAGATACTATATGAAAAATTTAGGTTTCTTTCAATATATTGTAAAATTTCTTAATTCATATGAAACTTTATCTAAACGTGTCAAATAGTTAATATGTCATACTGATGGATAAACATATGAACCCATATTTATATTGTTTTCTATAGTATAGAAAGAAAATTATTGATACATAAATACATAAAATAGATAATTTGAAGCATTTTCAAGTAATTTTAACATTATTAAAATTTTTAATTGTTATATATATCGACAAAACCTTTTTTGAAGCAATTAATATCATTAGGGAGGAGAATAAGGGAGAAAAGTATATAGTTTCTTTAACGAACAAGTCATAGTAATAATTTTACAACATTTTCTGCTTTATATTATTACTTAATTATATGGCTCAACTTCCATTTTACTAATATATACTCTTTCTAAATTATCAGAAGTTCCTCCTTAAGTTTTAGTCCTTTTTTTATATCATTTAATTGAATGATTAACCGATGAAAGTCCTCTTTCTACTAATACTGTCTTCTTTCTAATATATTATTAATTTCTAAAGTAGTTGCACTTATAAAAATAGTTAGGATTTTAGACCACTATGCTCTAACAACCATGAATATTATGAAGAATATGGTGATAATTGAGAAGATTCAACTCGAAAAATCTTCTCCTATCCAACAACAAATATCTATATTTTATTGGGTCATGGGAAATGATGTTTAAATCCATACATAAACTCTCATAAAACATAAATGTTGACAGAAGTTTCCTGCTAAAATTAATCTTCAAAAAAAAATATTCAACAAGCTCTTTAATTATGTCTAATTGTCAGAAAACCTAAAATAAGCTCTCTAGATTTAGTGTGATAACCATATTAAGGATTAGGAAAAGAAGTAAATCTTAACAATAATCATATAAGTTTAGATTTTTTAAAATTTATGCTATGTTATCCCTACTAATGCACAATTATTGGTTTATCATGCATGAATTGTATTTATAATAATTATAGTTTATAATCATAATTCTAGTAATAAATCCATATATGAATGATCTAGCAGGCCCTATTCAAATCATTCATGCATAAATCCCAAATTTTAATCACATAATAACATAAACAATTCCAAAATTGAGTTAAAAACAATATCACTAAGAATGATCAATTTCCAAATATGTTAACCAGCCTCAATATCCCCTTTAAGTTAGAAGGGAGATGATTAGCACTCATAGCTCTTTAAAGGGCTAGGAATCTGTGTCCTTTGTGTGTCTAATTTGTATATTTTGTATATGCTTTAATTGGCCTCTTATTACCCTTTGATACTTCAAAATTAGGCTCGTGATTATACAAGGTCAGCTATATGGGCATGTAAGTGATTGTGTATGTCAATCTTCCAGAAATTGTGACGTTACACATTCATAATTGGATTGAAATAGTTTCTTTGAGTTTGTACACATTTTTAGTGACTTATATAGTCTTGTATTTTCTAGAATTGTGCAGTTACACATTCACAGTTAGATTGAAACAGTTTCTTTAAGTTTGCACACATTTTCAGCAACTTACATGGTCCCATACAAGATTATGCAAGTCACGTAAAAGGGTTTGTACACTTCTACATATGCGTGTAATTCCTAATGACACCATTTCATATATTCTTTAACTTATTTTCACCCTAACTCATCTCTTTTTTGCTCCACGAAGGCAATAAGATAAAAGATCAGTGGAATTGCACTTTTCCATAAGATAAAAGATCAGTGGAATTGCACTAAGGATGTGAATTTAACTTACTTTTTCTTCCTCTAAATTGTACCTTGACCAAAATATGAACCAAAAGAAGTATCTTGGATGTTACATAAATATTAATTGCTAAGTATTAGGGAATCAATAGATAATCAATCAATAACTTATCAAGCTCCCCCACACTCAACTTTTGGTTGTCCTCAGGAAAAACTAAAGATCAAAATCAAAATCAAAACACTTCTTCGTTGAATATATTTCCTAAGAATAGACAGTTATAAGAAAAGATTAATAACTTTCAAAACCATAGTAAGAATTGACCATTCAACATTTTTACTTAGATCAATAAAAAACCACTACTTTTAAAAACTTAGCAATTTAGGAGTAGACTTTGATAAATTATGTTTAAAAATAAGATCAATTGATAGGTAAACTTAAATACCTTTCGTGATTAAAACATTGCACGACTTTGCATACCTTTTCAATTCTCCACCACTAAAGTTTCATATGCATAACACAAATTAAAGGGATTTTGAAGGCTTTAATGGGGCCAAAGGTTAACGTGAGACATATTTGGATTATGTAGTTGAAAAGCCATCAAGGCTAATGAAGTAGGAGGAACGCTCAATTGATTATAGAGTGTAAAAATTAACATCCAAAGAAATATGGGTACCACTAACTATTATAAATGTAAAAGAACTGTTCCACAATATAGATTTAAGTCTTTAAGCTCATTTCATTATAAATGTAAAAGCAATGACTCAAAAATCTGTCTTAAGAAAAATTTGGAAAATTAGAGCTGTAGGTTGAAATTTTGGTTTCAATTTCATCATCCTCTTTTGACCTATTTTACATATCTTTAGGGCATGAAGAAGTTGTAAAAATAGGTATTAGCTTGACCTCTCTGAAAGGGGCCTGATAAAATAATAACTAGAGCTGGAGTTATGCTTGTTTTCCTAATACTGCCTGTGACAAACCCCTGTGCAGAAACCTTACATTATTTCCTAACTTTTGTGGACTTTAGAGCTAGAATTAGTCAAAATATAAAACATGAAAAATGATTATTGATGTCTTATTAATGCCTTTGTAAAATAGTTTGGCTAGAAGATATCTTGATAAACAGATGTAGTTAATTGAAGTCATAACCTAAACAATGGACTGTTTTGATGAGGTTGAGTTCAAATCTGGAAATTTTGATTTGTTTAAGGAATAAATGAGTTCTTTTAGTGAAAACATGATCTTAAGAACATAAGAAATGTGTATAAGGTATGGACGAATGAGCATTGAAAAACATAGGCTATTTATGAATGAGAATTGGGTGAATGTACGAGTATATGTTGCTGGAAGAATTTTGGTGAATGTATAGATTTAGCTTGCTAAAATTTCAGATGTAAAGTGCCAATTGTGTCTGTATTATAAGGATCTTTTTGATCATGAAAAATGTTAAAGGATAAGTGTAAGATCTGATTTGATAATGATATAAAGATGTTCTCATGAATGTAATGTGGTTTAAAGTATGTAAGTGATGAATTGAGAATGACTGAACGAGAACTAGGAAATTGTGTGAGTGTATAATCCTAGGAATAAGAGTGATAAATATGTGAGTGATAAATTGAGAATGATCAAGTGTATTAAGGCATAAGCCTAATTGCAAACTAGATGATATACAAACCATAATGCATGTATAAGTATGATTTGTGAATAAGATTTCATACTCGAAATAATCAATTGCGCATGCATTAAACATGATACATATATATGTGTAACCTTGAGCATTCATTTGATTGATCAATTAGTAATGTGTGCATGTGTGTATTGTTTGATTTAGAGGCACACGTCGACCGACACCATCCAAACATTGCCAACACTTCGAGGCAATAACTATCTGGAGTGTACTGTGAGTTAACCTAGTTATGTAAACTTAAATATTTATGTTTCTGTTGGAATCGTATGTATAGTGGTAATCTAGACATGAGTTTTTGATTAGTAATGTGTTATGTTCAAATTGTGTTGATTAAACTTAATTCCTCTATATTCAATTTGTCTTACTATAATTGTGATATTACTGATTCTGGATAATTGATTGTCCAAAGAGTTTGATATTCAAGACTGTATTGGGAGTGTTTGTGATTTGAATGTGAATAAGGAAATTGAATACTCAACTATTTTTTGAATGTCGGACTTAATTCTAATGAACTATGAAAAATGAATGCGCTCATTGACTGAAAGTGATTGATGATATATTATGTAAACTATATTACTCCATTACATGATGCTTGTTCACATAAAGGAGTTGTGACTGAAGCAACCAACGTAAAAAGAGCTTTAAGCTCAGTTATACGCATCAGAGCCTCAGGCTCAATGATTAATGAGCCTGATATCCACAACGAATAAGGGACAGTACTGAAAAGAGCTCGGTATCCACAACAAATACAGGACAATGAAATAGGCACTCAGTCATAACAAAGTTAAAATGGAACAAGTCTTATTTGCTTTTGCATTTATTTCTTTAAATGTGTTCATAATATTGATTGCGAATGAATGTTGAAATATGTTATGTTGATATTGAGAAATGCTTATGACTTTGATGGTGATATGAAAAATTATGATAAATGCATGTTATGTTTTGAAATGATTATTTGATATTCTTGCATTCAGAATGTACTTCTGGAATGAATTAAAAAGTGATTATATTTTTAAATGTTTCTTCTATTATGATGCAAATTGTAGAGTACGAGTTATAGCTCTGAATGAAGCGTTACTTTGATTGAGCTGAATATTATTTATTGATATATACATGTTCTATTTTGAGTGATCACATCGATGATGGTTCACTCACTGAGTTGACAAACTCACTAAAATTGCACCATTGTTTATCACGCTCAGGAGAAATCTAACTAGTCTAGTTTAAGTAACTTTTGCATTTGGATATGGGTCAGTGTCGGGATCAGTTGTATCTGCAAATGTCTTAGTTATGTTGCATTAAAGATTGTATCTCTCAACTGTTGTATAATGGACAAGTGAATTTTGTAAATGCAATAACATTTGAGACTGTATATGTTCGTGAATAAAAAAGGAACAATATGATTATTGGAATGTTTTATTGTAACGTCCCAATATTCCATGTTAGGGGCTAGGACCCTAGAATATTGTATATAAGAGTATACTAAGAAATTAGAAGTGCATTTTATGCATCATATGGCATATTTAAATATGTGAATGGTATTGAAATTCATGAAATAATTGTACATGTATTCATTGACATTTTTCAGGTATAGTTAATTTATAAAAGCGATTAAAAACTGAATTGCGGATTATTTGTGTTAAAAATTTATTTGGAGAATATTATGATTATATCAAAATTTTTGGTGAATTTTAGAGAATTTCTAAAATTTTGGACTAGGAAAAATATAGAAATAAGAGAAAAGGGATTGTGAAAAATGGCTTACATGCATGAGTGACAAGTGTCATTGAAATATCACTCCACGTAGTTAGCTTGTTTGTTTGGAAAAATTTTTGCATTTTTGGTTGTTCTCCATCGAAATCTATTCAACACCAAACAAAAACAATTCTCTCCATCATCGAAACATTTGTTCAGTGTTGTGTAATTAGCAGTTCAGATAGTATTCAGTTTCATTTTGCATCTTGTTTTTCATTCACCGAGAACTCACCTTCACTGTTGGATACATTACCAAAATCACGTAAGTGAGTTCTCAAATTTTCTTATTCTATACATGAATTTTGATGATGCTTTAAATGGTTTTAAATGGATATACACATAAGATATGTAGGTAGAAAGATTTCATATATTACAGTGATGGATGAATTACAGGTAGAATTTAAGCAGAAAATGAAAAAAAAGGTGTACTAGAGTGTGCAGAAACTGAAATAGCCACGTATGACATTCTGTTTTTTGTGTTGTGATTAATTAAGGTTAACTGAAGTAATAGCAGAAAATGAGGTGTAGAACCGTATGGCTATAGATTCTGTCAAGAATTGTTGGAAACAAAATTGCAGTAGAGAGAGGAAGAAGAAGGTGATAGTTTGCGTGTATGATTTTGGTTTTTGAAGTTTGAATATGAACTAGAATGGCTTTGAGTCTTTTGGCTATAAGTTTTTTATCCAACCACCAAATGAATTGAAACTTAAACCTATAGATTTATAACACCTTTTTCTTTATCTTAATAAAAATTTAGGGTCATCTGAATTGATTTGAAAAAGATTGATTAAATGAAAGTGAGGAAGTCTGCTGGAATATTTTCATTGAACATGCTTCAATATTTTGCTCATATCTTGATTTATAGATTTCCAAACGAGTTGATTCTTGATTCAAATTAAAATAGATACATATTTATACAACTTTATTGAATAATTCCAAATTTAATTTTGTCTCCAAATCTGGCTTGAAATTGAGCCTTGGCTTAGGATATAACACTACCTGAGATAGAAATCATGTCCTATTGTTATTGAATAAATTGTATTGATGTAAGCCGAATCAGACAAAAGTGTCTTAACAAAAGTTTTATCCTATTCTATTATCTTTCAATTGGTATAAAATTTGTAATTTTTGTATATTGGAATTGAGATATGTGAGCTGTACATCCTGAAAGTATGATCCTGCACTAGACAAAATGCAAATGTACATAGTCGACAGTATTTTGAGTATAACTCATAGAATAATAAACCAAATTGTATGATCTTGGAGTCACTAGAAACTTAAGGCATAGGGGAACAATTGTTTAGAAGGAGGTTTTGTCTAAAAATTCCATCTTCCTTGTCATAATGATTATGCAAGGTTGACCCGAAAGTGTGTTTTCAGAAAAATCTAAAATGATCAATGGGGTTATGATATTATACTCCAATTATTTTACTAAGGTGTACAGATTAAGTTATGTAAGTTTTGAACTATGAATGATCATGTGCTGTCAAAGATGGAAAAATACCCCTGATTGTCTTTGAACATGCATTGGACAGATCTTATATCCATAGATGTGCATAAATGAAAGATTTTACCATTGTGCAAAATTGTGATTTATGTAAATGTGTTTTGCATGATATAAAGGAGCATTTAAAGCACCATCATCCAGACATTGTCAGCACTTCAAGGCAATAACTTTCTGGAGTGATTGGTGATTTACTTAGATGGTCTCACTTAATATTTCTTTGCTTTAGATTCTGTACTGAATGTGGAATGAACTGTTTGTACTGATTCTGGACATGAAGGTCCGAAGATTCTGATTGATGAATGTGATATTAAAGTATTCCTTGAATGTGAATTTGGTGAAATATGTGTTACTCAACATATTTTTTTGAATGTCGGACTAAGGCCCAATGATATATGTATATGGGACTAAAAATGTGATTGAATGGGAATGAGATTGAAAATGGGAATGATTGAAAATATAATTGACTGAATATGAATGTGATGCATTTCATACATGAATGCATGATCAGATAATGATAGCTGTGACATGAGTAGCCACTGAAAATGAGCTTAAAGCTCTGAAATGTGGTATAGAGACAAAGGCTCGATATATACAATAAGCCCTATATCCGCAACAGGCAAGGGACAGTATCAATGAGCCCGATATCCACAATGGATATGAGACAATTTAGGCACTCAGTCATAACAACATAATAATTGTTATTGGGTCACATGAACATTGCATATACACTTATTAAATGTAATTGACTGATTGAATTGTAATGTGAATATATACTTAAATGAGATTGGGATAGGTGGTGCAAAGTGTTAAATGGAAAATTGTGAATTGCGTGCTTATATGATTTGATATATGGTATGAATTGGGTGAACCATCAAGGATGATTACATCATTGAGTTCGCAAGACTCACCAAAATTGCAACATTGATATTTCAGGTCCGAGAGAGGACATTAGAGACAGACAGACTCTACGAGAAGACTAATTCTTATACTTTTGTCAAGAAATAGCTCAAAGGTTGGTCAGCTGAGACTAAAGGATTAGTTAGTAGTTTAAGTGCAATTCCTCTGTCAAGCAGTGTGTTATGTATAGGGATTTGAAATTTTATATATTCGGATGGTTTTTGTAAAGCTACAATGTAAGTTTTTTTTATGAAATGAAATAAGGAATGCAGTTGGTTTTAAAATTTGGTGACTTTTCTGTATAATAGTTTATGCTTTAATTAATTTGGATTTGTTTTTGCTCTAACATACCATTATTATAGATTATATACTGGAATATCCACAGGGTGTTTCGGTATATAATTTATGGTAATGGGGTGTTACATTTTGGTATCAGAGCATGATTGGCATCAATAGGGACATATAGAAATGTTAAACATAAAATATAGTGGGAAATGAGGATGATAATGGGAGTTATTATTTATGATAGGTCATCCAATGTAGGTGATCAGGAATGACACTCAGTTGACTTAGGATTGACAAGAGCCAATAGAGAGTCTTCTGTGGCTCATAGGAATGCCTATAAGAGTTCCAAGAGAAGGGAGAGGAGGTACGATAAACTATGAAAGCAGGGGTCTGTGGACTTCTATGGAAGTACAGACCCTGTAAAGGCCAAGGGATGGTTAGAGAGGATTGAGCGAGTATTTGATTAGATGGACTGTGAGGCTAATGAGAGATTTGATTATGCGATCTCACTATGGCAAGGTCCAGTATATCAATGGTGGAAGACTGTTCCAGGCAGTATCACCAAGCCTTGTAATCTGAATTGTGGAGACTTTCTGAGGGCTTTCCGGGAAAATTACAAGCCCAAATTCTACCTGCACAGAAAGATGAAGGAATTTGTGAATTTGAAATAGGGTAGAACGTTATTAGTAGATTATGAGATCAGATTTAATGAACTGATAGGTTATGCAACTGCCTTGATTCCTACTGAGGAAGGCAAGTGCAGGAGATTTGAAGATGGATTAAACATGGAAATTCAGACAAGGTTAACAATCACTAACCTAAGCGATTTTTCTGAGCTCAGAACAACCTCAATCTGAATAGAACAATTGCTGAGAGATGATCAGGGAGAACATAGACAAGAGTCTAAGAAGAGGCCCAGTGAAGTTCAGAGTAGTTTTGGCAGGAAGTTTAGTTAGCGCCAGAATAGACCATTTCAACCACTAACTGGATCAAGACAGTTTATGTAGTTTTGTACAATTTGGTAGTGGAAGAGGTGCAGTGTCGGGTCAGAAACCTAATTGTAAGTACTGTGGGAAGAAGCATAGTGGTGAGTGCTAGAGATTTTCTGGAGCTTGTCTTAGATGTGGCTCATTTGATCATTAGGTTAAGGATTGTCCTGCTACAATTGGAGCCTAGTCTGGTATGAGAGGGGGATCAGTGAGTGAGACTACTGTTCAGCAGACAGAGAGGCCGAGGCCGAGGCTAAGTGAGTTATGGAAGTCCTTCTGTCAGGGCTGAGGTTCAGAGTAACAGACCCCAATCTCAGGCCCTAATATACACTATGACTAGACAGGAGGATCAGGACTCTCCGGATGTCATTGCAGGTGCGTTACTTATCTTTGATTATAAAGTATTTATATTGCTAGATCCTCGATCTACGTATTCATTTATTGCACCATATCTGGCATGTAAGTTACATTGCGATAGAGAGCAATTGAAACATAGATTGGAGGTGAGTACACCGATAGGTAGTACCAACGTGATTGGGGAAATCTGTAATAGGTGTTTGATTAGAGTTGATCAAGTAGAATTGGAAGCAGACTTGATTATATTACAGTTAAGAGACATAGATGTCATCCCAGGCATGGATTGGCTTGCTACTCGTAGGGCTATCATGAACTGCTACACTAAGGAGGTGGTATTGGAATCTCTTCATCAGCTGAGAGTAGTTATAGAGGTATTAGTCAAGCAGTGCCAGCCAGGCTGATCTCATTCATGAGTGCCTTGAGGTTGATGCAAGGTGGATGTGAGGCTTATCTGGCCTACGTTATTGAGACACGAGCTGAGAAGAATGTACAGGACATTCCTATTGTTAGGGAACTCCTGGATGTGTTTCCTGCTGAATTGTCTGGTTTACCTCCAAATTGGGAAACAAAGTTCACAATTGACTTGGTTCCAGGTGCCAGTCTTATATCCATTCCTCCATATGATATGGCACCTATAGAATTGAAGGAGTTGAAGGCTCAACTATAGGTGTTACTAGAAAAAGGTTTTATTAGACCCAGTATTTCACCTTAGGGAGCTCCAGTTATATTTGTAAAGAAGAAAAATGGAACCCTGAAACTGTGCATTGATTATAGGTAGCTGAATTGGGTCACAATAAAGAACAAGTACCTGTTGCCTAGAATTGATGACTTATTTGATCAATTGCAAGGCGCTTAGGTGTTTACCAAGTTAAGTACTATCAGTTGAAGATAGCAGAGGTTGATGTAATGAAGAGTCCATTTAGGAGTAGGTATGGGCATTTCAAGTTTTTAGTATGCCGTTCGGGTTAACTAATGCCCCAGCTACATTTATTACCTTGATGAATAAGGTATTTCAGCCCTATCTGGATAGATTTGTAATTGTGCTCATTGATAACATACTTGTGTATTCAAAGAGAAGAGAAGAATATGATGAGCATCTGAGAGTGATTTTGTTAGACCCTGAAATTTTTTTTTATAGTAAATATGACTTAAATGAATTTGGGTATTGTTAGAGGAATAATTTATGGATTGATGAAATTAAAGTATTGATGTTATAAGATGCATAAAGGTATTTTTGGAATGTGACTTAAGGTTAAAAGAACCTAAGTTATAAGGAAGGGTAAATTGGACTTTAGCATTCATTA
>JAOQMS010000004.1:14990509-15009510 GCA_027563885.1 Erythroxylum longipes | reverse complement strand
CGTATGGGAGATAAACTCACGTAACTACGATATTCTGCATGGCTACGATATTCTGCATGGGAGTTAGGGTCCGGGGTTGGGTCCCGACAGATTTTACAGATTATGAGGGAGAAACAACTGTATGCTAAATTCAGTAAGTGTGAATTCTAGCTAGATCAAGTAGTATTTCTAGATTATATAGTATCTAGACAAGGTATACACGTGGATCTAATGAAGTCTGAGGCAGTAATGAAATGGAAGGCTCTAAAGAATGTGCCAGAAATTTGCAGTTTCTTAGGATTAGCTAGATATTACCGGAAGTTTGTTGAGGGATTTTCTCTGATTTCGGCACTCTGACTAAACTTCTAAGGAAAAAATTAGCATTCAGATGGGATGATGATTGTCAGAAGAGCTTTGAGGAGTTGAAATGTCGGTTGACTACAACACCGTTGTTGACTATTCCATCAAGAAATGGAGGATATGTAGTATACAATGATGTGTATTGATGCATAATGGCAAAGTGATAGCCTATACATTGAGACAACTAAGGTCTTACAAAATGTACATAATCTAAAACTTGTTGCAGTTGTCTTTGCTCTAAAGATATAGAGACATTATTTATACGGAGTGACATTTTAGATATACACTAATCACAAGAGTTTAAGGTATTTACTGAGTTAGAAAGAGCTAAACATGAGACAAAGGAGGTGGATAGAGTTGTTAAAAGATTATAACTGCACTATTGAATATAATCTGGGGAAAGCAAATATAGTGGCAGATGCTTTGAGTAGGAAGTCACACAGTAGTGTAGCTCAGATTCGGTTATTGAGGTTACCAAGCTTGATTCAATTGAGAGCTTTGAATGTGGAGTTGAATCTAGAGCATAATGGAGCATTGACAGCTACACTAAAGTTGAGACCGATGTTACATGATCGAATTAGAAGAGTTTAGAGTAAAGATCCTAAAATGGTGAAATTGATTGAGAAAGTTAAGATGAATCTCGATTCTTGATTTGACTTGAGAGATGAAAAATTATGGTTAAAATAAAGATTATGTGTGCCTAATGTGGATGAATTGAGAAAGGAAATTTTAGAGGAAGCTCATATGGCTACTTATGCTATGCATCCTACCATAATTAATATGTATAATACATTGCAATAACATTTTTGGTGGCCAGTAATGAAGAAGCAAATAGCGGAATATGTTTCTAAATGTATAGCATGCCAACATATTAAAGCTGAGCATCAGGCTCCAATTGGGAAGCTACATTCGTTGCCCATTCTGGAGTGGAAATGGGAACGAATCACTATAGATTTTATTACGGGTTTGCCTGAGACTCTGAGGCAAAATGATGTGATATGGGTTGTGGTGGACTGAGTCACTAAGTCAGCCCATTTCTTACCAGTGAGAGAGAATAACTCATTAGACTAGTTGGCTTGGAAGTATGTGAATGTAGTGGTTAGACTACATGGGGTTCCAGTGTCTATTGTATCGAACAGGGATCCAAGATTTACTTCGAGATTCTGGAAGAGTTTGCAATCAGCTATGGGTACAAGGTTGAACTTCAGTACTGCATTTCATCCTTAAACGGATGGTAAAAGTGAGAGGACAATCAAGATTGTTAAGGATATGCTCAGGGAATGTGTGTTGGAGAAAATTATGCATTTTCGGTTGTTCTCCACCGAAAGCTGTTCAACACCAAACAGAAACAATTCTCTCCATCATTGAAACATTTGTTCAGTGTTGTGTAATTGGTAGTTCAGATAGCATTCAGTTTCATGTTGTATCTTGTTTTCCATTCACCGAGAGCTCATTTTCACTGTTGGATACGTTACCAAAATCAAGTAAGTGAGTCCTCAAATTTTCTGGTTCTGTACATGAATTTTGATGATGCTTTTACTAGTTTTGAATGGAGATACACATAAGATGTAGGTAGAAAGATTTTGAGTATTATAGTGATGGATGAATTACAGGTAGAATTGGAGCAGAAAATGAAAAAAAATTGGTTCACTAGAGTGTGCAGAAACTAGAATAGCCGTGTATGACATTCTATTTTTAGTGTTGTGATTCATTGAGGTTAACTGAAGCAATAGAAAAAAATGTGGTGTAGAACCATACGGCTATAGATTTTTTCAAGAATTGTTGGAAACAAATTGTAATAGAGAGAGGAAGAAGAAGGTGATGGTTTGCATGTATAATTTTAGTTTTTGAAGTCTGAATATGAACTAGAATAACTTTGAGTCTTTTGACTATAAATTTTTCATCCAACCTTCAAATGACTTGAAACTTAAACCAATAGATTCATAACACCTTTCCCTTTATCTCAATAAAAATTTAGAGTCATCTGAATTGATTTAAAAGATATTGATTGGATGAAAGTGAGGAAGTTTGTTGGAATATTATGAACTGGAATATTTTCAGTGAACATGCTTCACTATTTTGCTCATATCTTGATTTATAGATTTCCAAATGAGTTGATTATTAATTCAAATTAAAATATAGACATATTTATATAACTTTCTTAATGAAATATAATTTTAATTATTTCTCTAAGAATTTCAAAATCTAGATTGAAATTGAGCCTTGGCTTATGCTACAACACTACCCGAGACAGAAATCATGTCCTATTGTTATCGAAGAAATCGTATTGATGTAGGCCGAGTCAGACAAAAGTGTCTTAAAAAAAGTTGTATCTTGTTCTCTTATATTTCAATTTATATAAATTTTGTAATTTTCTGATATTGGAATTAATAGATATGATCTGTACATTTTGAAAGCATGATCCTGCACTAGACAAAATGTCAAATGTACACAGTTGACAGTATTTTGAGTATAACTCATAGAATAATGAACTAAATTGTATTATCTTAGATTCATTATAAACTTAAGGCATAGGGGAACACATTTTTATAAGTAAGTGTTGTCTAAAAACCCCTTCTTCCTTGTCATAATGATCATGCAAAGTTGATCTAAAAGTGTGTTTTAAGAAAAATCTTAAATGATCAATGGGGTTATGATATTGTACTACAATTGTTTTATTGAGGTGCAAACCCTAAGTAAAGATTAAGTTATGTAAGTTTTGAACTATGAATGATCAAGTGCTGGAAAAGATGGAAAATACCCTGGATTGTTCTTAAATATGCATTGGACAGATTTTATATCCATAGATGTGCATAAATGAAAGCTTATACCATTGTGCAAAATTGTGATTTGTGTAAATGTGTTGTGTATGATATAGAGGAGCATTTAGAGCACCATCATGTAGACATTGTTGAGACTTCAAGGCAATAGCTTTATGGAGTGATTGGTGGTAACCTAGATGGTCTCACTTAATATTTGTTTTACTATAGATTCTATACTAAATGTGGAATGAACTGTTTGCACTGATCCCGGACATGAAGTTCTGAAGATTCTGATTGATGAATGTGATATTGAAGTGTTCCTTGAATGTGAATTTGGTGAAATATGTGTTACTCAACATGTTTTTTTGAATGCCAGACTAAGGACCAATGATATATTTATATGGGACTTAAAATGTGATTGAATGGGAATGAGATTGAAAATGGGAATGATTGAAAATATAATTGATTGAATATAAATGAGATGCATTTCATACATGAATGCACGATCAGATAATGATAGTTGTGACATGAGTAGCCACCAAAAATGAGCTTAAAGCTCCAAAATATGGTATAGAGCCAAAGGCTCGATATGGACAATGATCCCTATATCCGTAATAGGTAAGGACAGCATTAATGAGCCAGTATCCACAATGGATACGGAACAATTTAAGCACTCAGACACAACAACGTAATAATTGACAGTGGGTCACTTGAACATTGCATAGACACTTATTAAGTGTAATTGACTGATTGAATTGTAATGTGAATCTGTACTTAAATGAGATTGGTATATGTGCATTCTATGATATGTGGTGCAAATTGTTAAATGGAAAATTGCGAATTGTGTGCTTATATGATTTGATATGTGGTATGAATTGGGTAAACCATCGAGGATGTTTACATCATTGAGTTCGCAAAACTCACCAAAATTGCAATGTTGATACTTTAGGTTTGAGAGAGGACATTAGAGACAGACAGACTCTACCAGAAGACTAATTCTTATACTTTTGTCAAGAAATGGCTCAAAGGTCGGTCAGATGAGACTAAAGGATTAGTTAGTACTTTATGTGCAATTCCTCTGTCAAGCAGTGTGTTATGTATAGGGCTTTCACATTGTATATATTCGGATGGTTTTGTAAAGCTACAATGTAAGTTTTTTTAAAGAAATGAAATAAGGAATGCAGTTGGTTTTAAAATTTGGTGACTTTTCTGTATAATTGTTGATGCCATGATTAATTTGGATATGTGTTTGCTCTAACATGCCATTATTATAGATTATATACGGGAATGTCCATAGGGTGTTCTGGTATGTAATTTATAGTAGTGGGGTGTTACATTAAAGATTTAATAATGTCCTAAACATCAAAGATTTAACAAAAAAGAATGGGAGTTTATGACATTGATTTCTATTAGAAAAGTTACCTATTTGTTGGTACCGGTCGCATGACTTCCAATGACATATGCATTGTTAAATAATGAGGTCCAATAAAAATCACTGTCTAAAACCTTATATGTAGTCCTTTCTACTTTAAAATGTCCATAAGCATAATAATGATGGCAAGTAAAAATAGACAGAGTCTCACTCTCGAAATCACACCTTCTTAGTAATCAGTCCATACAATGCATCTAGAGATAGGGGTCATACGACACATAGTGCTTAGCTTAACTCTTCAATTTGTCTCTTTGAGCCTTTCAAAATAAAAATTCATAATATTTGTATACAATAAAGGTATCAAATTGGTAGGAAATAGTTATTCATCTAGAAATGTCTCTTTAAAAAGTCATCATCTTCCTCTTATACCAAACTACTAAATTGATTAACAACCACATTCTTTGCCCCTTTCTTGTCTCTTATTTGTTTATCAAACTCCGAAAGGAGGAAAATCCATCTAATTAACCTTGATTTTGTTTCTTTCTTAGTGAGCAAGTACTTTAAATATACGTAATCAAAATAAACAATAACTTTAGCACCCAACAAGTATGACTAGAATTTTTCTAAAGCAAACATAGCATGTAAAAGCTCTTTTTTTCTACAATAATTTATTTGAGCTAAATTTAAAGTTTTCAAGGCGTAATAGATGAGGTGTGCAACCTTTCCTAAATTTTTTTCTTAGAACCGCACCTATTACATAATCACTGGTATCATACATAATCTCAAAAGGAAGGCTCCAGTTTAGAGGTTGAATCACTAGTTGGGCTGTCAAAAGCTCCTTAAGCTTTCAAATTCCTCCTTACATTTGTCATAAAACTCAAAAGGTAAATTTTGCTATAATAGCTTGTATAGAGGCGAGGCTATCTTTGAGGAATCCTTAATGAATCTACATTAAAAACTTATATGGCTAAGAAATGAAAAAACTTCCCACACTTTGGAGGGGTAAGGCAAAGTAAAAATAAGATCAAACTTGGATTTGTCAACCCTTAGCCCCTAAAGGAAATAACATGCCCTAAAACTATACTTTGATCAACTATAAAATGAAAAATTTCCAAATTAAGCACATGATTAGTTTCACTAAATCTTTCCACATCAGGTACTTGCACATCATAAGGTGAAAAATGCTGGTAAGATTCAAATAATTATATAGAAGCAAGTTCATACCTAATAGGAGAGTGGTTTTAAGGAGTGTAAGGTAGCCATTATATTAATTAGCTCCTCTCCTAACTCAACATCATCAGTGGCTTTCAACTCTAGATGCTTAGCTAAGTCTGTTTTTAATTTATCCCTTCAAATCAAATTAAAAACTTCCTACACTAAAGGATCAATCAGATCAATAGAAAAAACAAAATGATCATTTTAAAGATGTTTTGTGGCATTAAAAATATTAAAATGAGTCACCTCCCTATGAAATTCCATTGTGAATGTACCCTTATAAACATCTATCTTAGTTTAAATAATGTTAAGGGATGGTATCTCTAATAAGATAGGTGTGGAGATAGTGTAGATATCATCATCCACATGTATCATAAAAAAATATGCAGAAAACACTAATTCATTCAGCTACAATAAAATATCCTTAACCATTCTATTTGAATAATCATTAGTGTGATTAACCAATTGTATAATAAAACTAGTTTCTTTCAAAGGGCTTAAGTTTAAAGTAGCAAAGATAGAATGAGGCATAATATTGATTGATGTTCCTAAATTTAGTGGGGATAGAATGAGGCATAATATTGAATGATGTTCCTAAATCTAGTATGGATCTCTTAATTATAATGTTACCAATCTTATAGGAAATAGTGAACATACCTAGATCCCTGCATTTAGAAGGAAATTTCTTTTAGAAGATCACAGGAATGCAACTTACCTAGGAATTATTTGAGTATGGAGTGATATAGAAGCACTTTTTGATCCGCAATGAAAATTTTCCTTAAAAGCATCTTATCATGAAGCCTTCATCTTCACCTTATATATCATTGTGTTTTGATATGAGTCATTCCACATCTCCTCCAACTCTTAGAATTGCAGCTTCCTATGCACACCCACATCATCCAAATTCATGTTTCATCTTTTTATAGCCTAATAAGCCTTATACTGTAACTCCATCGGAATGTGACATGGATTACAGAACACCATTCTATATGTAGACATCATGATTGATGTTTTATAATCCATCATGTAGGCCCATAGTACATCATCTAGCCTTATGCTCCAATCTTTTCTATTGGGCTGGCTGTTTCTCTAAGATTGGCTTGATTTCTCGATTTAACACTTCAACTTGTACATTGATTTGGGGATGTTAAGATGTGGAAACCTTGTGCATGATGTGATATTTCCTGAGTAATGTTTCCATCATCCTGCTGCAAAAATGTTCCCCTTATCATTGATGGTTGCTTTTGATATCCCAAACCTAGAAAAAATGTTAGCTTTAACAAAATTTACAATAACTTTGGCATCATTAGTGTAACATACCACTCCCAGAGAACATAAGCGCAAACATACCAGAGGATATTCAAGAACATGCTCTATGAAAATTGTACATTAGGACATTCAATCTTACTTATTAAAGGCATCAAACATATCTCAGGCATTTTAAAAGTTCATTTCTTCCTATTTCATTCACAAACATAAAAGTCACATGTCATTACAATTCATAATCCACATATACATTAGCCAACATTTTGTTTTGAGTTCAATCTCAGTACCAGAAATATGACATTAAATGGAATGCTAATACACAAGACTCTAACTAGACATCTTAGATTCAATTGATCAGACCTTTGAACTATTCTCGTCCACAAAGTGCAAGTAGTAGAATTTTACTATATCACCTTAGTAGATAGAACTCCCTTGAACTTGAAAAACAACTTTACAATTTTGATGAGTTTTCGAACTCATTGAGTGAACCATCATCAATGTATTCACTCAAGTTAGATCACAAAAACAATTATATCAAAATTTATCATACTTCCACTAGCATATCATGTAAGCTAGGATTGTATATCACAACACATCCTCCATTAACTTCAACTGTAATTCACTAATTCAAAACAATTCAACAATTGATTTCAATTTAAATCATTTGATACATATAAGGATGTATATGCAAATGCATATATGTTTCCATTTTCATTTTTTTGGTTGTCACCAAGTGCCTATCAACCCAATTTACTATCCCGTATCTGTTGTAGACACCGAGATAATTTTTGGCCCATATCTATTATGGATACCGAGTCCACGTTATTTGAGCGTAAGGCTCTTTTTAATAATCTTGAGCTCAAAGATCTTTTCTGCACATCAGTCACTCTGGTCATAACTTCTTTATCTGGTCATAAATTTCAATGTGATGAGATGCATCATTTCATATGCTATGTTTTCATTTCGTTTCATTTCTGTAAACTCATGCCATATATATCAAAATCCTTAGATCTAAGTCTGACATTTATCAATCAGTTGAACACATGTTCCATATTAAACATACAATTCATACAGAGGCACATTTAAATGAGTTTACACATTTAAGCTAACTCATAGTACGATCTAGAAAAGCTATTGCCTCTATATTCCGGCAATATCTGGATGTTGACGATCACCTTGTGTGTCTATCATCATGCAATACACACATAGTTCATAAATCACTAATTTGTTTAATCATATGAATATACAATCATGCATATGTATATGTGTCACGTTTCAATGTATGCTCAATTTAGTTTCTGGGTATGTACTCTTATACAAATATCTTGACCATTTAAACATTATAGCTTGTATACAACTAGTTTGTATTCAGTCTTATACCTTAAGTAAGCTTGATTTACTCTAAATTCATCAACCATATATTCACCAAACTTTTCTACTAACATATAGTCATACAATTACCCAATCTCATTCACAATTACCTCATGTTCTCAAATGCTCATTCATTCGTGCCTACTACACATTACTTATATCCTTAAGATTATGTTTGCATTCATAAGAACATCTTTATTCCTTTGTCACATCATAATTTCCATATTTGGTTACACTGACACCAAAACAATACATTCTTTAAGTTATGACATCAAGTAACAACCTAAACTTATCAAGCTCTTAACCAATTAATCAACCAACAATCTAGGTTCATTCCAAACCTTAATCAAGTCAAAATACACCAATTTAGAATGACTTTTTATCAGTTGGTTCAATATGTACACAAGGATGAAATTAACATTCTAGAACTAGGCCCACAATCATGGGGGACCTTGCCACGATTGTGACAGAAGCTTATGCAACAGGCCACAATTGTGTACTGAGGGCCACGATTGTGCACTGTCTTTATTCCCTTTATTCTAGGAGAATTTCACATACTTAGAGACATCACTACCACTTGAATTTTTTCCAGAGTTCATGTCCTTTAAAGCTACTTTATTCCATGCTAGTCTAGCTTCCATATCGATTACATTAAATCTCACAAAAATCTAATTATTTGTTTCATTACCATTCACTTTATACCATTATACATGCAGTCCTAAATTTTCCAGATTTGAAAACACTTCACTAACACCTATCTCTACCATGAATTCATCATCAATTATACTTCAAATCCTAACTTAAATCATCTAATAACATCTTATAAAATACTATTGTCATGCATCCAAAAACATAATAGAAGGTACCCCTTTCATTCATCATTTTCCAGCACAATGTCAACACCAATACCACATTCAATCTATCCCTAATTAGTCATCATAATTTTTGCTAACACATACCACAAAGATCAATATTTCACTTACTTATTCAACTCAAATGCCTCCTCAATGTATCAAGCCTGTTTTTTGTAATATCCTATTTTCTGGTATATGCTTAGGGTTTACCCTAGATTAAGTATTGCATATACATGCATAACATTAGCATTCATACACGAATTGATATTTGTACACATTACATGTAAGCATATGCACTCATTTGACATGTCCTGGGATGTGAAAAATGTTAAATGAATATGATTTGAATTATGAAGTGATATGTCTTAAATTTTGGTATGATTAGATTTCAATTAGTAAATTGGAATTAATTGTGATTAATTGGGATATTGTTAAATTAAAATGTACATTTGAACTAGAAAAAATTCCAAGTGGTATGATAAATTGATAAATGGAAAATTAGGGTTATTAAGCCTAAAATTGAGTGACATTTGGCATAGTTAAATATATGACTAGTAAATGAATGACAAATGGATCAATTAGTATGTGACAAGTGGACCAATGTTGGAGTGACATGTGGATTGATTAGTAGGAGACAAATGGCTACTAAATGTGAGGCTTAGTGGCAGAATCTTAAATAGGCAAATGTAAGACATGCCTTAGGAAAAATATAAGACATGCCTCAGGACAAATGCAAGACATGCCAAATGATATGTGTCAATGAAGGATGAAGATATCTTGCATTGCATGAAGTTTAGGTGACAAACTTTCTGCTGGATCTTTCTACACCTCGTTCCTTGCTCTCCACCGAATCTCACTCCAAGCTTCCTTCCCTGCATTTTGATCTAATCCTTTCTTAATTGCTACATCGAAGCTAAACATCTATCCTTCACAAAATAGCCAAGAAAACCAGCTAAAAGTTACCTTCATCTTGCTGTCCAAAATCAACCTGTTTTCATCTTAAGTTTGTGATGAATTTTGCTTGCATGGAGACTTGATTTAATCTGAAATTTGAGCTGAATTGAAAGCCTAACAAGTAACAATCTTAGCTTTATATCATGTTAAATGGTAAGAGAATGATGCTTGAATTGGAATGAATGGCATGTAAGTTTGATGACGAAGTGTGCTGGAATATGTTAGATGGAGTGTTTTCACTGAACATGCATCTGTATTTTATACATATCCTGATTTGTAGATATACAAAAGGGATGATTTTTAATTTATATTAAATTAATGACATATGGCTACAATTCTAATTAAGTAATCGAATGTGAATTCTGTTTCTAATGTTTTCAAATTTTGTCTTGAAGTTGAGTACTAGGTGCTTTTACAGTATGAGAATAGTCTAAATTAATTTGAGTACAAGTCGCAGAATACTGACCTAAAATGCATGAACTTGATGTCGTTATAAACTTAAGACATATATATACTTTTTTATGAGAATTTATTACCTAAATACCTCATTTTCTATGTCAAAATGGCCATGCAAAATTGACACTAAAATCTGTCTTGAGAAAAAAATATGGAAAATTAGAGCTATATTTTTTACATTTTTACATATCTTTAGGGCATGAATTTGAAGACACTCAAAGAATAAAAGTTGTATATATAGGTGTTATCTTAACCTATGTAAAGGGTCGTGATTAAATAGTGACTAGAGCTTGAGTTATGCTTGTTTTCCTAATACTGCCTATGACAGATCCCTGTGCAGGAACCTTATATTATTTCCTAATTTTTGGGGACATTAGAGCTCGAATTAGTCAAAATATACAACATGAAAATTATTATTGATGTCTTATTAATTCTTCTGTGAAATATTTTGGCCAGAAGATATTTTGATAAGTTTATGTAGTTAATCGAAGTCATAACTTAAAGAAGGGACTGTTTTGATGTGTTGAGTTCAAATCTAGAAATTCTAATTTGTTAAGGGAATGAATGAATTCTTTTAATGCAAATATGATCTTTAGGACATGAATAATGTGTATAAGGTATGAATGAATGGGTGATGAAGAACATAGGGTATTTATGAATGAGAATTGGAGAATGTATGAGTATATGTTGCTGGAAAATTTTGGAGAATGTATAGATTTAGATTACTAAAATTTCAGATGAAAGTACCAATTGTGTGTGTATTATAAGAAGCTTTTGGATCATAGAAATGTTCAAGGATAAGTGTAAAGTATGATTGATGAATTCAGAGTAAATCAAGCTAATTTAAAGGTACAAACCTGATTGCAAAATGGTAGTATACAAAGTATGATGTTGAATGGTTAAGAAATTTGAATAAGGTTACATACCCGGGAAAAGTCAATTGAGCATGCATTAAACATGACATATGTATATATGTGCACAAATGAATATGTATTTGATTGATTGACTTTGTAATGTGAATTATGTGTGAATTGTATGATTTCAGACACTCAAGTCGGATGCCATTCAGACATTTCCAGACCATCCAGGCAATAGCATAAATTGGAGCGTATTGTGAGTCAACCTAGATGATCTTCCTAGGATTGATTTATTCTATTTAACTTCAAATTATTGAACTGTTTGTGATCTGTATGTGAATTCTAGGCTTTAATGGTCTGAGGGGTTTGATATTCGAGAATGTTTTGGAAGTTTTTGTTTGCATCTGAAATTTGAATGATATCAGTTTGCAACTGAATTCTGAATGATTTTTGAATACTTAACGAAAGTTGAATTCTGAACTGAGGTCTGATGAATATAAGATTACGTCTGTGCATCATAAGTGAACGCTATTCATGACATATTATGTTATTTGATGCATTTCATAAAATTCATGTTCACATAAAGGCGCTGTGATTAGAGTAGCCAATTTGAAACAACTTTAAGCTCAGAATTCTACACGTAGAGATTTGCTCCATGATTTTTGTATCTAACTGAGCCCAATGGGCTAGTATCTGTATCTGTAGCTGTATCTGTATCTGAAAGGCACTTGGTTACAACAAATAATAACAAATCTAGAGTCTCATATACATCTACATTTGTATATTTATAATTATGAAATATAAACTTATGAAACTTTTTCTGAAATTGTGATGATAAGTGATATGCCATGATAATATTATTGATTGGGTTATATATGTTCTGAAAGAATGTATGTGAAATGTGTGACATTCATTATGTCTTATTGTGATGGAAAATGTTGTGAAATTGGTTGGTTGTGTGATATTTGTGTATTTGACTAGAGTGAGATCATCAATGATGGTTCATTCATTGAGTTCACAAAATTCATCAAAAATTGCAATGTGGCTTTTCAGGTGCGAGACGGGAGACTTAGATTTCTAAGATTCTCTAGAAGAACATTTTGGATTAAGATATGGCTCAAAGGTCTATCAGCTAGCATCTGAGAAGTTGTAGTTGTTTCTATATAGTTAACTCATGTCATGTAGAACTTATGTATAAAGGGTTATAAACTTTCTTATGTTTAGTAATGTAAATATTGGTTTAATAACTATAATGTAAACTTTTGTGAATGAATTAATGAAGAGTTGAGGTTTTTAAGTATTGTGTATTCTTGATGATGCCATTTAAGAGATTATGTTTGCTCTAATATACCATTGTCATAGATATGTACTTGAATATCCTCTGGATGTTCGAGTATATATTTTATGGTAGTGGGATGTTGCATTTGCCTCACATGTATGCAAGATCATTTTAGGAACAATGAGGGATTAGGTTGAGTTTTAACAGAGACAAAAAGAAGACAGCAACATATAGCTATCTTTCTAAAGAAATTGATAAAGGTTTTGAGGCAGTAATAGACATAATTTAGAGCAGAAACTCAAGATGTGAGGGAGGAGTGAGTTTTGGTACTGAGAGGGAGAAGAAGGAGAGAGTTACAGCAAAATACAATGAAGATGATTCTGGAAGTGTCTATATTGTATGGTGTAGATGTAAAATTAGTTTAAGGACACTTGTCAAGTGTTTAAGCCAAGTATCACTTTTTTCCTCCTTTTGTTAGCTTGCTTAATATTTTTTAGGTCATTTTCTTAATGTTCAAACTTGCCTTCTAGTGAACCTTCTTAACCAATTCAGCTTTCCTCTCACAGTCGAGGCTATCTCTATCACCTAAAGGAATATGCATAAAATATAAAAAAGATAATAGGTGCTCCAATTTATATCTATAAGTGTATAGAATTAATTATAAATAGTTGAATAAAGCTGGAATGTTTTTAAATTACCGATCCTCTAGAGAACAAGTTATTAATCCTATTGATTTTATTTAAACAAAGATAAGTTATTAATCCTATTAATTTTAGTTAAAAAAGAACTAAATAAATTAAAGAGTTTATTGAAGATAATTAAACTAATAAGCTGACAAAAATAAAACAAATAACTAAAAAATAATTAAACTAATGTTAGGGATTAAGGGTTCATTTATTAAAAATTGTAATTATCATTCATAATTGATTATCTAGGTTGAAATAATAATGAACCTAATGGACTATACATTCATTGAGGCACTTGGGTATATCTAATTAGCCAATTACCGTATGCCGATTCAAAATTTAACCACTCATAAATCAAATATTAAGATTAAAAGGAATAAATTCAACTAATGAAATAATCAAAACATGTATAAAATAATTGAATAGATCCTTACAAGCTACATTCCTAACCCTAACTAAAGTTTCCATTAAAATTATCAAAATTAAGTAAAAAAATGAATCTTAACATAGAAAAGAAGAGTAGAAGAAAACATAAAAGAAGATGTAACTAACTTCTTTTAATCCTTACTTTATATCTTCCTCTAATGTTAAGAAAGAAGAAACATATGAAATGTTCTGACTAAAGACAACTATAATTGGCTAGAACTCCTTTGTAAATCTTATAATATAGGTGTTTCTAGATAAGGTTATAATAATAAAGTCCTAGGTTGCTGAAACTTGAAGAATCACACATCCTTATCTTTCCTTGTCTCAATATTGATGTCTAGCTTCTTATACGACTAACCCAAGTCTTATTCTACTTCTCTCTTATATAAATTTAAGTGCAAGTTTGATGTTAATTCTATATCAACTCTAGTAATGGTTTTGTATTGCTTCTCATCTTCTAGACCCTAGAAAAAGACAAGCATACTAGTGATGCTTTATTCCTTAAACTTCTCCACTTTTAAACATCTTCAAATTACAGTGGAATCCAGAAGTCTTCTACAAAGTTTTTTTGCATCGAGTTAGATTTCCAATGACTCCCAAATCACTTTAATTGGATGACTATGAAGAAAGTTGCGCTAAATCTTTTGTTATTTGTTAAATTATTTGCCTACAAGATTAAAAAAAACTAAATATAAAAAATTAAAAAATCATAGAAAACATACTATAAAGGTGCCCAATACTAAGTGAATCGACCCCAAATAACATGTAAAATATTGACCTATCGAATTCTCCCACACTTAACTCATTTCTTATGCTCAATCAATCATAAAAAATAAACCCTAGCTACTAAATTTTCCTAACTATTAAAACAAGAATGAATTATACTTTCATAGGTGCATGGTGACATTTAGCTTATAACATAAACATTTAAACTTTTAGGTGTCCCTAGCGGAGGAGTTATATTTTCCTAATGGTTTACTTGAATGTTACCCATAAACATTGACCTAAACTCTTTTGTAAACTTCAAAATTAAGTTTAGAAGATATAGAAATTCAAGTATCAAAAGAATTGTAAACATTTAACATATAATATTTCATAAGTAAAGCATAATAAAAATAAAAAAAGTGACAATACTTTACCACTTTTATCAAGTTTAAATACTATGAATTGACAAGTCCTCACAATATATCACTTATTCACATATGTTTTTGAAATTTGATGACATACTTTCATCATCTTCTATTGAAATTAAACTTACCATATGCTTGAAAACCATTTAATATCTATTATTTAATAATATATATACAAGAAAAAATCAATAGAACTTTTATTACTGTTGTAATGGGCTAAATGGTTAAATATGCTAATAAATAAAAGGGAATAAGAAGAGCAAAAATATTCATAATAGATAAAGTAATAACAAATAAATCTATAAAAAAATAAATGAACTATTATTCCACAAGCTCCTAATATTCTTACACTTACCCCTTTTCATTTATACTTTTCAATCACAAGAATCCATGCCATTCAATTTTCAAAAATTTATTTTCTTTCTTCTTATTTTTTCCAATTAAAATGATATTCCTCTTTTTCATTTCTATTTTCATACACTTTGCCACCTTTATTTCTGTATATCTCATTCCCAAAAAACCATATTAAATTATAAAAAGCTTTACTGATTATAAATTAGGATTGAATACTTATTTTTCTTTTAGTCTAAAAGTTCCTTAGGAAAGGGCCACTAAGAAAAAGCTCAAAATTCGTATAAGGCTCAAAGGGCTCACTAATGGATTAATGACAAGCAATTTGGCTCAAAAGCAAATCTTATGTGCGTTTATCATCTTCTTATTTGTACAAATCTTACATGTAACCTAAAAAACAAGAAGTTAAAGTTTTAGAAATTTAAAATCAAAGAAGATATCCATATAAGAAAAACGTTAAATTAGGCATGAAGGCTTAAATTCCTTAAATGATCACTCAAATCAGTTTAAGGAGTTATCATTTAACAAATTCAGTTTTCTAGTATTCACAAATTTAAATTTTGTATCAAAATTACTTAACCATATTATACACATAATTTTTAACAATCATCTCAACTAGAATCATAAATAAATTCATCTCATCTATATTAAAGCAACTAATAATAACTTAAATATACAAACATAAAACAAATTAAGTATATGAAAATTTGAAAGTTTTATACAACTATCAATCTCTAAACTACCTTTACACTTAAAAAAATAATATTTTCCTCAATATTATGCATCGGGAGTAAGGAACTAATAAAATATAGAGGACTTCCTCAAGACTTACATAACTGAAAAATTATTCCTATCCTAATGTAATTAACCAAACTTAAAATCTAAAGATAAGATTATGGAGGCTAAAAAAAACAAATTCCAATTTACATTTAACTTTTAATATTTGTAAGTCAGTAAAAATAAAAATAAAAATTTAAAAGTTAAACAATGTAATAAAAATGCAAAACAAATAATAAACTATATGTATACATAAATTGAGAGGCCCAAAGTTATTAAGGAGGAGGGAATGGTGGAAATTACTGTAGACAGGCCCATGTAGTATCCAACTTGGAATTCATCCTTACCTTCTATTCCTCAAGTCTCTCAATGGGTTACGTCAACTATTGGATCAAAATCCTTTGAGGCTTATTAATAGTCCCTATGTTCTCTCCTTAACACCCGGTATAGTTGTCATCATCATTTTTCCTCATTTCTTATAACAGATTATTCAAGTATCCTCTATTAAGTCTATTTTGATCGACCCACTTATTATTATCCCAGGTATACCCAAATAGCCTCATTTGGTATCATTAATACAATTGATTTCTTTAGTCTTCGTAACCTTAAAGTTGAAGTGGTCTATCCCCCGCTTTACTAGCAATCAATTAATAAGCACAAAAAACCTAAAGTTCTTATCAGGTGACCTGTGTTAAACTAAGTTGTTAATGAATTTTAGATTCTGGATGACAACCATACTGGTGGATCATCACTTAAATCATTAAAAAGAAGCTTTATGAAATACAAGTTAGTAATATAGATTTAGTTTAACCTATTAGACTAAGAATGGACACTATTTCTTAAGATGTAAGATGCTAGTTGAGGTTAGATAGTCAAGTTCTTACAAAAAAAGTGCGTATACTTTATAGAGTACATTATCCCGATTTGAATTTGTATAAAGTACCCATTTGGTTCTATTCATAATGCTTTGATGGTTGTCTACTGTGAAAGATTAAACTTCTTCCTTTTGATGGCAACTTGAGGTACTAGTCTATAGTCTCCTCTAAGATCAAATTTGTAGTGCCATGACACAGGAGGAAAGGGCGAAAGGCTTTGTGTTGGATTTATTCTCAATATTGACATAAACTTCCTTCACTAAATTTTGATAGTAGTTCTTTATAAGGGTTAATAAATGGTCCTAATTTGAACTCCTAATTACATATCAAATCTTAAAGACCCGATCAATATCAAATACTATTATCTTCTTCACAAATAGATGATTTTTTTAATTATATCATTCCTCATTTTTATCTTTTTAACTAAGGAATGTATTTTAGATATAATTGTGTTGAAGGTGAGGTAGATATCTCACTGCTTCTTGCTATCCTCTTATATCTTAGAGATATAATGTTTAACAGAAAATATCAACCATAATACAATACTCAACTCAAATTCACAAACTTCACAACTTTATATCATTTAAATTCACCCCCATAATACGTCTTTAAAACTCTGATGATCACAAATCTAGGCACAATTTATCACAATATACCTAAATTACATAATGCCAAGTTAATAACTCCTTAAATTATCAATAACATTACATATAATCTAAATTCTTCTTAATTTGACTTAGAATACAAATGTAGTGCCCTAATATTATGAAAATTGATAAAGAAACTTACTTAGACACAATTAAACTTAAAATTTATGCTTTAATATCTCTCATAAGTAATTTTGAGATCAAAATCCCAATCTATGCCTCTTTACTGCAAAAATTTGTAGAATGGGTTATGAATCATTTTTTTGTGTGTATGTTTTATGTTTAAAGGAAAGAGTTAGTGATTTGAAAGTTGAAATTATTATTTAAAGTTAAGATTGGCTCAAAATTTTGAGCTTAAAGGTAAGAATAATTAGCTTTTCTACCAATAAGTGCTTCTTTAAAAACCTTTTAGCTGGATGCCCCATAAAGCTATTTACTCATCCTAGATCTTCATTCCATACGTGCATAAAATAAAAGGAGATAAGGAATTAGTAGGATAATTCATTGAATCTCCTAGGTATGCATACTGCCAATAAGGAGGTAGGAAGTTAATGGCTTCAACTTCCCTTTTCCTTTTTTTTTATAGAAACACTATCTCCATTGGCATGCTCCTCTTTTTAATCCTTAAGTCCTTAATCTTTACATATTTCCACTTAATCAACATCGTAAGCTTTAAAGAATTCCTGCATATTATGGTCTCTTATGTCCATCCTAAACCAAACTTCATCAAGGAAAAGAGATCTTTCTAAAGTTTGATAGATGTGAAACTTAAATTTCTCTTTGCCTAACCTAAATATAAGTTTTTTTGTCACTATAATCAATCATATCCTCTCTAGAACCCAAGAATTGTCTCTTAAGGATGATGGGAACCGCACATCATACTTTATATCCAACATAATAAAATCTAATAGAAAGAAAATTTTTCCTACTTTTTACAAGTAGGTCATCCACAACCCTAATAAGATACTTAATGGAACAATTTATTACCAAGAGTGACACATTTATTAACTTACGTTCATTATTTTTAACTTCTCAAAAATTAATAAAGGCATTAGATTTACAGTAGCTCCTAAATCATATAGATATCTAAAAATCTTAAATCTCTAACTTTCCAAGGAGTGTTGAAACTCCCTGGATCCTTTCACTTTGTAGGTAAGTTGTTGTTTATTATGACACTACCCTCTTCTGTCAAAGGCACTATAGCATAGTCATTTAACTTCTTCTTATTAGAGATGATCTACTTCAAGAACTTCACATGTGTTGAAATCTAATATAATACTTTGATGAATGGCAAGTTGATATTTAACTTATTTAATACCTTTGAAATTATGTTGAATTTATCCATATTTATATTTATATTAAGCCTTTGAGGGTATGCAATTGG
>JAOQMS010000004.1:14971103-14990409 GCA_027563885.1 Erythroxylum longipes | reverse complement strand
TTTCCTAATTTCTCGATTGATCGCCCGTGTACCAATTTCCAAAATCCAACCCGTTCTATGGAAACGGGATGTTACACCAAGTATGTGTCAGAAGCCTATAGAAAGGAGAAGTGGAAGTAATTTCTGAACCTGAAGCAAAGAAACCTGTCTGTTGCTGAGTATGACAGAGAATTTAATGGACTTAGCAAGTATGCACCTGAACCTGTACTTATTGAGGAGTTCTAGTGTCATCAGTTTAAGGATGGTTTAAATGATTTGATTAAAGAGCATCTGGCAGCAATTACTATCTTACAACAAGTGAGTTACCATTAGCTGGTATAAGCTGCCGTGAAGATAGAGAAGCAAGAGATGGTTAGAAGAGAAAGGGGTTAGAGAAGAGATTTATTAGAAGAGGTCAGTCCTCGGGTAAGAGAAGTCGTGAAGGTTCCTCCATTGCTCCAGAATTTACTCAGAGATATGTAGCTAGGGGAAAGAGACAATACTTTCCTTTATCGGCTGATTCTAGTAGGGGTTCTCCTATGGGCCAAGGTTCTGGTGCTTCGAAGTGCCCTTATTGCTCTAAACATCATTGGGGTACTTTTTTGAGAGCTACAGGTGCATGTTATTGATGTTTTCCAATTGTCCTATGAGACAGCCTCAGAGATCACAAGCTAGTAGAGAGGTTTCTCATACATCTGCCCGAAATAGAGGATGCGGTAGAGGTCGTGGAGGATTTGAACAGAGTAGACCTAAGCTAGGTACTATATCAAAAAATATTAATTGATCGGATGTGCCATCTGCTACAGTTTGAGCTTATGCTTTGAAAGCTCGTGAGGATCAGGATGCACTTAAAGTCATTGTAGGTACTATTTTTCTCTTCATTTTGAAATGCATCCTTTGATTGGTCCTAGATCCACTCATTCTTATATTTCTATTGGAGTAATTTTTTATGAAGTGATGCTTGTAGATCAATTAAAGTATGATATTCATGTAACCAATCCTCTAGGTAGTAGTGTGTTGGTTAATTAGTTTTATAGAAACTGTCCTGTTATGATCTAAGGAAGTGAATATTTAGAGGATCTGATTAAATTGCTTGTTCATAAATTTGATTTGATTTTGGGTATGGATATCCATGCATCAAGCAGTGGTTGACTATTGTGCTAAGACAGTTGTGCTTAGGAAACCTAATCAATTTGAAATAGTAATGTATGGCATCCGCACTAGTTCTTTAGCTAATGTGGTATTTACTATGCAAGCTCGAATTATGATTGATTCAAGGAAAGAGAGTGTGAAACTACAAGATATTCCAATGGTGAATGAATTTTTAAATGTGTTTCCTTATGAGCTACCTAGACTCCCTCTTGAAAGGGAAGTAGAGTTGTCTATTGAAGTTATGCCTGGTGTTGCTCCTATATCCAGAGCACCGTATATGATGACTCCTACTGAATTGAAGGAGTTGAAGGTTTAAATGTAAGAGTTATTAGATAAAGGTTTCATTTGACCCAGTGTCTCACCCTAGGGAGCACCAGTTTTGTTTGTTAAGAAAAAAGATGGTACTCTTTAGATGTGCATTGATTATAGGCAACTGAACAAAGTCGCCGTGAGAATTAGTATTCATTTCCAAAGATAAAAGATCTATTTGATCAATTGAAAGATGCAAGAGTATTTTCAAAGATAGATCTGCGATCAGGATACTATCAACTTTGGGTTAAAGATTTGAATGTTCTGAAGGCTGCATTTAGGACCCGTTATAGACATTATGAATTCTTAGTAATGCCATTTGAGTTAACTAATGCTCCAGCTGCGTTTATGGATCTGATGTATAGAGTGTTTAGGCCCATTTTGGATCAGTTTGTAGTGGTTTTTATAGATGACATCCTGGTCTATTCCAAGAATAAGCATAATCATGTTGAGCATCTGCGGGTTGTGTTACAAACCCTACGGGAAAAGCAATTGTATATGTTGGATCGAAAATAAAAACATGCTTGGTTTGGCTAAACGGTAGATTTCAAAACTTTTTCCGAAATCAAAACATAGCGGAAGCGTAAACACCAAATCAACATGCTTTAATCCATACATGATACAGTATAAGGAAAATAAATATAATAAGAACAAGATCAGAATATTACTGAACCCTCACTATAGCTTTGACTCCTTGCTGCTGTGTCCTCAACCAATCTGATTGACTAATTGCTCTCCTTGGACAACTTAGTTATCAAGATCCTTTGGTGGGAAAGGAGAAGAAAAATTAGATAGCAAACTTTTTGCTATTTTCGGCTGATGGGAAAGAACGAAAATGAGACATTGTCATATTCTTACGTTCAGCTAGTACAAAGAGCAAAATGGACAGAGCTTCCTGTTGCTATATCCGAAGAAACGTGTTTTAGGAAAAATAATGTTTTAGGAAAAATAATGGAGAGACACCAAGCCAAGAAACACTTGCGTCTTTTCCCTTACAACACCTTAGATGTTAATGGGAGAGAGTGAGTGTTTAACAGCCATGCATGCTTATTTTAGCATCACATGCTAAAAGACATGCATGCAAAAATGAGCTGTTAACGTATTCTTTGTAAAAGGACGTAAGCTAAAGAGAGAGTGGAGAGACTAAACAATAAAGCACTCATTCATTACTCTCCACTCACATCTTCGGTACATGCATCATAAAATGAGCATTCGATCAAGGTTAATTGAAAAGAATCATTCCAAAGCCAATACTTGTACGTTACCTTTCATCTTTAAAGGCCACTCATAATGGCTTGGAAGAGAGTGAAGACAGATAGCAAATAACACACCACTCCATTCATGTACAGTTTTTTATCTAGTAAAAACCATTAAACAACTTAATAATAATGAGCTTTACTTTAATTGCCACTACATTACAATACTTTCATGCTTTCAAAAGCAAGCTATTAAACTATTTAATAATGAAATAAGCATGAGTTTTGCTCCTTTTTTTAAACAATTTTAATTCAATTAATCTAATTAATTAAATCAAAATCCAGCCCAATATTAAATGTTCCTTTGAGCTTATAATTAGTGCAAGCCCAACATTTATTTATAGGCTTAAAAATTATTTTAATTTACTCTTAATTAAATTGGTCTGGTCTTATTAGCCCGAATCCAATTCGTCTGATTATCTCCAAACTATCTCATTTTCTTTCCAATAACATCCGTTTATTTTTCTTACCTTCCTTGATAACCTTCCTAGAAGCCACGTGGGGAATCTAATTGGACTTAAATAATCCAAGCTCCAATAAGCCCGGAATTAATTTAATTCTCATTAGAATTAATTCCGACTCATTAACCCAAAGTCATTTCACTAAAGACACTTGAATGAACTCTTGAATTACTTAAAATTATGAGAAAACGATGGCCAATCGTAAACTCTATCATGAACCATATTATAGCCATCCGCACAATAAAGGTTAAAATTACCATTTTGCCCTTATGTTGGTTTTACCTTCCAAATCTCCCGTTTCACTCTATATGGTGATTAACACACAAGATCTAATCTTGGTGTTAAGACTTGATAGGTAGCTAGTCCATCAAACTACTGGTGCCAGTTTAATCACCAATTTTCGTAAAACATCTAGAAGTGATTATATCACTATAAACTCTTTATTTGAGTGAATGTTCTCTTATGCATGTTTAAATTAATAATTCCAACATGCAGACACTAGATTGATACCCTGTAAAAATCTATTTCGATCATATGAAGAATTATAACGAAACGCATGACTTCACCACTCATCAAGATTGTGGTTCGTAATAAACGAATGCAAAGGTGTATGTTTTAAGATTTAAGTAACGACCTACTTTATTCTTTAAAAACATACGAAATTCTAGATTCATTTAATAGTGCCATTACTTATAGTAGACTACTATCATGATTTGAAACTCATCATTCCCTTGAAGTAAACTCCTTTACTTACACGAAGGTAAATCACAGCACTACAGTCTAAACTGTAATCAAGCGACCAACTTGATTATTCGGCTATGAATCAATTAATTTATATTCTAATAATATACATGTTTCCCATACATCTCCCTGTATAAGTATATTACTTACAAAAAAACCTTGGTACCGTATGGCTAGTTATATTATGCTCAGATAAATAAAGCCAAACTCTTTTGTTTTATTAATAACAAAAATTTTCATTACAATATTATAACTAGAATAAAATTAAGTTATATATAAGTATACTTGCTTTCCAGGGCACTATATTTACATAACCCTAACAATCTCCCACTTGCCCTAAAGGAAGTTTGACATATCCTTCATTCCCATACCTTCTAAGTGACCCCTTAAAGCTCTGTTGTGACAGCATGTTCGTGAATGGATCAGCAAGGTTTTGATCTGTGGGAATCTTTACCACATCCACCTCACCACGTTGTATTATCTTCCTTATGAGATGATACTTTCTCTCAATGTGTTTGGCGGCTTTGTAGTTCTGAGTTTCTTTAGAATTAGCCACTGCCCTAATTCACAATAAAGTGTAATGGCCTTTTTCGCCTCAGGAAGTACCTCCAAATCCTTTATGAACTTGCGGAGCCAGACTTCTTCCTTTACTGCTTCATAAGCAGCAACATGCTTAGCTTCCATAGTCGAATTAGCAACACAAAATTACTTGACACTCCTCCATATTATGGCTCCACCTTCCAAAGTAAATATAGAACCAAAAGTTGATTTCTTAGAACCAACATCTGATTGGAAATTAGAATCTGTATATCCTATCGGAATAAGGTCATTTCTAGAGTAAACAAGCATTAAGTTCTTCATCCTATGAAGATACTTCAGTATGCATTTGACCACAGTCCAATGCTCCATTCCTGGATTGGACTGGAATCTGCTTACCAGTCCCTCTGCGTAACAGATATCCGATCTAGTGCAAAGCATAACACACATTAAACTTCCTACTACCAAAGCATATGGAATGTTGCACATGCGTTCGACCTCCTTTTGGGTCTTAAGTACTTGCTCCTTTGAAAGTTTGATTCCATGCAAGATTCCAAGAGGGGTTTCATACCAACTACTGAAGCATAAGGAATGTTATGCATCCATTCGAGCTCCTCTTGGGTCTTAGGTTCTTGCTCCTTCGAAAGTTTGATTCCATGTCTAGTAGGTATGAAACCCCTCTTGGAATCTTGCATGGCAAACTTATTGAGCATGCTCTCAATGTAGGTTAGTTGAGATAAGGCTATTTTCTTGTTCTTACAATCCCTTATAAGCTTGATCCCTAGAACATAACTATTCTCTCCCAAATCCTTCATTGAGAACTGTTCATTCAGCCATCCTTTGACTGTACATAACATTCCTACATCATTCCTAATGAGCAGAATGTTATAAACATACAGAATTAAGAAAGTAACCTTGCCTTCTTGTATTCTTTTATAAACATAAGGATCATCTAGGTTTTGTATGAACCATAGGTTTGATAGCATTATCAAACCTAATGTTCCAAGACCTAGAAACTCGTTTAAGTCCATAAATGGACCTTTGCAATTTGCATACCTTATTCTCATTACTTGGCTTAACAAATCCTTCTGGTTAGGCCATATAAATTGTCTTGTTAAGTTTCCTATTAAGAAATACGGTTTTGACATCCATTTTCCATATTTCATAATTGAAATAGGTTGCTATGGCCAAAAGAATTCTGATGGACTTAAGCATGGAAACCGAAAAAAAAGTCTCCTCATAATCTATCCCTCCTTTTGAGTATAGCCCTTAGTTACCAATCTAGTTTTAAAAGTCTCTACATTTCCATGTAATCCTTTCTTCCTTTAAAGATCCATTTACACTCTATAGATTTTACACCTAGTGGTAGATCTACAAGGATCCAGACTTCATTGGCATATATGGAATCTATTTCTGATTCCATTTCCTTGAGCCACTTTTCCGCATTAATGTCATTAATAACCTGTGTATAAGTAATGGGATCCATTACTTCTTCATCTTAGATGGCAATTATGCCTTCTCCTAGACCTAGATATATGTCTGGTTGTCTCACAACTTTCCCACTACGTCTAGGTACTACTTGACATTTAGGATGCTCTTCCGATTTAACTCCTGAATCCATTTCGACATCTTGTTCCGCTATATCTGAATTAAGTCTTGGACCAAATGAAATAGCTAACTCCTTTAGTACTACTTCACTTCTTCCTTTGTGATTTCTCATAAATTCTTCCTCTAAGACGGTCGCATTTGTCCACACAAATACATTCCTATCTTAAGGACTGTAAAAATAGTACCCTCGTGTACCCTTATGATATCCTACAAATAAACATACTTCTGACCTTAGTTCCATCTTTGTGGATTCAGGCTTTAGAACATGGGCTGGGCAGCCCCAAGTCCTCAAGTGCCACAAAGAAGGCACTCATCCAGTCCACAACTCCCTAGGCATTTTAGGCACCAATTTTGATGGACCAAAGTTAAGAAGATAAGTTGCCGTTTGTATGGCATATCCCCATAATGATTCTGGAAGGCTAGCATAGGACATCATTGATCTTACCATTTCCAATAGAGTTCTATTCCTTCTCTTAGCTACACCATTCTATTGAGGTGTTCTGGGAGTTAACAAGCTAGAAACAATTCCATTGTCAATTAGGAATTGTTGGAACTCTCTAGATAAGTACTCATCACGTCGATCCGATCGAAGTTGTTTTAATGGCTTGCCAAGTTGCTTCTTAACTTTAGCTTTGAATTCCTTGAAATTTCCAAAGGAGTCACTCTTTTCGTGCATCAAATATAGATATCCATGTCTAGAGTCATCTTCTATAAAGGTTATAAAGTATTTACAACCTCCTCTAGCTTGTACGTTCATGGGCACACACACATCAGTATGTACCAAGTCCATCATAGATTCAGATCTATTTCCTTTGGAAGGAAATAAGGCTGTGGTCATCTTTCCTGCAATACAAGACTCACAGGTGGGTAATGGACCATTGCCAGGCCCGTAAGGATCCTATCCTTCACTAACCTGTCAAGTCTTTCTGGTTGACATGACCCATCCTTAAATGATATAGATATTTTGAATTAATGCTAGAGTTATTGGATTTTCTTGGTTTTATTAATTCTATGGTGTTTAGTGAGCCTGTCATAGGTTCTAAAAAGAACAATCCTTGTTTAATTACAAATAAAATCCTTATTCTCATATATTGAAACAACCTTTTTAAAATATAAGGAATAACTAGATTTTATTAAACAAAAAACAAAAATCATGTTCCTTACAACCATTGGGATGTAATATACATCCTCTAAAAATAACCTATGACCACTAGGAAAGTCTAAGATAACTACTCCCATTGCTTCTGCCAAAACGTAGGATACATTCGCTATCTTGACTTGAAATTGGCCTTTAAGCTGTCCTTTCCTTTATTAAAACTCCTGTATGGAATTGCAAATATAGTCGATGGCTCCTGAATCTAATTTCCAAGAATCATATGAATCTGTCATATTTCTAGTTCCTAACAAACTTAGGAAACCCATACCTTGTTTGCTCTGTAGGTTCTCAAGGTAGACCACGCAGTTCCTCTTCCAGTGGCCCTTCTCACCACAGTGGAAACACTTTCCCTTAGTGTCCTCTTTGGCCTTCTTTTTTATGGGTTAGGCCTTGACCCCTGTTTGGGCTTTCCCTTTCTTTGCACCCTTCTTCTTTTGCTTGCCTTATCCTTGGGCTTAGAAGAAGATGCAACATGAGTCTCTGGCCCATTGGCCCTGATATTTAATATCTCCTCCGTATTCTGGAGGGTATTCATCAACTCACTCAAGGTGTAATTCTTGGTGTTGAGCTCATAGTCTAACTTAAACTGCTGAAAAAGAAGAGTTTAACTGTTGATGATCATGATCATCTGTGTTTCCGCATCCATTTCCACCCCAAGCAACTCTGCCTTAGTAATCATAGAGATTACCTTAAGCATGTAATATCGCACCAGTTCAACAGGCTTTTGTCTGAGATTGAGAAAGGTTTGGATAGCTTTCACCATTGTAGACTTGGTCGACACACCAAACATCTTATGCAGGTGATGGACCATTGCACTGGCATTTTTCATACATGCAAGTTGCTTTTACAACATTACGCTGACAGAAGCTAGAATATAGCACTTGGCAATCTTATCAGCTTTCTGCCATCACTCATGTTGCTGGACTTACTCAGTAGTTGATTTGTCAATTGGAGGTGTAAGTTTATTATCCTTAATACTCATGAAATTTGTTCATATTGGAGAATGATGTTGAGGTTACGTCTCCATTCATTAATTTTTTGCCCACTTTCCAATTTGTTATTAGTCAAGAGCATTGTGAGAGGATTCATATTGTGGTGATTATGTTTGAAAATATAAATTATTAGAGAATGAGCATACTAGTCAAAATTATTGGAACTTTGTATAAAATCATGATGCATGTATGCATGATGATAGATTTTAAAAAACTTAAAAAATAAATAAATCTTTATACGATGGTTATTTTTCTTATTTATAATGAACTAAGTGACGGTGGGCCATCTTATCCATTAAAAGAAAAACTGAGACCCTCCCACTTAAAAAGCTACTAAGCATCTTCATGCCTAACTTTTTGAGAAGCGCTATAATTTAGTCTATGCATTTATCAACAGAGCTACGGTGGGCAGGTTATTGATAAACCATGTTGAGTGTGCAACCATTTGATTCATCCACTAAAGGTACTTACAAACCATGTCTCGGTGGGAGATCACATTTGCTATCAATAAGTAGACTTATCCTTTAGGAGACTCAAACTATGCAAGATCTAGGATTCTTATCCTCCAGTGGGGAGTAACACTTCACCATATGCAAATGGGCCATCTTATGGAGACCGTGGAATCTCACATGAGCATCCTCTCCCAATTAATCTTTTTTGGTCTTTAATTTTTAATAATTACCTTCTTGTCTAGATGCAATTTATTAACCATCCTATATTGTTTCATTATATATCTCATACATAATGAATGCATGGCAAAACCTAGGGTTGGCAATTTTTCTAAATGGCATACATTCACATAATATCACATATTATTTGTATCCATTCATCCATTCATCTCATGAATTAAATAGCTATTTTTGGTTGCCCATCCTAGAAAAATAAAAGAAAATTACAAGGCCTTTAGGCTCAAAAATTCTTCTTAGACTTGGATTTTCTGCTTCGAACACTTCGCTTGCTTGTCCCGGGCCATTCGGTAAAAATGAGTTAATGGCATTTTTCTTTAAAAAATTGATTTTTAAATAGTAAAACAAAAATTCTAGCACTTGAAAAAAATCTAGAATTAACATAATTTAATCAAAATAAAAACGACCATTAACACAAAATAAAACCCGAAAACATTTACCTACTTTTCTTCGATCCATGGTGGCTCCGTATTCAAAATTATAAAATTTTTACATTGCGAAAATAATGAAAGCAAAAAAATAAGTAAAAGAGGAAACATGACGATGATAGGCCACCCTCCTTGTTACTAACCAGTCGTAGAAAACTTATAGGTAAATCGATTTTCTATGGACAACCAAAAGAGCAAACCAAAACATACACAACATATAATTTTATCACGTAAAAAATTGCAGCATACATAATGTAATATAATTGCCAACCCTTGCCACATATAGGAACTGAATCATGTATAATAAAACTGGCTCTGATACCTGTTATTGGATCGAAAATAAAAACATGCTTGGTTTGGCTAAATAGTAGATTTCAAAACTTTTTCCGAAATCAAAACATAGCGAAAGCGTAAACACTAAATCAACATGCTTTAATCCATATATGATACGGTATAAGGAAAATAAATATATTAAGAACAAGATCGAAATATTACTGACTCTTCGCTACAACTTTGATTCCTCGCTGATGTGTCCTCAACCAATCCGATCTACCACTTGTTCTCCTTGAAAAACTTAGTTATCAAGATCTTTGGTAGGAAAGGAGAATAAAAATTAGATAGCAAACTTTTTGCTATTTTCGGCTGATTGGAAAGAACAAAAATGAGACATTCTCATATTCTTATGTTCGGCTAGTACAAAGAGAAAAATGGAGAGAGCTTCCTTTTTCTATATCCGAAGAAACGTGTTTTAGGAAAAATAATGGAGAGACACCAAGCCAAGAAACAATTGCGTCTTTTCCCATGCAGCACCTTTGACGTTAATGGGTGAGAGTGAGTGTTTAAAAGACGTGCATGCAAAAAAGAGCTGTTAACGTATTCTTTGTAAACGGACGTAAGCTAAAGAGAGAGTGGAGAGACCAAACAATAAAGCACTCATTCATTACTCTCCACTCACATCTTCGGTACATGCATTATCAAATGAGCATTTGATCAAAGTTAATTGAAAAGAATCCTTCCAAGGCCAACACTTGTACGTTACCTTTCATCTTTAAAGACCACTCATTATGGCTTCGAAGAGAATGAAGAGAGATAGCAAATAACACACCACTCCATTAATGTATGGTTTTTTATCTTTTAAAAGCCATTAAACAACTTAATGATCCTGAGCTTTGCTTTAATGCCCTCTCCATTACAATACTTTCGTGCTTTTAAAAGCCAGCTATCAAACCATTTAATAATGGAAGAAGCATGACCGAATTCTACACCTTTGTAGAATTCGGTTTTGCTCCTTTTTTAAAAAACAATTTTGATTCAATTAATTTAATTAATTAAATCAAAATCCAACCAAATATTAAATGTTCCTTTGAGCTTATAATTAACAATTAATTAGTGTAAGCCCAATATTTAATTATAGGCTGAAGACCCAATTTAATTAACTCTTAATTAAATTTTTCTAATCTTATTGGCCCAAATCTAATGCATCTCATTCTCTCCAAATTGTCTCATTTTCCTTCCATTAACATTTATTTATTTTTCTTGTTTTCCTTGATAACCTTCCTAGAAGTCACATAGGGAATCTAATTGGACTTAAATAAACCAAGCTCTAATAAGCCCAGAATTAATTTAATTCCCATTAGAATTAATTCTGACTCATTAACCAAATATCATTCCACTAAAAACACTTGACTGAACTCTTAAATTACTTAAAATTATGAGAAAACAATGTACAATCGTAAACTCTATCATGAACTACATTATAGCCATCCGTACAACAAAGGTTAAAATTATCGTTTTGCCCTTATGTTGGTTTTACCTTCTAGATCTCCCGTTTTACTCTACATGGTGATTAACACACAAGATCTAATCTTGTTGTTAAGACTTAATGAGTATCTAGTCCATCAAAATACTGGCGCCAGTTTAATCACCAATCTCCGTAAAACATCTAGAAGTGACGATATCACTATAAACTCTTTATTTGAGTGAATGTTCCCTGATGCATTTTTCAATTAATAATTCCGACATGCAGACACTAGATTGATACCTTTTAAAAATCCATTCCGATCATATCAAGAATTATAACGAAACACATATGAGTTCACCATGGTTCGTAATAAACGAATGCTAACTTGTATGTTTTAAGATTTAAGTAACGACTTACTTTATTTTTTAAAAACATACGCGATTCTAGAATCATTTAATAGTGCCATTACCAATAGTCAACTACTATCATGATTTGAAACTCATCATTCTTTTGAAGTAATCTCCTTTACTTACACGGAGGTAAATCGCAACACTACAGTCTAAACCATAATCAAGTGACCAATTTGATCATTCGACTGTGAATCAATTAATTTAGATTCTAATAATATACATGTTTCCCATACATCTCCATGTATATGAATATTACTTACAAAAGAACCTTGGTACCTTATGACTAGTTATACTATGCTCAGACAAATAAAACTAAACTCTTTTGTTTTATTAATAATAAATATTTTCATTACAATATTGTAACTGGAAGAAAATTAAGTTATATATAAATACACATGCTTTTTAGGGCACTTTATTTACATAACCCTAGCAGTACACTAAGCGGAGTAAGTGTGATTCCTAGCTTCAGGAGGTATCTTTTCTAGGACATGTTTTTTCTTCTCAAGGGATCAGAGTTGATCCTAGTAAGATTGGATCATTTGTTAACTAGAAGCCACCACGGAGTGTGACAGAAATGAGAAGCTTTTTGTGTTTTGCAAGTTACTATCGTTGGTTTGTGAAGGGATTCTCGGTGATAACATCTCCTTTGACTAAACTCTGCTAGATGTCAAGTTAGTTTTGATCAACTAAAAAGAATGCTTACTAAAGCTCCTATACTGGCTCAACCTACTTCTGGTAAGGAATATGTTATGTTTAGTGATGCATCTAGAAATGGTTTGGGTTATGTTTTAATGCAGGATGGGGAGGTAGTTGCATATGCCTGGAGGCAACTGAAGCCCCACGAATAGAACTACCCTACACATGATCTTGAACTTACAATGGTAGTGTTTGATTTGAAAATATGGTAGCACTACTTGAATGGTGAAAAGTGTAGGATTTTTACTGATCATAAAAGCTTGAAGTATCTGCTTACTCAGAAGGAACTTAATCTGAGACAACAATATTAGTTGGAACTGTTTAAAGATTATGACTGCATTGTGGATTACCATCCAGGTGAGGCGAACGTCGTGGCTAATGCCTTGAGTTGGAAGACTATTTCAGCATTATCAGTGCAGTAGAGTGAAAGAAGACTTGTATCTAATAAGGTTTTAATAGCTCAACTGAAAGCTAGGCCTACCTTGAGGCAAGAAATTTTTTATGCTCAGAAAGTTGATGATAAGTTACAATAACTTATTTTGATGACTTAGGAAAGCAAACAACCAGACTTTTTTGTTAAAGGATATGGTGATTTGTAATATAAAAATCGATTATGTATGCCAGCTAATGATGAATCGAAAAGAAAGTTATTGTGTGAGGCCCATAATACTATCTTTACAATGTATCCTGGTGGAAATGAGATGTATCAAGATCTAAAGCAACATTACTGGTGGTCAGGTATGAAACGTGATATAGTGGATTATGTATCCAAATGTTTGACATGTCAGCAAGTTAAAGCTAAGCACCAAGTTCCATCTAGTTTGTTACATCCTATCTCAATTCCTCAATGGAAATGAGATAACATTACTATGGATTTTGTTATTGGACTTCCTCTCACTCAAAGGAAGCATAATGCTATATGGGTGATTGTTGATAAGTTCACCAAATTTGCTCACTTTCTGCCTGTTCATCCTGATTATTCACTAGATAGGCTTGCAACCTATATTGTGAAAGATACTAAAGTGAAAGTTTAAGTTATCCAACAAAGATTGAAAGCTACTAGTGATAGGCAGAAGTCCTATGCTGATTTAAAAAGAAAAGATATTGAGTATTAAGTAGGTGATAAGGTATTCCTGAAACTATTTCCATGGAAACACATACTTCGGTTTGGGAAGAAAGGTAAGCTCAACCCATATTATATTGGTCCTCATGAAATTCTTAAGAGTCGGACTAGTGGCTTATTAATTAGCTCTTACTAAAGAATTGGCCAAGTTGCATGATATGTTTCATGTTTCTATATTGAGAAAATATCGATCTGATGATACACACAAGATTCCTGTGCAAGAAATTCAAGTATAACCAAATTTGACTTATGAAGAAGGGTCTGTATCTATTTTAGCCAGAAAAGTCTGCCAGCTCAGAAATAAGCAAATACTGGTTAAAGTACTCTGGCAACACCATGGACTCGAAAAAGCAACTTGGGAACTAGAATCAACCATGAGAGCTCAATATCCTCAGCTATTCTCATTAGGTATGAATTTTGAAGATGAAATTCTTTTAAGGGGGAGAGAATTGTAAGGCCCCACATTATACCCTACTTGAAATGTTACATATTAATGAAATTATATGTGATAGGTGTTAAAATTATGTTATGATTGTAAATTGCATATGTCTTGAATTTTGGTTTAATAGATCATACTTAGTGAGTTGGAATTAATTGTTACCATTATAGAATTGAGTTATTAAAATGGACATTTGGAATAGGAAAATTGTCAAGTGGCAAGATAAGTTGGTACATGAAAATTAGTATGACTAAGCCTATACTTTGAATGACATTTAGCAACATTGGTTGAGTGGCAAGTAGCCTAATTTAATTGTGACATTTGGCAGCCATACATGAAGACATATAGATGGCTTCATTAAAGGACATGTAGCTTACCTCTATGTGTGACATGTGGCTTGAATAAATCAAGAACACTTAGCGTCCAAAGAGTGAGGTGGGTGATAAATCATCCTTCCTTCATTCTCTTCACTTTGCTCCTCTCCACCGAAACCTCTCACTCTCTCTTAACTTCTGAAATTTTGTTTGATTTTGGATCAAATTCAATTGGAATCTTTGTAAGCTACTGCATCAAGAAGTAGGTCCTGCTATTTTAAGTGTTATTGTCATGTTAGTGTTGAAATTTGCACCTTGATCTTAGATATATACTGATTGCTTGGAAGGGTTGGATTAACTAGTTCTTTGGAGTTGGAATTTGAAGTTAAACATGTAAGGGAATTCTAAACTTGATAGCATGTATTCATACAATTGTTATGATAATTGAATTGGCATTAAATATGTGTTAAGATGTTGGTAATTGAGTGATGGAAAAATGATGCTTTTATAATAATGTCTGTTTTGGTTTTAATACATGAAGGACTATGGTTGCGAGCTATCAAGTGAATGGTTTTGAGTTAGAATTGGACATAATTTTGATAAGTGATTGAAGCATGTATAAGGTGTAATTAAGATATGATATATGCATTGAAATGAGGGTGATTAGAATTTGGAATGAAGATTTTGAATATAGAAATTTGTAAGAAAATAGGCTAGGTCATGTTCGTGGTGCCTAATCCATGATTATGGACAGATGCTGTAGCTTCTGTCACGATCGTGGGCAATACTTAGCAAGGATAAATGTTGGTTTTAGATAATTGTCGGACTATATATGGTTAAGGTACTTAATAATTATTTAACTAAACTTACTTGAGCTTAAAAATAAACTTAGATGATGTTAGATTAGTTGAGTAGAAGTTAATCTAGTTATGGACAATTAATTGAGGTAATGATTTAAATAATGTGTGATTATTTAATAATGTGTCTAATGTAACATGTATGGTATGTTAAAGATGAATATGTTCTTAAAAAAACAAATGTATTCTGAAGGTTTTATGTGATTTGAATTGGATATGATGTTATGTAATATGTAATGATTTAATGTTACATTGATATGTTGATGCAAATGCTTATGTTTATAAGGCGTATTGAGTTTGATTAAAAGGGAATGAATATGTTCAATTTAAGAAAAACGTAATAAAGACATATGTTATATACTAAATTATTTGCTTGTGATTCTGAAATCTGAAATGGATTGTTTTAAAACTATTAAGTCCTAGTAGTGGGTAAATAGGCATGCATAGAAGTTTCTGCAGCTGCTCCTGCTACACTTCGATGTCGACTGATATTGACACTCTAGTGTCTCCTTGTATAAACACTTCAATGTCTGAGACATAAGTCTCTCCTGTCTTGTGATACCAATTATAGGTACCTCTTGTTTTGATCCCATTACCCACTTTTGTAAAAGAATTAACAGGCTATCCTAGTTTGTATTATGATACATGTTAGATTATGTTATAAACAAGTTTTGATCCGAAATAAGATAAATTTTGATTTGATACAAAATGAATTATGATTTGATATAAGTTCTGATATGTTCACTATTATGGAACAATAATGCTTTATTTTAAGACTTGTGCATTTTATTATGAAGCAATGACTTTTTGTTTTAATATTGTATGTTTTGTTCTGTATTAATGAATCATAAACTATTTTAAGACACGTAATGTTTGGGTTGCTCTTGAATATGAACAATTAAATACTGTTTATGATATGATTTGATTATGAACATGTGAATGTTGGACACATGTTAGAAACAATTGCCATTTTATATATTGTTTAGTAATTCCTCACCAAGCTATATACGTAGCACGGTGGATTTGCCTCTGTGTAGGTTCTGACAAAAAGACTCAAGGCTAAGACAGCTGCAGTGGCCAATAAGGGAATTGATATGCTTGGAAGATGTTTTGTTTGAGTTGTTTTTGAGTTGTATCTTATAATATGAGTCATTTTGTATTTTGTGTAAATGGTTTGCAAAAACTTTAATAGATAATGTATTTAGATTTAAGGCATGTATATGATAAGGACATTGTATATATTATGTTTTGTATATAACACAACTTATGTAATGTAAAGTATGTTGCCTTATTTTATTTCCAATGTTGGAATAATATGGTATGTTTTAAGTATGTTTTGTGTGGCATCTATATATTCTTTTAGGGAGTATTTGGGTGTTACACAATGCCTCCAAAGATACGGGTCATCCCATATGTAATGCTTGGCTTCACTCTATAGCTTATCCCTCTGAGGCTTTGACAAACCATCAGGTAATTTGTTAGTAACTAAAAAATTGACAATGTCTGCATACTATGGTGATGTTACATTGGCAGAAAATAATTGCTCATCCAGAAAGGTTTCTCATAGAGGGATATCATCTTCTTCCTTTATCAAATGGATGAGATGGTCTGCCACCACGTTTTCTACTACCTTCTTATCTCTGATCTCCAAGTTGAATTTCTGAAGAAGGAGAATCCATTTGATTAACCTTAGTTTTGCTTCTTTCTTTGTAAGCAAGTATCATAAAGCTACATGGTCAGAATAAACAATCACTTTAGCACCAAACAAATATGTTCTAATTTTTTCCAAAGAAAAAACCACAAAAACCAATTCTTTTTCAGTAGTGGAATAACTCAATTGAGCTGGGTTTAGAGTCTTTGAAATACAGTAGATAGCATGCAAAACTTTTTCCACTCTTTGTCCTAGAACCACCCTGTTGCATGATCTCTCACATCACATAGGATCTCGAAGGGGAGGTTCCAATCTAGTGGTTGAATCAATGATGGGGATGTCAGAAGCTCCTTAAGTTTGTTGAATGCTTCCCACTTGTCGTCAAACTCAACGGAGACATCTTCTTGTAGAAGCTTGCATAGTGGTACGGCTAGCTTCGAAAAGTCCTTAATGAACCTTCAATAAAAACCTGCATGCCTAAGAAAAGAACGTACTTCCCTCACAGTAGAGGGCTAAGGTAAAGAAGAAATAAGATCAACTTTAAACTTGTCTACTACAATACCCTTAGCAGATATCACATGGCCTAAAACTATACCATAATCCACTATAAAATGACATTTTTCCCAGCTCAGCATAAGGTTAGTTTCTATACATTGTTCTAAGATAATGGAAATATTCTTAAGACATTCATCAAAAGAAGATCCATACATACTAAAATCATCCATGAATACCTCAATAATGTTCTTAACATATTTGAAAAAAATGCTTACCATACACCTTTGAAACATGATAGGTGCATTACATAATCTGAATGGCATCTTTTAGTATGAGAACTATCAAATGGGCATGTAAATATGGTCTTCTACTAATCTTCCGGTGCAACCGGGATATGAAGATAAGATAAAAAACCATCTAAAAAGTAATAATAGTCATAGCCAGCCAATCTCTCAAGCATCTAATCAATAAAAGGAAGGGGAAAGCGTTCTTTACGAGTAGTAGAATTTAACTTTCTATAATCAATACTTACTTGCTACCTGGTTTACACCACAATGGTGATTCCAGATTTCTTTGGAACCACCTGGGTACGACTTACCTACTTATTATTAGAGATCGGATAGATCACCCTAACATCGAGAAGCTTCAACACCTCTTTCTTCAAAACTTCCATCATTGGGAGATTCAGCCTATGCTGAGCTTGCCTTGAAGCTTTTGCATCCTCCTCCAACAAAATGTGGTGCATGCATATGGAAGGGCTTATCCCTTGGATATCTATGATAGTCCACCCGATGGCCTTTTTGTGCCCTCTTGGCATTTGAGCTAGCCTCTCCTCTTAATTTGAAGTCAACTCCACCGAAATGATCACTGGGAGAGTCTGTTTATCTCCCAAATAAGCATACTTTAGGTGTGTAGGTAATGACTTCAATTCCAATTTTGGTGCCTGCACATCAGAAGGTAACAACTTCTAGTGAGCTTCGGGTAGTTATATAGAAGCCAAATCATATCTTTTTTGGAAGTGTTACAACAATTTTAGCGTAGATTTCATTTCCATAAGCTCTTCTCCCATCTCAATATTAATGTTGGCTTCTACTTCCATATCCTTAGTCAAAACCATTTCTAATTGACCCTTGCAACTTAATTTAAACATTTCCTGTACCAAAGGATCAATCACATCAACAAAAAAACACAATGATCCTCAGGAGGATGTTTTATGGCATCAAAAATATTGAAATGGATCACTTCACCATCAATTTCCATTGTGAGCGTGCTCTCATGAACATCTATCCCAGTTTGAGCAGTATTAAGAAACGGCCTCCCCAATAAGATAGGTATCATATTGCATGAAGTGTCATCATTTAGATCCAAAACATGGAAATCTATAGTAAATATTAACTTATTCACCTGCACCAAAACATCCTGAACCACACCATTAAGATAAGTATCAATGCAGTAAGTCAATTGTATTATCACACTAGTTTCCTTTAAAGGACCCAAATTCAAAGAATCATAAATCGAATGAGGCATCATATTAATCGAAACACCCAAATTCAATATAGCTCTATTGATCACAGTATTCTTAATTTTGTAAGGAATGAAAAATATACTTGGATCCTGACATTTTGGAGGCATCTTCTTTCTAAATATCGCTGACACATTCTCACCCATCATCACTTTCTCATCACCCCTCAGTTTCCTCTTATGTGTACATAGTTTTTTGAGGAATTTAGCGTACCTTGGTACTTGCTTGATTGCCTCAAGCAAAGGTATATTTACTTCCACCTTTTATAACTTATCCAATATCTCTTTGTCCTACTCCCCCTTGTTTGTCTTGTCAATCTGCTCGAAAAAGGAGAAGGGTTAGTTTTAATAATATTGGGACTTTCTAAATTTACCTTCGTACTCAATGATAGATTTTTTCCTTTCCCAATTCCTTCTCGATCTCTTCCTCAGTAGCAATCCTTGGTAAGGTTCTCTTGGGACCCTCAATCTCCTTTCCGCTCCTCAGGGTTATAACATTTACATTCTTTAGGTTTACCTTAGGTCGGGATAGCAGTTTTCCTCCGCTTTGTGATTCTAGGTGATTGGACCTCACTTCCATTTGACCCATTTGGTTTTCCAAATTTTGTATGCTTAATTTTGATTCCTGATGGATTTGCTATACACTCTGATTAAGCTGCAATATACTCTGTAACATTCCGTTTCCAGATAACGGGTTGAATTATGAAAACGGGTACATGAGAGATTAATCGGAGAAATTAGGAAAACACATCTC
>JAOQMS010000004.1:14952217-14962811 GCA_027563885.1 Erythroxylum longipes | reverse complement strand
GATATTTAGGTATAAATCTGACTATGTTTACGGTCGTATATTACTCCCTAGCACTTATATTTGTAAGCAATCCAAGGATACATAAATATGTCAATGTACTAATTTGTATACAATAAAAGGTTAAAAAGGAAATCTCTCTCACCCTTGTAATTGAATATATCCTAGGGCATACTGTAGTTGTACAAATTTGTAATCTAATACAGCTAATTATGCCCACATCATCATTATTATAAAATTCTTAAGAAAGCATAGTGAAACATAAAGTTTTATTCCTCTCAAAATCTATCAATTAGACTATAAAACATTCTAAACCTTTAACACATAGCAAAATCAAAAAATGGCCTCTCAACAAAGAAGGGCCCAGCAACGAGTAATTGAAAGTTGAATGAATGTTTTCCCTTACAATTTCATATATAAGATGTACCATAGGAAATGCCCAAGAACAAGCATAAAAATCAATGTAGGAAATCAAAGTACTTTGGCTTAGCTCATCTTATGTTAACAAAGATCAAGCTTCTTCTGGAAACCTGTACATTAGTAGTGTTTAAATTTGTAAATTTCGTGTTCCTATTAATAGCTATGTAAGGGTAGGAATACATAGTTTAACTGGTCCTTACAAGTTTTAAATTTCTATGCATTATCACAGAAGCAAGTCCATAAATAACAAATGGAACAGTAGAAAATTAAGATTTAATGTTCAGCAACATATATAAAGTAATTTCTGTGAAGAAAGGAAAATCAAAGAAACACAAATAACTAAACTGAATTGAAGAGAAAAGTTAACCATCATCAAAGGCAAGAAACAGTGATGCTTCAGCTGCCAAATACAAGTTGAGTTTTACTGAATTTGTTAACATGCCTGCATTGTACTTTGTGTGTTCTCGTTCACCTAATGTTTAATACAGCGAAAGTTCATAATGGAAGATTCATACTGAACAAAAATAATGGGGCATCTGGCTAAAAGAAAAATATTTGTTGTTCAGTAAATGATCTTTTCAAATTACTACAGCACTTGATACATAAAGAAATTGTAAGTATTCTTATTGATGGAGATGCAAGTACTATGAATCTGAGACTTATGTTACTAGTTATGTGTTCTTTCAGATAATGGATATATGCCATAGAAATTGACAATCAAGTGTTTGATTCTTATGGAAGAGCCTAATTGTAAGACATAAGAGTAAATAATTCTTATGGATAAATAACGCAATATTTATCCATTCCTAAGCCAACAATTTTACTCAATGACTAGACATAATTGTAAATAACGTGAGGACTTAAAATGGGTAAGCAGAAACCTGAGCAGAGCAGATCTGGAGGTCGATGCCAGCAAGGGGCTTCAAGTGCTGTTTGAGAATACTGGTGACTGCGAAGAAAGAGACAGCAAATGAACTTTGGAACATTTTCACAAACACTTTCCATTCATGAGACGTTTTAGGCTAGAGATGAACCAAACATAAAACTTAAACAATGACACAATGAAGGACGCTGGAGAGAAGAAGAAAATACCTTGATGACGATAACAGTGATTGGAGAAGACGATGACAATGGCCGGAGATGTAATGAAGGACGGAGAAGACATAAACGAATGACGATGTGCAGGTCGCGGGGGTTTCTATTACATAACCAAAACGACATCGTTTGGTTTAAACCTAAATGACGTCGTTTTGGTTACGTAAAAAAATTTCCGTGCGTCCCCTTCCCCAACTAGACGACATCGTGTTGTTTCTTAAGCCAACAGCGACGTTTTCTTCAATAAAACGTCGCGGTTTATCTTTTGCAATGTTTTATTGAAAAAATGTCGCCAAAAGTTACATAAATCCGCGACGTTTATATAAAACGTTACAGAAAAATAAGACTTTCGATGACGTTTCTAAAACGTCGCCAAAAGTCTCTACAATCCGCGACGTTTTATCCAAAAAAACGTCTCGAATTGTCTATAATTTTTGTAGTGCATATTACGTTCATTATTATAGCAATAGGTTTAAGATAGAACAATCATAATAATGTATTAAGATTATATATCCAAAACCTAGCTCAATCAACACAAACAACACAACAATTCGAAAAGAGAATACAATGTTAAAAGAATGAAATAGCTTAACCATGACTTGGTCCTGGTTAAATCAACATTGGAAAGTTAGCCTTCCATCTCCATATTCAAGCTATCATCATCAGCCATCATCTCCATCGCCACTGTTGGTATTGAAGAATAAAGAAAATATGAAAAGAAAATGAGAGAAAAATGTTTTCAGCTAGGCCTGTCCCCGATATCCCCTCTCCCGTCACAAAATTTTTCTTATGAAATAAAATTTAGGTTTAAATCGAGGGACACTTAGAATTAATAGGTACACCTGGCATTAATAGGACACTAGGTGAAAACCATGCCCGTGAGTTAATTCTCACGGGTGTGAGAACACACCTCATAGTTGTGCATGACCTTGCATGGCCATTGAAGGCCTTATTATGGTGGTGCGTGTCTTTGAAAGATCTCCATAGGCGTGAGAAATTTATCACACCCATGCGATCCAATATATGCCATGATACTTCTCCTTTCTTTGTTCTTGACTTAACATTGTATCTTTCCTCTTCTACTTTCAACCCTCTTCTTCTTTATGCTCCATGAATCAATAGAATATGAAAATTGAAAAGATGGCTTCAATGGACATGCTTTTAGGTCACTTTAGCTTCATCACTTTCAAATTGTACCTAAGATCAAATATGAGCTAAAGTAAGTATCCTAGGATCAAACTGTACCTAAGATCAAATATGAGCTAAAGTGAGTATCCTAGGTATTTCTAGGGCATTAATCACTAAGTGTAGTATATCAAATGAATCAACATTTAAACAAATATCAGAAATACATATTGATTTAAGTGTTTCAATCTTTTACGCCTGAAAATCTTTAAATTTATTTGAAATCAATTCAACTTTGTGTGATTCCTTATCATTTGATCATCAAAGTTTATAAAAGTGCATAATGCTAGCTAATTTAACCGTTTGACATATTTTTACTCTTATTCTTAAAAGACCAAATCTTGTAGCATACCCACATTTTAATTTTTTGAAAATATATTTTATGAAACCTTATATATAATGGACTAGCTCAAAATTAACTAGCTAATTATTAAGGTTAATTAAAACTAAATCACAATTACACAACTATTTACATTAGAGGATTCTACAAGGGATGTTTATGTACAATGAAGAAATCATATTTTAGAGCTGCAAGGGATGCATCCCTTAAACATAATACCATACACACTTAAAATTCTCAATCTTTTCATATGAAGTAGTATCACTTAATGGATCATAAAATTAACATTTCTTGAAAGTTGGAACATTCAAATAAGAATTCTTCTATTAACTTTTCAGAATAAAACTTTTCATGTTAATTCATCACGGAATGTCAATATCATTATATTATATTGCTTACCATATTCAATATTTATATGAATTATTATGTTATTGTTAATAAATATTAATGATTAAGAATAGTAGTTAACTTAAATTCATTATATTTTGATCTTATTAATATTAAAATTTTAGGTATAATTATCTTTTTATGCCCAAAATATTTACTTTTTAAATTTTAAATTACCTATTATGTGTTTTTCAACAATATGTTCAAAACTTTGAAAACATTTTACAATTTTTAGATGTCCCATTTTATCCTCATGAAAGTTTTATATGAACGAAGGTTTAGTACTATGTACAATACGCATTATTAAACAATCATTTGTGTATAAATTCATATATTTAAACAAATTTATATACTCAACTTATGTCTCTATCAATTCTTAAGAAGGATCATTACATTAACCTAATAGTTAATTTTATCATAAAGGTAATTTCACTAAGCAACGGTAAGACTGAATAGATTAATTCTTGTATTACCCATCATATGAATTGTTAAGATTGCATCTTAGATTATGAAGAAATATTAATTTTAATTCTCTTATTTAAACCTTAGATTGTTCTTTTGTTCAAGTTAAGTGTTATGGAAATATCATCATCAATTCAAAAATCACATTAAATCATGTTCTTTACATACTTCCTTTTCCTGTAATCTTATCTCTATAAGGAAATTAACCAAAATTTTAAATTATGCAACTCTTTTTTTCCCTTTTTTTTTTTTTGCCTTATAAGACTAATTAGATAAGAGAAAGCTAATTGGCATTGGTGGACTCAATGATTTATTATTTTCAAGCAATTAATGTATAGCTTTATCAAATTTTACTTGTGATGGTGGGTTTTTTTTTTTAAATAGCAAAATCCCCTTGGTCATTTATCTTTTGGTATATTGTCTTACATTGATAGCCTGAATCTTCATTGCGTGAAGCATTTCCATACGTGTTATGACACTTGTCATCAATCTAAACAAATCCTTTATCCTTTATCTTTTGTCCTTTCCTAGTAGCACTATTAAGACATAGAATGCTTTTAAATTAATTTATTGTGATATTTGAGATTTTTATAAAAGTCAGTATCTTGTGCCCATTATTTTTTAAGTATTATTGTTCATCTTACTAGGTTTATCTAATGAAAAGAAAAAATCAAATATATTATTTATTGACATCTTTTTTTTAATACATAGAAAAATCACTTTTCATGTCAAATAGAAGCCAGTGATGCCACACAAATTCTAATATTTTTGTTAGTAAAATAGGATTCTCAACCAATTTTCTTTTATCCTTACACCTCAACTAAATGATTTTAGAATGCAAATATATACACCTTTTTGAAGTTGCAAGAGCCTTAAAATTTTAAGCAGGATTACCTATTAAATTTTGGAATGAAAGTGTCTTAAAAACAACCTATTTGATTAATTATACCCCTACACCTTTTTTATTTGGAAGAAGTTCACACTAAGTATTGTTTTCTCACAAACGTAATTACTTGGCATCTTTAAGTGTTTACTTTTCTTTGCTATGCCTTCGTTGTTCTAGAGTGCACAGTTAAATTTAGTGGGTGTGTCAAACCTTGCAATTTTGCTGCTGGCTATCTATAGAGTTAAAAGGGATATATAAAGTCTATAGCCTGAAAGTTTACAAAAAAAAAAATTCTCGTGAGGTGATGTTTTATGAAAATATCTTTTCTCTTTATACTCACTCAACTCATCAATGACTACTCAAAAAAGCAACCGTACTATCCATAATGCTACTCATACTTCCTATCCAACTGAGCATGATCTTGGAGATACAAAGATGAATATTATACCTAACACCACACAGATAGCATAACGCAAAATTGAGCAGGCCTCAATAGTCAATACTTAATCCATTCATCTTACGCAAAATAAAAGGTACCAGCTCATCTCAATGACTTCAGTGTTAATTTGGCAGAAAATTGTAAAGGTTCATCCTATACTCATTCCAAGGAAGTCGTCTTAGGTACTTCTTAACTATATCTTATTGTTTTTCTTATTCTAGGTTTTTATTATCCCATACTTGTTAACTTGTTGGCATCACTTAAAATGATGAGCTTACATCTTATTATATGCTAGTAAAGATACTTATTGGTAAACATCGATGCATGGTGAGCTTGAAGTACTTGAAAGAATCATATTTGGACATTAGAGATATAGCCTCTAAGAAAGCAAGTCGTTAGATTGAATTGGGTACAAAAGACCTTCACACTAATTGCTAACTCAGCATTGTTCGCACTTTTTTAGCAGTTTCTGAAACTAAAATTGGACTCTTCATAAGTTTGCTATTCATCTTCATAGTTTTAGATTACAAAGTGTATATAAAGCCTTTGCCTAGTTATTTATCTCCTTGTTATGATCGTGTCTATCTTTTTTATAAGTCTTTATATGGTTTAAAGCAGATTTTTATGCAATGGTTTCGCCGGATTTTCTGCTACCATTCTTTGTTTTGGTTTTATTCAATCTAAGGCTTATACCTCTTTATTTCTATAAAATAAGTGGACTTTCCTTTACTATAATTCTTATTTACATGGATGATGTTGTCATTGCCATTAATGATGACTTGCATTGCTGCTCTTAAGTGCTATTTAGATGCCTAGTTTCTCATCGAAGATCTCAAAAATCTTAAATATTTCTTTAGGGCTTGAAGTTGCCCGTTCTCTTAAATATATTGTATTATCGCAGCAAAAATAATATACACTAGATATCTTACATAAGGTAAGATACCTTGCTTTCGATAATAGTTGCTGATAATCCAAGTTCGTCTTATCACTTAGTTGGGTGATTGATATGTTTGATAATAAGTTAATAACTTGACATTTGTTGCTTAGTTTGTATCTTATCTTAGATTATGAAGCATCCTTCTCAAAGACATTGGCAAGGTTCTGTAAATGTATTGTAGCATCTCAAATTGGCCCCCATGTCAAAGAATTTTCCTATCTTCTACTAGTGAGTTTTCTCTTGTAGCATACTACGATTCTCACCGGGCTAGTTGTCCTATTCCTTGATGTTCACTTAGTGGTTCATTTTCCTTGGATATTCTCCTTACTCCTGTTCTTCTATTGACGTTGAATATCGAGCTATGGCTACGATATATTGCTTGTAAACTGATTTGATTACAAAAATTACTTTATAATTTACCTATTTCTTATCCTTCCCATGTACAGCTTTATTATGACAAGCAAGCTGCCATGCATTTTACTAATAATTCTGTCTATTATGAATGCACATAATACATCGAGAGATCGAATGTTATTTTATTCGTGATTATATTCAACATAATTTGCTTGTTAGTCTATATATTACCGCTCAATATCAGCGTGATGATGTTTTCACTAAATCCTTAGGTAGGTAACAATTTCACTTCTTGGCTGGCAAGTTGGGATTCACAAATGTCATGCTCCAACTTCAAGGAACGTATTAGAAATAACATCAATTTTCTTCTAATAAATTATTTGATTTATTTGTATTATTCATATTTTAATTGTATTATTTTGAAGTATGCTTCTTTCCATGTTTATTCCTTGAGTAATAGGAATAATTAATTACGCCTTTTGAAATATGTAAGTACTTCATATCAAATAAAATTTAGTAAGTTGTTATCGATGCAAATTGATTAGAGGTTTGGAACTTTCAAACCTTCATATTAATTTATAATACCCAATAGCGGGTTTCCATATAGTGACAAGGTTTGCTTATTCACTATAGATCGTAAGCGTAATAAGAGCAGTCGTGATAGTTAATTGTGTCATGGGACGGGTAACATTTAAGTAACAAATATTAAATCAATAATTAATACTTTAATAGTACACATACAAATTAAACATTAATTTTTTTAATTTTTAGGATGGTTTCATACTAAAATTTACGGCATAGTATGAGAATTATCTTGGGCCTTAAGAGATGTTAGTAAAAAGTTTTGATCTTATAAAATTCCCAAAGACAAACATTGAAGAAACCAGAATTTTAACATAAACATTCTATTCCAACACACGAACATATAACACCAACGTACATTCGCACCACAAACTTTTTAATTCTGTTTATTTCGAACATCGAACAGCCAGCAGGATATCCCAAATTGTAAAACCAAAAGAAACACACCAAAAACTAAAAGAACTCGGTCTTATTCTTAAGTTGATCGAGTTTCACACATACACGAGATTTGCGGCAAAGCATGAATGAGTAACAAGTTACTTGTGGCAGTGCTGGCCACCATGATCGCCGCCTATGTAAGTAGGAGGATTAGGAACAGAACACTGGATAGGAGCTTTCTCGATTGTAGAATATGACGCTACACCATTTGTAGCCTCTGGCTGATTCTGTCCTGTCAAACCCCTAGAAGCAACAATTAGTTTGGTTCCAAGAACAAAATACATGAGCACTATCGTCATTACTGTTTTCTCGCAACCTCCTCTTACAAATTTCACCATTGTTATACCACAAGTAGCAAGCCTTTGTTGTAATATGAATACAAAGGACGTCACAAACCTGCATATAAATCCGTGGGGCTTTCTTTTATACAACCACGGCCTCTACTTGGTTCTCCTTTTATAGAAGCGTCACAAGAGTTTCCAAGCTCAATCAATATTAATATTTCTTGCTTTGAAATTTCTTATTACGTTGTGGTGACATCAAAAGCCGCTAGTGTGCAATACGCTGGTCAAGAAAGCAACGTGTGGTCATAACTCGTAAGACTCGTTCTCATTTACTTTATTATGCTTTTAAGGGGTCAATAACTATAACCACTTGCTTGGCGACTCAAAAAGGATTTAGGATAGGGAGGACTGCTTATGACCTGTACCACTTGAAACTTGATTGCGATTCACAAAAACATAAAGTTATTCATCGCCTTTTAAAGCATGAATTTAGTAGCACCATCTAAATTAGAGGCCGAACTAGACAACAATAATTTCTCAAGACAAATAATGAAAATGAGAGAATTGAGAAGAACAATTCCTTCATGGGGTCAAATTTTTAGATATTTTTAGGAACTAATAAACCTGTATTGTTCTTCAAAAATCTTTATGTATGTGTTTTGCGGTCACAGAATATACACAAATTCTAAGTTGCTTTTGTAATATATGTTCAAACTTGGGAACTTATACCACTTTAACTAAATGTATGAGATTCATTAATTCAATCAATAAAAATGCATTTATAACAAGCAAGCATATTAGTAATATTGAAAAAAAATTGAAGAAAAATAATATTTAAATTTTTACGCTGTATATATTGACATTTTTATTTATTATGTTATTTTTAATAATCATACTTAATTGATAGAAATTTATCAGTTGACTATCTGTCAAATACTCGAAACAGTTTTGAACATACTGATAACTAATAGCCAAAGAATCATCAACTACTGCGTGATAACATTTCAGTTGAACTTTAGCCCTTTTTGTTTTCATAATTTTCTCAAAAAAATATTGAGTTGATCTTTGATGCCGCTTGGTTTAACTGAATTACTCGTATCTTCTTTTCCTTTTGTTTCAATAAATGAAGTCTCACTAACTCATTTGACTGACAGAATAATGGCCTATTTTGAGATTGAAGCACCAAGATATGTTACAGGGTTCTTTGGGGGAAATTTTTATTTGTTCTTGCTTTGTGATCATTTCGAAGTCTCAAAAATCAGGATGATTCGCAATATATTGTGGGGTCTTGAAAATAAGTTGAGATTGGCAAAGCATAGGTTAGATTGCTGGACAACGCATTTCTATTTTCTACTTCATCTTATTAAATACATCAAATAAAAAATTTTAAATTAATTATTTTATAATTGGACAATGGGAATGTAACTATAGCATTATAACAAATTGTACTAATATGGACTGCAACCGTAATATATCGGTTGATATTGCGATAGCGGTTGGGAGATGTAATTTAAAACAGTAGCGCCAACTTAAGATAAGGTGACACAGTAACTTCTCCATTTTGTCGTCATATACGTGCCCGATTAACAGGACAAACCCAGCATACAAGTGATCTTTGACGTGGGTCGACTTTTAACTTAAACTAAGTTTTTTCGGTGGTAATGGCTGTGATGGCTTGTGTTCCTGATAGTTCTTTGTTTGAAAAGAAATTAACGACTCGTGGAAGAAAAACAAACCACTCCTCGTGGAGTCGATAGATCATAATGTTTTCATAAATATCCTATTAGTTGTAGAACAATAATCCCAATCTGAACAGTGAAAAGTTAGAAGGAATCTGAATGAGATTAATAGAACTCAATAATAAAGATCTTTTCATATCATTCATTAAGATGTAGAAAGAGAAAAAGCTTTCGATCTATTCTCCGTTTTTCTTTTTTCATGACTGCCTACTCAAGTACCATATTAGCTCATGGTACCCAGCTTATCGACTCGTACTGATCTTGAATGCCAATAAAATCTATAAATTTTCAGCCTTTAAGACTACAATTGAAAATTGCAAATATTTAACCCTAACTTACCTCAATAACTCAACATACCATCTTCGTGCATCTTCCCATTAAGCTGCCTCCCAACTCTCTCAGCTCTCACTCTCCTTCCAGCCCACGGCCACTTCAGCCTGCCATCCAACCAATGTCTCCATTTGATTTGATAAGGCTTCTGAAGGGAATTAGAGATATTTAATAAGCATGTGAACAAATTTAGTGTAATTAGTGATTATGGTTTGGTTTAAGTCATTAAGTGGAATTAGAGTATTAGACATTAGGAAAAGGAGAACTGATTAAGTCTTTGACTTTATCTCTTAGTATTAAACTACACTTTTAGTAATTAATTTAGTTGACTTCCTCATCATAATTAAACAATTTTTTTGGACATTTTATAATCATAACTCATAATATATTATGAATATGGTAATAACATTTACAAATTCTAACAAATTGGTCATATGAATTTTATTTTTAAAATATTTTATATAGTCAATCTTATAACTAAGTAATGAACTAACAATGTTATACGTAGACATCCTAAACTTATTGTGAGTTTCAACGAGTATAATTGGTTTATTGATCTATTAGAAATTCTCTATTTTATAGTTCAAATTAGTGTTTTATGTCTTTTGATATAAATTTATTCTACTTACTTGTGTTTTTCAACACGAACTCTTATTGTAATATTTATGAAGTCATGAACCAATATTATTTATACTATATGTGATGTTTTGATGTAATTA
>JAOQMS010000004.1:14891652-14932782 GCA_027563885.1 Erythroxylum longipes | reverse complement strand
ATTGTATGAATGTATCTATGTATATTAAAATAAAGTAGTTTGAATGTCAAATTTTTTTATAAATTGAGAAGTTTAATTAAGAAGAAAAAATAAAAGCACTCATGACTCAATATAAAAAGTGAAAACTAACGAAACTATTTAAAATACTCCTTAAATAATATAGAATTAATATTTCAACAATGGAAATAAGCCAGAATATAATCATATTTCAAACTGTATTTAATACTAAAAGTCATCAAATAATGCAAACTTTAACTTGTCCTTATGTGTGTTCATGTCCTCTAGTTATAATTCTTAAAAGGCAACATTGGGCAATATGTAATTGTGTTTTAGATTATATTTAATACTAAAAATTCAACTCCTATATCAAAAAAGAGACATAAGATGGAATATACATATATATGAGGTCGTATTTAATCTTCTCACATCTAAGGAGGGACATAGTTTATAGCATGAATGTGTCTAAAGTCATATTCAGTCAAATATGAGTCTTTGAGTCTCCAAACTTTCCTTAACCTTAGCTTGAGTCTAGTAAGCCTCCTAAAGCCTTTGTAATCTATTTATTACTAGATCTTATAATTTATCCATTATCCATATGTAATGGATCCTTTACTTAACTATTCATACTCACATCATTCCCCCCACCTATATTAAAAAGAGAAAGATCAAAGATAGTAAAAGTAACATTAACATTATACTTGTATAGGAGATCTAGTTTGTAAGAATTATCATTGGCCTCTCAACAATTAATTAACTACCTTGGTAAAAGAAATCTTTCCTTCCTCATACGTACCCAAACTCATTCACTAGGGTCAAAAATTACTTGTCTTTTACCATTGTTAGGTTTGGTTATAAATTGCTCATTCTTCTTTTTCATTTAATACTTTATACATCATGAAATTGTCTCACGATCTTAAATTTCTTCTTTCCATCTAGACTAGCTCACCAAGATAATGCATTAGCAACCATATTCTCCTCCCATTTGTTATATTTAATTATAAATAGAAAGGTCCCAATAAATTTCATACTTCTAGATGACACTTAACACACGTTACCCTTTACATGCTTCAACAACTCATGATTAGAATATATAGCAAAATATTTAGGCCATAGGTTGTCATAGTTTCTTACTTACTAATGTATAGAGCTTTTTGTTAAAAGTTATGTAATTGGAGACAACTCTATTAAATTTCTTATTGATTGTCTTGCTTTAAAATAGTTCTATGACCTATTCCTAAAACATCACACTTAATATGAAAGTTACAATAAAATTAGGTAATCCTAATAAAGGTGTTGAACATAAAATTTTCTTTAATAACATTGAATAATTGTTCTTGTTTATTATCCTAATGAAACCCTACGAGTTTTTGGTAATTATAATAATGGTACAAAAATTGTACTATATCAATTTTTTCTACAAAGACCATAATACAAATGTAGCAATGAGACCAGATGATTATTGAAGCTAGACGGTGAGGAGGAAGAAAGTAGGCTACCATTTCATAAAAAGTTCAGTTTTGGTGGGGACTCTGTACTGTACAGGTTTTTATGTGAAAAGGCCCTTCTATGTTGGTCCTAGGGAGGCTAAACTAGTTCGAAGCTCCCATTATCTACAGGGATGAATGGTGCCTAATATGCAGACTCTACTAATAACTTGGAAAAAGATAAAAAGAGGGTAGTCAATACAACTTTAATGGAGGATTTCTCTCCTCTATAGGCAAATGGTAAGAAAGAAAACACTAGAGCTTTAATTAAGGTGGATAATAATTCTACTCCTAAAACATGTCATAGTAGAGTTTCATCTCATACTTTAAGAATTAAGCTCGTCTAATTTGAGAAGGCCACCTAGTTTATAGCCCTAGTTGGTTTTTTTTTTCACAGGAAGGCCTGTCTTTCCCCTTGTCCAAAATTGGGCAGTATTCAATTGAAGTAAAAGAGGGTTAGAAAAAAACTTTTCTCCCTAAAGAAGATAGTTTCATTTTTAGGTTTAACTTAGAGGAAAGCTTACAAAAGATTTTGAAGTTGGGGTCTTGGCATATTTCAGGGAATTTTATGTTTTTAAGAAGATGGAAGCCAAGTGTGTAACTTGATAGAAATGGGATTGATTTATTTACTATATGGATTAAATTCCACATCATCCCTTTTGAATATTGGATGATAAAAAGGTTGAGCTATTTAACTAAGTCTTTAGGCAAACTTATATGTCTTGATTCTCTAACTACAATAATGGAGAGACTCTGTTATACTTATATTTGCATGGAAGTTAATAAGGAAGTCAATTTCCCTTACACTTATGCTATCATGAAACTAAATGAAGATGGAGAGATGGTAAAGGCTGAAATTAGTCTCTATTATTATTTGAGGCGAAAGACTAACAATAAAAAATGGAAACCTACAAGCTAAAAATTCACGAGTGGTTCCTATGTTAAACTTCTTAAATCTGAAGGAGGAGGGAGCTACCTAAGTAAATACGACTAACTTTCCAAATAGAGCTCTAGCCTTTAACCCAAGAATGGCTCCGAATTGAAAAGATTAACAACCCAAGGAGAAAATTCCCTCCTCTACTTCTATTTTAGATAACTATTAGGAGATAAATGTTTCTACTGAGCCTATGATTGTTCATCCAAATAGAGTAGATAGATCCTACTTTCATCCTATATAAATCATCAAACAAAGGCTGTGGCACAACTGATAATACTAAACCCTATTTTTTAATGGAAGAGGTGGGAAACATTCCAGATGAAAGTGACCGAAGGGAAAGAAACTTAGGAAGAAGGAAGGATTGTAATAAAGGTAAGGGGTATTCCCCCTGAATGATTTGACCCCATCTTTATCCTATTTTTTTTCTTAATGAACTTTTTATCTTGGAGCATAAGAGGTGTGAATAATCCTCTAAAAATTCTAGTTACTAAAGATATTATTTTGGTGAAGAAACCTCATGCTTTTAACTCTATTAGAAACTAAAATAAAAGAGCAATAACTCAGCAACTCTTTTGAATACTTAGGCTCAAATTGAGTTATTCAATCTAATCATTTGCACCATTATAATAACATGATAATATTCAATCTAATCATTTGCACCATTATAATAACATGATAATTCTAACCTATGACAATTTTATACTTTGGCTCAAATTGAGTTATTCAATCTAATCATTTGCACCATTATAATGACATGATAATTCTGACCTATAACAATAAGAGGATCAAGTTTGTGCTCAAGAACTCTTTAGACCAATTAATGCACCTAGAATGCATAATCAAAGGTTCCTCTGGTTGTTTCTTTTTAACCATCATATATGCTGCTAATTTTCAATTTTAAATGCTAAAGCTTTAAGAGGAACTAAGGATTCTAAAAGCCTCAATTTCTTTACCATGGATGTTGGTTGGTGATCTAGACTTTGTCTTATTTCCTTTTGAGGTTAAAGGCGAAAGATTTAAAATAAAGGTAATGGATACCACAAGTGGTTCAACAACTAGAGGTAATTGATTTTTGATTTGTGGGTAATTTATTTACTTGAGAAAACAAATAAGCAGGAAATTAGCATATTAAGAAGAAGTTGGATAAAGTCCTAGTCAATCAGGAGTGGCTTCTTTAATATTCTGAATCTTTTTCTTTATTTGGACCTCCTTGGTGTGGGCCTCTTTGGTGTTCTGATCATAACAAAATTGAAATACATAGTCTTCAACCAAGGAAAGCTTCTAAAGCTCCTTTCAAAATTTTCAATTTCCTATGCGATAAAGAAGGCTTTGAGGAGGCAGTGATCGGTGTTTAGAATTTAAATCTTAAAAGTTGTAAATCCTTCCAATTAATGGAAAAATTGAAGCAATTAATGGAACATTGAAAGGTTTCACTGTGATGACACTCTACCTACATTACAATTAGCTAGAGGAAACTATCAAAAACATAAAGAGGATCTATACAATAAACCTAGGAACCAAGTTCTAAAAATCCAAGTGTCTAATTTACTCAAGGATTATAACAATGCTCTTATTTCTTATAACTCCTTAATGAAACAAAAATATAACTCCACGTGCCTTAAGGATGGATATAATAACACAAAATTTTCCATAATGCAGTTTTAACTAGGAGAAATAGAAACAAAATCACACTCAAATATTTCAGTATATTACTAGGCTCTAAACTAAAAACACACAATGCACTTGCAGAATTGGACATTATCTACTTTGAGGTTATAGACCAAAATATAAAGAGGAACCAAACCTAGTCCTAGTAAATCTTTTCCTGATGGGTTTGGGCTTTTTCCTTCCAAAAAACCTAAAGAATCATAGGATCTCTTCTTATAGAAATGGATCAAGAATTTTTTCTCACTTCAAAAATGCTAAGAAAGATGAACAAGACATTTGTTTTTCTTATCCTAAAGACTAAGAACCCTAACTATTTTTCAAATTATAGATCAATATTATATTTCAACACTAGATATAAGGTAATTTCCAAAATCATTGCCTCTATACTTAAGATGACTTTTTCAAAGATCATTAGCCCACTATAAGGAGCCTTCATACTAGATAGATCTACTGGGGTAATATTCTACTTGTACAAGAGCTGATGAAGTAATATGATAGCAAAAATCTTATAAAGAGTTGTGTCTTAAAGGTAGACTTTTATAAAGCCTTTGGAAAGTATAAATATTTTTAGTTGTCCTCCTTCCTTCACTAATCAGATCATGTCCTGCATTTCTACTCCCTTATTTAGTATCCTATTTAGTAGGTTCCCTACTCAATTGTTTAGAAGTACTAAAGGAATTAGACAAGGAGACCCTCTATCACCTTATTTATTTGTATTAACAATGGAAATACTTAACGGACTACTTAGAATTCACCATCTTTCATTGTAGATGATGTTTTAGTATTATATAGAGATGACCCTTATTCCCTAAAACTAATGATGAAGATTTTGAGCTTATTCACTGAATTGTCAAGGCTTAAAATGAATATATAGAAGAGTTGAACTTATGTCTCATCAGATGTATCTTAGTTGGAGCAACTAAAAACAATCGTAGGCTTAACTATTAAAAAGGCACCCTTTAACTATCTAAGTATTCCTATCACAACTAGGAAACCTAATTATCTTGATTGCCTTCATCTCTTGGAAAATTTCAAAGGAAGTATCAACAAATGGCATAACAGAGTTTCTATTAACTGTTAGAAGTCTTCAATTGATTTCTTCATTTTTGAGAAAATTAAACACCCACTGTTCAACTCATATTTGTTTTCCTAAAAAGATTATTAAAGATATAGAGAAGTGAATTAAGAAATTCTTACGAGTTAGAAAATCAAATGACTCAAAAGGAGAAAAGGTTAGTTGGTAAGACCTATATATTCCTAAACAAGGGGGTAGATTTGATATTGTTTCTATTCAGGATATGCAGAAGATACTACTTACTAAAAGGTTAAGGACAAGGAAGATCTTTGGTCTAAATGGGTTAATGAATTCTATATCAAAGATTCTAATTTTTGGAGGTTGAAATAGAATAGGGATCACTTTTGGATATTTTCCAATAGATCTCAAATCAATCCCCATATACAAGTAATAGAGGGTGATAGGAAAAATGTTTAGCTTTAATATGATAATTGGGCACCTATTAGTCCCCTTAATTTGATACAGGACTTACATGCCCTCAAGTCTAGATTCCCTGAGAATAAGTCAACTAAAACACAATCTAGTGGTTAGGGAGAAAGTGATAATTGATAGTTTATATCGGATTCTTCCTGACTTGGCTAGAGGTGAGAAATAGAGTTTGGATTAGTCCCATATCTAATATACTCCTAAAAGGCAAAATAGAAGTATACAAATAATATCAGTTAGGTATAAGGGTTATGTTATACCTATTCAAATAGTGATTACCTGTTATAGCTTAAAAAGGTATGAGAAATAGTGAGGCCATCTCAATAGATTCTTACTCTCCTTCATGCAGTAGTATTGCTTTAACTTGGTATATCTCAACCTAATCAAGATTGAGCATTTTGGCGGATAGTAGGTATCTCTTGGACGATATGAAATTATACAACTTGTGGAGCCGTTAGTTTTGGAACATATCATGAATATGTGATAACTCTGGTGGTAATGTAATCTGTAAGCTAATGAAGTAGCTTCCAAATTTGTCAAGAGGCGAGAGGAAAAGTCAAGGATGAAGAGTCACAGATGAAGTGATCGTCTCAGTTGACGAGCCTGAGTTGACATATTATACTTGGTTATGCCATCTAGTGCCATGTATTAAAACATAAGACATATGTCTTATTTAGGGCTTTTTATCTTATCCGTTGATTTATTTTACCGTCATCAATTTGCATCCCATGGGTTTATATCAGTTTATTTACTAAGACCATATTTGTATTACTTATTCCTATTATTTTTATAATGAATATCTTTACGTTTAAAAAAGATTGTACTATATCCTTAATAAATCTTTGATAGAAATTGGCTTTCTAATTGTTTTCTTAACTACTTTCACCTTTTTCTCATCTACCTTGTATATTTTACACTAATAACATAACTAAGTATAGTTTTATTTATACAAAAAGTACACCTTTCATGTTAGTATTGTATCTTGGAATACTTTTAATTTAAATATGTGATTGATATTTTATTGTAAGTATGATGTTTGAATTGATTGCTTTAAATTGAAATTTCAACCATGAAACACATATTACGTAAACATTTCCTAGAAAATAAAAGATAGATAAGGTGGTTATCTCAAATAATTCAAAACTATAACTCTCAAGGGACTATAAGAAACAAAGACAAAATATAAGCATCTAATTAAATCATTAAAGAATTTTCAAGAGCAAAAAATTCAGCATACAACAAAAATTTTTGGTTTATAGCAAGTACACACAGTAAGGATCAAAATTTGAGAACCTAATAGTGTAGTTATTGATGTAGTCCATATCCTTGTTTCTGGAACTTAGAAGATTTAAATACAAGGTTAGAGGGATTGACATTGAATTACTAGTGATGCCATTTAAATATAGCTCATACCTTTTTAATGGAATAATATGTATTTAGATAAAGTTTTAGAACAAAGTTTGTTCAAAGTTTGGGAAGAATAACAATTACAATCAAATAAAAAACATAAAAGATTCGTCTATTTGAGAACTTGAAAATAAAGAAGATCAATATGATTTTAAAACTATGATAAAAAAATTGCAACTTATAGCAAAGTAAGAACTGGACATTCTAGTTGGCAAATAACATATCGCTTAAGGGAAGATTGAATCTTATATTTTGTATTATTTTAATGTAATATTTTTAAAATATTTAAGTGATGGGAATCTATCTACAAATTAATCTTAGGGATTCTATGAGTAAGATTGAATCTTACCAAAAAAGTTAAGTTAGACTAATTGGTACTAACTCGTAAATTATAGAGGATTTAAGACCAATTTGCAAAGAATTAAGATTCAAATGTATGAAGTAATCTGAACACCACAAAGAAATTTTTTTCGATAGATTCAAAAGTTCAATAAAAAAGAATAAAAAACTCATCACTTTTAATAACTAAAGTTAAAACTAACTGAACCATTTAAAACATGCTTTAAACAATATATAATTAGGATTTCCTTGATAGAAATAAGCTAAGATATTGTTGTATTTCAAACCAAGTTTCATACTAGAACTTTGACATCAAATAATACAAACTTTATATTGATAGTATGTGTGTTCATGTTTTCTAATTATGATTCTCAAGATCAACATAGGTTGACACATGATTGTGTGTCAGGTCATGTTTGATATTGAAACTTTAATTCTTATATCCAAAGAGAGACAAGTGATAGGATGCATCTATATGTGAGGTTGTGTCCAATCTTTTCACATCTAAATAGCTACATGTGCTACAACATGATTGTGTCTAAGTTTGTATTCAACCAAATATAGGTCTTAAATTTCAAAACTTTCTCAACCTTGGCTTAAGTCTAATAAGCCTCCCAAAGCCGCTATAATGTTCTTATTTCTAGCCCTTGTAATTTAACCATTATGCACACGTAATGGATCCTTTCTTATTTATTTATACGAACATGATTCCCCCTAACCTACATTAAAAGAAGAAAGATCAATAATATTGAAGTAATATTAACATTATACTCACCTGAAAAGTCTAGATTGTAATAATTATTACTGATCCTCTCAGTGACTTATGAATATTACTCACCTGAAAAGTCTAGTTTGTAAGAATTATCATTGATCCTCTCAATGACTTATGGAACATCCTTTTTAATTGCAACTTAGACCACCTTTGTAAAAGAAACCTTACCTTCCACATATGCATACAAACTCAATCACTGGGTTTAAAGAAAACTTGTCTTCCACCTTTGTTAGGCTTGGTCATATTTTGCTCATTCTTCTATTTGATTTGATGTTTTACACATTTATGAAGTTATCTCACAATCTTAGATTTCTTCTTTTCTTCCAAACTATCTCTCTGAGATAATGTATGAGTAACCACATTCTTGTTAAATTATTTATACTTGGTTACAAAATGAAAGGTCTTAATAAATTTCATCCATTTAGATGACATTTATTTAACTTATCTTAGCTCTTTAGATGCTTTAATAACTTATAATCAAAATGTATAACATGATCCTTAGGCTATAGGTTTTCATATCTTTATTAATAAGAAAAATCCTTAGGATATAGGTTGTTATATCTATGTTGACCTTACCAATGTATAGAGTTCTTTGTTATAATTTTTATAATTCAATTTATTAAGTTTCTCAATGAAGGAAGCTATTAGCCATGGCCAATTTTTGGGGCATCACACTCAATATCATAGTTCTAGTAAAGTTAGGTAATGTTAATAAAGGTGTTGAACATGACATTTCTTTAATAACATTAAATGCTTATTCTTGTTCACTATCCCAATAGAAATCTATGCATTCGAGATAATTCTAGTAAGGGTGCAACAATTGTACTAAATCCTTAATAATCTTTGAATGACACTAGCCTTCTAACCTTAATTATTGATATAAGTCACAACCATTCCTTAATTGTTTTTACCTTTTTCTTATCTACCCTGTAACTTTTGCACTATTAACACAATAAAGAAGCACAATCTTGTTTATATAAAAAGTAAACTTGTTTTCATATTTGCATATAGTTATTCTTTTCTTAACATGTCTTAAGTGATAAATATGTTCTTCTAGCTATAAATTAGAAATTTCATCAAAATAAAATACTAAAAATCTACCTGAGTGTTCATATAACATATGATCCATCAATCTCATAAAAGTACTAGGTGCACTAATAAGGATAAATGGTATAACTAACAACTTATACAATTTATATTTAGTCTTGAAGATATTTTTTTCATTCATCACCTTATTTTATCATAATCTATTGGTATGCACTTTTTTTAATTAATTTTCGAAAATAGATAAGAACTATATAATTCATCAAACATATCATCTAACTTTAGAGTTGGGTGCCTATACTTTAACGTTATGTTATTGATAGTTTTATAGTTAATAAACATCCTCCAAGAACCATCCTTCTTGGGCACTAGAAGCATTAGAACTTCATAAGGACTCATACTTTTCCTTACATTCCCCTTAACCATTAAATCCTTCACTTACCTTTAAAGTTCCTTTTTCTCTACAAGAATGCTCCTATAAGTAGGTTTGGTACATATTATAGGCTCTAGTATAAAATCGATTTGATGTTCAATCCCTTTAATAGGTGTAATTCATTAGGAACTTTGTCAATCAACACATCCTTGTACCCTTGCAATAAGGAAACATCACTGGGAAGAGATACCTTAAGTTCATCAGAACTGAAAGAAGCTTATTAGGCTAGTTAATATAAGATGGGGCATTGATATCTCTACCTTTTAAATAATACTCACTTTGAAAAAAAAAAGAATTCTCTTTTAAAATTCTTTTTAGTTTGAGCTTTTACTTTCACTCTCCTTTTTTTCTCACCATTATTTCTTTTTATAGTTCTCACTCAAACTATTTTTTCTTCATTCTCTCTTTTCATTTTTAGTTGATCCACACAAACTTATTTGAGTGTTAATGGTACAAGAGCAATTAGCTTGTTGTCCTTCACCAACACCCATTTGTTTACCTTGATCTCTCCACATTTGTTAAGCCATTAAAGTTTATATAGGATTGCATGCTTTATAGTAGATAAACTTAACTTCTCTACAAGAGTAGTGCAGGCCACATTAGTGAAAGTTCTTCCATTAATGGTCAAATTAAAAACCTTACGTCTAGTATAAAGTATATGTTCCATTTGTTGCTCTAACCTATTCTTTTTGATCTAAACACTTACTCTTTAAGTAATAAGTGCCTCACCATCAATATCATACCCAAAACCATGATTTTTAAAATCATCAAGTGGTTGTATAACTTTCTCTCTATCTAAATCACTTTCATTTTCCACCTCTCCACCATCCCTTATATTATAACTCTCTTATTTAAGCACTAAGATGTAATATGCCCTGATACTAAATAATGAAAATGTTTAATATCTATATTTCGAGAGGATTGAGAATTAAGTTCACATTTTATGTTATTATAGACATCCTCTTTAACATTGGATGGTTCAGCCTTTGCTTTAGATAAACCCTTATAAGGTTTTCCAATCTTCTAACATCTATAGAAGGATACAATTGTAACATGGTTGTGTCTGAGTTTGTGTTTAGCCAAAGATGAGCTTTAAACTTCCAAATCTCCCCTAACCTTAGTTTGAATCAAGTTAACTAGTATTTTGTCTTGTTTTATTTCTAATAAGCCTCCTATAATAGATCTTAAAGTAATACTTTGAAGCTTGATATGCATATATGTCATAAATTAGCCCATTCAAAACCTCTTTAACATTCTTTACTACTAGCTCTTATAAATAATCCATTAAGGCACATGCAATGGATCAAAAGGAGTTCAACTAATTTTAATTCATTATGGAAAAATAAGAGCAAATTATCAACTAAGAAAGATTAAATTTGTTTTTGGAGCATCTATAATGGTATTTAAAATTTCCAAAGTTAATAATAGAACTCTCAAGAGTAAGAAAAATGAATTCTTGAAAAGGAAAACTAAATAAGGAGGGAGAGGATATCCTCGCCCCAACCATTTTATCATTTGAGAAGTTTTTAGTAGCTTCCCTATTTACTAGCACTACTAAAGTGGTTATCATTATGCATTGAAAATCTAATCAATGAATTTTATAGGATATTAAAAAGGTTGTAAAGATAAGAGAATGAAATCCTAATCTATGGTATCAAAGCCTTTAGAAAAATTAATTTTAAATAAGCATATACTGTGGCCATTCTTTTATGATATTACTACAACCATTGTTGAGCAAGTAAGATGTTGTCGTTAATAGTTAAACTTGGAATTAAAGTTAATTGGGTTTTGTTAAGAATGGACTGTAGAGTTACTCCAATCTCTCTACAAAAAAGCTTTAAGATAATTTTATGAATAATATTAGAGAAAAATAGGTTTAAACTTGTTGAAAGTACCCAAATTGGCTACTTTGAGATTAAGGAGATGATAGTTTTGGTAATTTCTTTCATAATTTTGCTATGTTTAAATAAATTAAGAATTATGCATGAAAGGGAGTCATCATATCTGAGGACTTTAGAAGGCTAGAGTTTAAATACAGTTTCTTTAATCTCTTGCTTGGTGAATGGTCTAAAAAGATTCTTGTATGACTAAACTAATTTGTGGAGTCCAAAATGAGTGATATTGTGAAGATGAATATTGGAGAATATTTTAGTACCTAGTAAATCATTAAAATAAATGAAGGTTTAAAAACATAGATCATTTAGCATGTGTAGCAATATGCTTGAATCTTCTTTAAAAGCAAAGATTATATTAGAGTTTCTCCTTAGGAACCAAAGTAGGAAGTATTAGAGTCTCTATCCTTAAGCCAATCCAAAATTTACTTTTTTTCCAAGAAAAAAGCTGTGACATTTGACAACTTGAATATAGGCTTTCAATTCTTTTACTTTTTAAAAGATTATAATATTAAGGATGTATATAGAGGGGATCTTAGCACTTGGAAAGCTCATTCTTTGTTGTATTAATATTGCTCATCATATCACCAATGTAGGATCTATATAAGGGCTTTAGGTTCTCGTTAATTTGATTTAACTTTTTAATACAAGTATTGATGTGATATACATAAAACAAAATACAAAACAATACAAAAGAAAATCGAAAAGACAAGTTCAGCTATTGTTTCTTATAGTATAATTTAACTAAGTCGATTGTCATTCTCACGAGGACTATAGCTATTAGAACTTACTTTCAATTACTCAATTTTAAAAAATGAGTGATAGATTTTAAAAAGAAAATTTAACAAAAATAAAATAACAAATAAGAGATAATTAGTCTTGATCATAAATAAGAATTAAACAACCAATATACAAATAGGACATAGATGAAGAATCTCCCAAAAACATTTTCTTGTGCTTGAATTTATCATAATTTAATGAATAATCCTAGTTACTTGGATCGATAGGAATTTTAAAATTACAATTTTACTCTCATAGTCAAGACATAGTCCCTATCCTTAAATATTTTGATCGAAGGTTCTCTCAAATCAAAACCCCTAAAGAATATATTAATTTGCTTTATGATTTTCCATGATAGATTTCGCTCTAGCTAAGAAGGATCATATAGCCCTATCTCTATTGGACCCTCATTATTCATTATGTGATCTAATATCTATAAGATTTTTTTACATTTGTTACTTCAATCACTTATATGAATTCGAAGATGAATCTTCTATGTTCATCACTTTAATCCAATATAATAAATAATTGTGAAGAAAACCATAATCATCTATTAAATCAAAGAATTTAAATCAAAATATAATTCTAAAGCTTATCCCACCTAAATATATATCCCAATTTAGTGTGAAAAATTAAAGAAAAATAATAATGAACAATAAAAGGAACAAGATAAAAGAACGAGTTTTATGGATCTTGAATCTTGATGTTCTTGATTGATTCTTTGATGGACTACTTGAACTTTTCTCTAAATTTGTTTCATCTTTTGTGTCCTCGAATCTCCTCTGATTCCCAGTTTTTAATTTCCATATTGAAAGTGAAAAGATAAGAAGGAAAAAAGTAACCACATAAATAAAATATTTAGGTATTTGCTTCAATCACAAAATTTCTAAAAAGTTGACCTTTTGGCCTTCTTATTCCAATTAATATTTTTTTAAAAAGGTTGGTCTTGTGATAAACTTTAAACTATTTAATATTTCTTTAAAGGTGCAATCAATTAGGTTTAATTAAAGCTTAACTAGACCCAAGCAAAACTTAAATGTGATTAAATTTCAAACTACTAAAATTTTGATCAAGTTCGAGCCTCGATCAAGCCTCTCAAACTCGATCGAGCTTTGAGCTAAACTTAAATTTCAAAACAAAAAATTTTTCATTGATCTCGAACCCAAGCTTAGCCTTACTTGTTGCCATTCTTATGCGTCGGACTTCAAAGGGTCCTTTTGTCGTAGCAAGTGGAACTGCCAATTTTGAATATCAACCATGTCTAAAATTATTTCTATAATTAAGTACTTCCTCTTTCGAAAGATTACAAAAGTTCGTAGCTGTTAATGTAATTTTCCACGAAAAAGCAAATGAATGAACTATTCTTACCATTTTCTTTGAAATAGTTGCTATTCTTGCAATACTGCTTATCAAAGGAAGAGATTGACATTTTTTAGTCAAAAATTTTTTTTCGCAATTCCAGCAGCTGACGAGAAATTTCTTGAACAAACTGCACTCCCTCCTTTCCAGCTTCAAGAGAGTTAAGAGTATGCTCCAGAAAGTTGTGATCAGTTTCGAGTGATTCTACCCTTTCATTGAGATCTGAAAGTTCACTCCGAAGACTCATCCAATCAACTTCATCGTATTGATTGAGGAGTTTCTTCTTATGCTGATTGATTTTGTGATCTTTGACTCTCTTTTCATGGGCAGGAAGGGTTAAACTAGATGCAGGTTGATCATTTACGTGATCATCCATTTGACTTGGCTCCTCATTCAGAGTATCTCCCACATCGTGATCTCCATCTCTTGTTTCACTGGAATCATCACTCCCAGAACTGTCCGGTAAAGCCCTGTCTCGAGCAAATTGATGAAGTTTGCTCTCCAAACCCTCTAAACAGTGTGCAATGTACTTTCTCTCTTCTTCAAAACATGACATTGAAGTTCCGACAGAGCTTGGTTTTTCACTAAACATGGAGCTAGAAGTGATGTTGGCATTACCTTTTGTATTAACCTTCTGCCGCAATTGCATAATTTCTTCAAATGTTACCTCTAGTGCCGATTCACCAGGATACTTCAACCTGAAATATTCAAGTTCTGCTTCTAAATCTTGTATTTCTTTTTCCTTCTCAGCCACAAGGTCGTTGGCTTTCTCCAGTGCATCTACATCGTATTCTGCTTGCTCTTCCATCATTCTCAAGTATTGCAAAGCCTCCATATGGAGTGCCGCTTTCTCCTCTTGTAACCTGTTGATCATGGCCATTGCCTGATTGGCAGCAATTGCAGATGCGTTCCTTTCTTCCTCTAATTCTAAAGACAAAGCACTAATGCATTCTTTATCATACTCAACTTGATGCTTTAATTGGTCAACAATGTTCTCACCCTCAACTTCATTCACATCAAGAGATTCAAACCCAGAAGACTCACCTATTTCGGTTGAGATTGATTTCTTAGTCACAACTCCATTGGAGTTGGATGCATCAATTATCTGTAACTCATTAACATTTCCCTGATTGCCTGGTAACGGACAACTCAAATATAAGTCAGTCCCTTGAGTGGCTCTATTTTCTCTCGGAAATGGTTTCAGTTCTTTAGTTTCACCGGCATCCTTTTTATTGGTATTCTCTGCCACACAATCAAATACATCTCTCTCCTTAATTCCAATGCTAGACTTCAATCCACCGCTCAAATCTACAGAAGGTGCATTTGTTGGAAGCAATTCTTTAGAAACCTGGTTACTTTTAGGGCTTGTTCCACCTATTGTGATTATTGACTTCACATTTCCCTCATGCTTATTAATTGGAGTCTGTCTTATGATGCTAGATCCAGTGCTATCTGCAGCTAACAATTCATAGATGAAGAAGATAAATTACATGCAGAAAATATCCTTTACAAAATTAGGTAAGCAGAAAGAGAGATGAAGAGCTTACACTTCTTATGCGATGCTTCAAATGGACCTCCAACAACAGTAAATGACGAGGGAACATCAAGTAAAGATATAAACTCTGAAAGTGCAGAAGAATCAGAATTCTGACCAACGGCAAATTTGACGTCACTCTTCTCTGTTGAAATTCCAACAGAAGCTTCCCTCATATCGAATGAAAGATGAAAATCTTCAAGCGAAATTAGTTTGGGAACTGGGTGGGTTTTCACATTACCTTGCTGCTGGTTACCGTCCACTAGATCCTGCCTACTATAAGAACCACATTCTAAATGTTTGCCATCAATAGGGACTGGTTCATTAGAAGACATATTGGCTAGATTTTTTGTGGCCACAGAGCTGGCCCTTGATGTTGTAGGAAGTTCATAAACATCTTGAATCTTCAATCCCTCCTTAGGCTCCATTTCATCAGCAACACTATTATGGTCATCATCATCAGAAAATGGGAACTCGTTCTCAGAATCAGAAGTGATTTTGAGCTCAGTGTACGCTACATGAGAAGGATCATAACCACTTTTTGCTACACGGTTAGATATTACTGGACCAGCAAACCTCCCTCTCATCTTCTTCATATTTTCTTTGTGGTTCAAACTACGTGGCAAAGGAATATTGGGCTTAGTCATGCCACTTCTAGGTGATTTTAGTTGGAAGACTCTGTTGCCATGTTGTCTTGATATCCAACACTTATTGCAACATGAGCAGAGTTTTGTAACATTAGAACCAGAAACACATCTGCCATTAAAAACTGAACCCTTGAAATTGCAAGCACTATGATCTGATCCAGTTTGAGCTGTCAATAACTTGTGCATGTCTGTGTTTGATCTGGGTTTGTTATTGAATGACAAGACACATTCTTCACACATACCACGGGCATCAGCAAGCTTTCCATGATTATGACACGAAATCAAGAATGAAATTTCTGATCTATGGTCTTTGCAAAATAGATTCCTATAAAACTCAGGTTTTTCCTTGCCGAATACATGGTCTAGCCTGGAACAAAAAATGCAAGGCAGTTGCAATTCACAATAACTTGCAAACTTTGTCAGTAGATATGAGATTACAGCATGAATCAGCAGAAAAGAAATCAAAATCCATTCACAGGCCGCAGACTTCAGAGCAGACAAAAACCCCAACAAATTCCTTTGTGGTTTGACAAATGAGATGCTCATTGCAGCCATTAGGACCAAAATCAGTCTAAAATTCCATAAGATGCTCAATTGAGTGAACAAACAAAGGGTTGGAATTGGGCTGATCAAAATAAAACATAAACCGATCATCCAATGGTGGAATTGAGGAGTCCATCCTGTATTCAATTCAGGAAAATCACCCAGATGCAGAAGAAAAAAGAAAAAGGGAAACGCTTAATCAGATAAAAGATAGCTTAAGTATGAAAGCCAACAACAAGAATTTGAGCGAATTTACCAAAAAAAAAGAAGAAGAAATAACTTCCATGGTTTATTACCAACCTAGACATTTTCATATATACTTTGCTTCCTTCATGTAACACAAAAGCTATTAGACTTTACGAATATGGAAACATAGGGCTGACAGATGATGTGAAGACTCTACAGATAGTTTTAAAAAGTCATCAAGGAAAGTATCATGAACTCAGCATAACAAATGGCAGTTGAGCCAGATTCTTAGAAACCAGTTAAATTGAGGGCACCATAGCCAAATGAACATTAACCATATTTTCCAATGCTATGACAAAATCAACGAACGTTGGACAAGAATGATTGAATTCAGCATCCAACGAATGATCTAAATACAGTACATAACGCCAGAATCAACAAGTAATGACAAAACACAATATAAGGACCAAAATAAAAACCCATTTGTTGCGGATAGATGAAACTCATTTCTTTTTTAAGAATTGGTCCAAAAACAACACCACATTAATCCTTTTTATTTCATAATAAACACATATAGATATTGCGTTCAAGCAAGATCTGCACTTCCTACAAGTTAAAAGAACACAAGCGCCGAGTCATGAAAGAAATCGAAAGGGTCAGCACCAAGAAAAACGGTAAGTTACAATCTTCACCTCGGTTCCAATAATTGACATGTAGAAAGTAGAATATCAATCAGGTAAGATAAGGATGGAAGTTATAGAGAAGCAGTACCTGGTTGACGATGGTCTCAGGGGAGGAGAAGAGATTTGAAGGGCAATAAAGATCAGAGGTGAAGAATAAAGGGAGGGGAAGAAGGAAGGAAAACGAGAAAAATAAAATGAAATGGGAAACTCCATAACTGACCAAAAAAAGAGCGATCGATGAGATTTCAGTTGACGAAAAGAAAGATTCTCATATATCTTATCTTATGCCACTTATATTAAAATTAGAACAGTAACTGCCTGTCTCTGGAAAACTTTACTCAATTAAACATAGCTCAATTATAAAAGACCTGGGCCATGTTGGGCTTCTGGATCATCCATGACCCAATCCAGGTCAGCTGCCACCTACTGGTTCGAAGTCGATACTTGGGCATGCTATAGCTAGCCTCCGATACCGAGCTTGGCAGCATCTGGCCATTCTTCTCTTCTAAGTTCCGGTTTCTTAAAAACCTGGAGCTAAGGACTCTGTGTCATGAAGATTTTCTTGCGACCTCTGGCTGTAAGTCGATTTTGTATGCCTTTTTTGTTAGTATAATAGTGTTTTATGTTTTCCCATCCCATGTAGAGGCTTGGAGGTTTACGGGATTATGCGAGTTCGTTTGACAGATCAAAACTTCGTCTTGAAGGGGTTAAGGATATCATTGCCGTTGCTTCTGCTAAAGGCGGCGTCGGCAAGTCCACCACCGCTGGTAATTTCTTTATTTATTTTTTAAAGCTGTTTTCTGCTCTAATGTATTCTATTCTATACATACTAGAGATTGGTAGATGGGATTGACCATATGTTACTCTATTCTCATTTAATTTTCTGTATTAATGTTTAATTAAGAATATTTCTTAAAATTTTAGAAATTTAGGTCCACTTCAATGGTATCATTGGTCTCTCTTAAGTAAGAGCAAATGGAGAGAAGTTGAAGGATTTTTACTTCATTTTCAAAGTACGAATTTAAGCAGATTCTCTATGGCAGCTGTGGATTATACATGTTTTCTGGTATATGCAGTTAATTTGTCCATTGCATTTGCTAAGAAGTGCCAATTGAAAGTCGGTTTGCTTGATGCTGATGTTTACGGTCCGTCTATTCCTATGATGATGAATGTGAGCAGAAAGCCAGAAATAACTGCAGGTAATGCTTCAATTCTGTGTGGCACTATAACTATAGGATGCATATTGTTGATTAAGGGATGTGTTTTGTACACCTTTCACAAATTAATGGACATAAGTGTAAAGGCTGTTAAATTATGCACCACCTGCTAACAAGCTAATGTATGCATGATGGAGGTCGTGAAGCTGTTGACGTGTGCATGAATTAGTTGAGAAGTTGTTAATAACTGTTAGTTAGTTATGTAATTTGTCAGCAGAGTTGTAGCTTAGTTGGAGATAGTTATAGATAGTTGAATTTTCTTGTATATAAATAGTTTTTTTTAATTCTTTTCAACTCAATTGAATGAGAATTACTCTTTAATTTCTGTATGGTATCTTTCTCTCCAAAAAGGAAAGATTTGTTAATGGTATTAGAGAACAATCTACTGTGCCTGTGATCGATTTATAGTGAGTTGCGATTTCTTTAGTTAGAAGAGACATGGAGGAATTGCAAGGAGGCCTGAATGTAGAAGGCTCTGTGGATTCAAGAATTCAAAGCAATGGAGTTAATGGAGATCCATTGCATCTTCAAGAATCAGACCGTCCATGTATGACTTTTAATGACAACTCTGTTTGGAAATAATTTTCTATGCTGGCGTAGGGCAATGAAAATGACTCTTGGGGCAAAGTTGAAGCTAGGCTTTATCGATGGAAGTTGTGTAAAACTTGATAGAAACTCAATTGAATTTAATTTATGGAGAAGAGTAGATTGTATGGTGTTGTCTGGGATATCAAATTCAATCTCAAAGGAGATTGTTGAGGCTTTTATGTACACTAATTCAGCTAGGGAGTTGTGGCTCGATCTGGAGTAGAGATTTGGGGAATGCAATGGCCCCTTATTGTGTCAGTTTAGAGAGCGATAAGTTCAATCTGCCAATCAATCTGTGGTGAAATATTTTACAAAAATTAAGAGATATTTGATGAATTGATGCTTCTTATGCTATTCCGTAATGTTCATGTGGGCTTCAAAAGCAGTGGGAGAAATTACTTATTTAATCAAATCATGCAGTTTTTAATGGGTTGAACGATAGCTATGACCTTATAAAGAACCAAATCCTTGTCATGGATCCTTTACCAAGCATTAATAAGGTTAACTCAATGGTGCTGCAAGTATAAAAACAAAGAGAGGTTCATATGGGAATTAGTGATGGATAGACAACATTGCAATGATGATCGGATCTACAAATGTAGACAGGATGCAAGGAGGAACAAATGGGAGTTAGATGAAATATAAGAAAGGAATAGTGGATAAAAGCAAATTGCACTATGAACAAAGCAACAAAAGTGGTCATTTAAATGAAACATGCTTTAAATTGCATGGATACCTTGATTGTTGGAAGGATTTATTGGAGCAAAAGGGAAAATCAAGTGGAAAGAATAGGAGTATTGCAACAAATGTGGTTAAATGTCAAGTATGACAAAGAAAGACAGTAAAGAGGCAGATTGGACTTCCTCGATTTCTGAATTGGTGAAACAAGAGGTGTCGAGTCGTGAAAGGAAAGGTGCCAATAGATCCATTCACAACAAATATGCTTACATCGCTGACTTCACGGGTACTGTTCTAAACATTCATTACTTTGTCTTGATGAGTTGGATTCTAGCTCTTGGATATTTGATAGTAGTGCTCCTAATCATATGTTTGTTAACCTAAACCATAGAAATAAATCCATAACCCTTAATCAAGTAGTTCCTATGTTTATGCCAGATGAGTCTACAACTTATGTTAAATGCATTGGTGGTGTTATGATGACAAATTAAGTGATTTTAATCAAGACATTACACATTCCCACATTCAAATTAAACCTATTATCAATTAACAAATTAACAAACACAACACAAATTAACTTTGAATTTTATCCTTCCCATTTCACTGTACATGACTTGAAGACTAACAAGTACTAATAGTAGGAAAATTAGTAGGAAGATTGTATGTCCTTGTCCAAAATTTCTTCTGTGAAGACAATATTAGTAGATTTACCCCAAGTGCCTTTTTGTTCATATTGTTACTTCTTTTCAATCATTGAACTCTTGTTGTAATTCAAATTGTACTCACTTTGTGTCTATGGTTTATGTTTGGCATAAAAGGCTTGGCCACCCATCTTCAAATGTGATTTGGCGCATTAATATTGTCAAACATGAATTTGATGAAGCTGAAAGTGCTTGTGGCGTAAGTCCCTTTGCCAACCAACATTGACTACCTTTCCCTTCTAGTACCATTCAAACAAACAGAGCTTTTAATTTAGTCCATGGAAACATTTAGGTACCTTATAACCAGAAATCCATTATAGGTGCTTTCTACATGCTAACCATTGTTGATGACTTTAGTCATGCAATATGGACTTATTTTATGCATCACAAGAGGCAAGCTTCCAATTATTATATTCTTTCACCAAAATGATTCAAAATCAATTCTAACAACACATTCAAGTTGTCGGACAGATAATGGGTATGAGTTTTTGAGTCAAAACTGTCAAATATTGTTCAATTAGCTAGGTATTGTCCATTAAAAAACCTATGTCTATACTTACGCAACAAAATGGAGTCGTTGAAAGGAAGCACAAACACCTCGTACAAGTGGTTAGAGCTCTTGTCATTCAATCTTCACTTCTTAGACAATTTTGGGGTGAAGCTATTCTCACTACTACTTATTTCATAAACTGATTGCCCACATTCATCCTTGATTGGAAAACTCCATATGAAATGATTTATGGTCATGCTCCTTTATATAAAACTTTAAAACTATTTGGATTCCTTTATTTTGCCACAAATACAAGACCTCTTAAAGACAAGTTCGATAAACTTACATACAAATGTCTATCTTTTGGATATTGTCATGGACAGAAAGCCTTTAGACACTTTAACCTTGACACCCAGACCATTCTTATATCCAATGATGTTCTCTTTCATGAGAACATTTTTCCCTACAAAACAACATAGCTCTCAATGAAAGACGCTTGTTTATCCTTAATTTCCAATAAAACAGACTTACAAGATATTAAGCCCATTGATTATGCTTGACCTTTCCCACCTATACACCAAATACATCAACAAATCAATCACCACCTTTTCAAACAGTTCTACAGGAAATTGGCCATAATGATCATAACTTTGATGTTCCTAACCCTAATGCTCAATGTCTAGTTCCTGTTACTAATCCTCCTGGACTTAATGTTGAATCGAGAAGTTGTTCTAAAATCAGGTTTAAACCTAGTTGATTAAATGATTTTGTTTCTTGCACTATATCTTCTATCTATATGTCTACTGCCAGTACATATAACCACACACCATTACTACCTGCATCCTTTCATTTTGCATTTATCATATTTAGCAAAATTTTCAAATACTCAAGAGCTAGAATCATTCCATCAAGCAAAGCACATAACGGAATGGGTGCAGGCCATGCAGCAGAGTTGAATGCCCTTGAGCCTAATCAAACTTGGGAGCTGACATAGTTACCAAATGGAAAACGAGCCATTGGTTCTCGATGTGTCTGTAAATTAAAACTTAAACCTGATGGAAGTGTTAATTGCTTTAAAGCTAGGCTGATGGGTAAAGGATACAATCAAATCAAAGGGATATATTACATAGACAACTTTTTGGTCGTGGCTAGAGAGTAAATAGTGAGGTTGTTGCCAGCTTTAGTTTCTTCGAAAGCCTAGCCATTACATCAATTAAACATAAACAACGCATTTTTGTACGGCTTTATATATGAGGAAGTCTACATGATTCATCCTGAAGGTTATTCTAAAGCTAAACCATGTGAAGCTTGCAAATTAAAATGCGCTTTGTATTGTATGAGCTTAAGCAGGCATCACGACAATGGAACAATGAATTCACTCATCATTTGTGTAATTATGGCTTCATATAGTGCCACCATGATCATTGTCTTGTCATTAAGACATCTGGTGATAGTTTTCTTGCTCTAATTGTACATGTGAATGACGTTTTAGTGACATGAACCTCATAGAAGGAGGTTATTGATGTTAAAAGGTTTTTACATAAGATATTCACCATTAAAGATTTAGGGTTAACATGGTTTAGAATTTGCTCGTTATGCAAGTGGTACAGTTATTAACCAACAAAAATACATTTTAGATGTCAAAGATGCTGGCTACCACTTCTCTTCCAATAGTGATCAAGTTCTGTGAGGATGCAGATCCCTTATTTATTGATCTAGAGACATGTATGCGATTAATTAGAAGATTGTTATACTTAGGCTTTTCACACTCTGATATCACACATGGTTTATAGCAATTGAGTTAGTTCTTATAGCTTCCTTGCTAGCAACATTGGGGTGCAACTATTCATTTGGTTGAGTATTTTAAAGGTTGTCTTTCGATTTTTTTTCCAGTATTTTAAGGGCTTATTGTGATTCTGATGGGGTGAGTTGTATTGATACCAAGCATCCTTGAATGGGCATTGTATATTATTCGAGACATCTTTGATATCATAGAAAACTAAGAAACAATCAACCATTTCTTGTTCTTCAATAGAGGCCGAGTATAGAAGCATGGCTTTTACTATTTGTGAGTTGAAATGGATTAGTTATCTTCTTCAAGATCATCACATCAGTGTGCCTATTACCATCAATTTGTGGTGTGATAATGAAGCTGCATTGCATATATCAGCCAACCTCATTTTTCATGAAAGAACTAAACATCTCGAAATTGATTGCCTCCTTGTTTGAGATGAATAAAAACGAGGATTCATTTCTCCTTAGCTTATTCGACCCAAACTGCAACTGGCTGGTATGTTTACAAAATCCTTACAAGCCCCTGCTTTTGCTTCACTCTTGTCCAAGTTGTGTTTGGTTGACTTCTGTCAAAGCCCAACTTGAGAGGAGGGGGTGCATGAAGCTGATGACGTGTGCATGACTCAGTTGAGAAGTTGCTAATAGTTTTTAGTTAGTTATGTAATCTATGAGCATGGTTGTAACTTAGCTGAAGATAGTCACAGTTAGTTGGTTCCTCTTGTGTATAAATAGCTTTTGTTGGGGTCCTAGTCAGAGAGATGTTAAGAACAAGAGAAAAGAAAGAGATATGCAAATATTCTGCTTTTGGTGAGAACAAACCAATGATTTAATTGATTAAAAACTGCTGTCCACATCAATTAATGAAAGCTGGTATATATACAAGCTGTGAAATCAGAATCCTATCTAAATAGAACTAGAAACTGAAATCCTAATTTAATGGGACTACTAAACACGTTCTGCAATTGAAATCCTAATTTAATGGAACTTCTAAAGACTCCTAACTAACACAGTTGGCATTAGCTGACTTTGTTGGACCCATAATCAATGAAAACTTCCTATCTCCTACAACTTGTTTGCTCCACATGTAGCATTGGTATTTTGTGTTTCTTCTGCTTATACGTGTTGACCTGTAGAGTTCATCATTACCTCCCCCTCTAAGCGGAACCTTGTCCCCAAGGTTCATGTTGAGAAATCTGTGTTGCAGCTCCTCCGAATTTTCCCACGTGACATCTTATTTTGGCATTCTCTTCCATTTTACTAGACTTTCTTCCACAAAATGCTTACCCCTCTTAACCCACCTCGTGTTCAGTATAGCTTCAGGTTCACAAATGACGTCTCCAGCATCATCCATTGGTGGCAATTCATTGTTGGTGACGTCAAGCTCACCTATTTGTTTCTTTAGCATTGACACAAGAAAAACAGGATGAATTCTCAAACTTGCTGGCAACTGGAGTTTGTACGCTACTTTGCCAATCCTTTCAATAATCTTATAGGGCCTGTAATAGCGGTTCGCAAGCTTTTGAAAGCCTCTGTTTGCTATTGATCGTTGACGATATGGCTGCAACTTCAGGAAAACAAGATCACCCACTTGGAACTCTAGATCTCGCCTTCTAGCATCGGACATTTGCTTCATGCGGTTATTGGCAGTGGAGAAGGTAGTTTTGAGCTACTGCAACATAACATCCCTTGAGACTAGAGCTCGATCCACCTCATTAACTACCGACATACCTTCCTGGTAGTGTGGAATGCTTGGTGGTGGCCTCCCATATAAGGCTTGAAAAGATGTCATTCTAATTGATCTGTGATAAGTTGTATTATACCAGAATTCGGCCCAAGGGAGGAAGGAATTTGATTTGTGAGGTTGCTGTGAAGCGAAGCATCGCAAATACTGTTTGAGGCAACGGTTGACAACTTTTGATTGACCATTAGATTGAGGGTGGTATGCTGAGCTCATGCATAACATAGTTCCTAATAATTTGAAGAACTCACTCCAAAAGTTACTTATTAATACAAGGTCGCGATCACTTACTATGGATTTCAGCATGCCATGGAGTTTCACAACATCGTCTACGAACTTCTCTGCAACAGTTTTAGCCGAAAATGGATGTGACATTGCCATAAAGTGAGCTGACTTTGACAAACGGTCCACCACCACAAAGATTGCATTCTTACCATTAGAAAGGGGTAATCCCTCCATGAAGTCCATTGTGATATCGTCCCAAACCTGACATGGAATTGGAAGAGGCTAGAGGAGGCTGGCGGGAACTAGCGACTTAGCCTTATTCTTTTGACATACAGTGCAAGTTGAAACATATTGTTGGACAGATTTATGCATTGAGGGCCAATAAAACTGTTGTGCCAGCCTTTTGTAGGTTTGAAGAACCCCCGATTGACCACCATATGGCGAATCATGAAACTCCCGCAATAACTCGCCAACTAACTTTGATTTAGGAGGAACAACAACTCGATTTTTGAAACATACCAGGCCATTACGCTATTTGTATGGGGTTGCCGGATTGTCACTTGCAAGGCTTGTAATCTCTTTCATGTATGGATCATTGGTGGTTCTTTCTTGATTTCCTCCCAAAGTGTGGCTTTTGAAGTGAAAAGTGCATTAAGGCTTGGGCTGCCTGCTACTTGAGATAATGCATCTGCGGCTGAATTTTCCCTTCCCAGCTTGTAAATTTCATAGTCATAACCCATCAGCTTTGCGTCCCATTTTTGTTGCTCTGGTGTAGTGATATGCTGCTCTAATAGATGCCTCAGATTCTTCTGATCTATTCGTATGTAGAATTTACGACCCAGCATGTACGATTGCCATGTTTGAATTGCATGGCCAGCATTTCCTTTGCATAGACAGGCTAAGATTGCTTAGTGACTTCAAGGGCTTAGCTCATGAAAGCTACAGGTCTTCCTTGTTGTGTCAGAACTGCCCCAATTCCACTTCCCAATGCATTGGTCTTGATGGTAAAGGTTCTTCGAAGCTAGGCAATGCAAGGGTAGCGGTTGACGTCTTGACTTGTTTTAATTCTTCAAATGCAGTATTGGCCTCGTCCGTCTACAAAAATTGTCTCTTTTTCAACAAATTGGTAAGTCGTTGTGCTATGGCTCCATAATTTCTAACGAACTTCCGATAACAGCCAGTGAGTCCTAGAAATCTGATGGAAGTCCTCCCTTACGTGTCTATTCAAGGAGAAAATATAGGACATGTGGCAACCCTTCTCAAGACCAATTCTCAGTCTTACTAGGTCTACAGGACATTTTCTTTCAAAGATTGGGGTTAGTGGAAGATGGGAACTAAGTGGACTTCATGATCCTTTATTTTAGCTATTTGATGATAACTACTTAGGCCTTAGTTATTTATAGATGCAGTACTGCAGTTTCTTTTCATCATGATTGTTATTTTGAATTCCATTGTTGTTAGGAGAGTTAACCTTCTCGAAGTGGGTCTTTTATCTACATTTAATAAACATCATAATTGCTTTTCATTACCTTCATGCTTTGTACCCTTGTTCTTAACAAAATCCATGGAGATCAATTACATTATTGGGTCTTGGCCACCTAATCATGGCTTCATTCTTCTTCTAATCTACTTTAACACCCTAGGAAGTAATTATATGACCCAAACATTCAAGTTCTTGCTGACCAAACTCACATTTGTTGAACTTGACAAAAAGTTGGTGTCTAATTACTTCAAGGACTGTCCTGACATGCTCTAGATGTTGTGACCAAACTTGGCTATAAATCAATATGTCGTCAAAAAAAACCAGCACAAACTTTCTTAAATATGGCCTAAATATGGAATTCATGAGTGATTGAAAGGTTGAAGGAGCATTGCATAACCCGAATGGCATGACTAAATACTTATAGTCACCATTATGTGTCCGAAAAATTGTTTTGTGTATGTCAGGTTGATAAACTTGTACCCGATGGTAGCCAGCTCGAAGGTCAAGTTTTGTGAAGTAAATGGTCCCATGGAGCTCATCAAGCATGTCTTCGATGGTCGAAATGGGAAATCTGTCCTTGACCGTAATTGCATTTAGAGCCCTATAATTCATGCCAAAACCACCATGTCCTGTATTTCTTCTTTGCAAGTAGAACTGGGGAACAGAATGAGCTTGTACTGTGATGAATCAACCCTGATTGTAGCATCTCCTGAACTTGTTTCTCTATCTCGTTGTTTTGAAAGTTTGCATATCTATAAGGCCGAACGTCAACAGATTCTATTCCTTCCTTCAAGACTATCCGATGCTCTATATTGCATCTTGGTGGAAGTTGTTGGGGTTCAGCAAACACATCTTGAAAGTTTGTAATAACAATTCCATATCAGTTGGAATTTTTATGTTACCGTCACTAAAGGGTTTTTGCGAACAGATGGCATATACCGTATTCCCTCTTTGTATTTCCTTTGCAATGCTGTTGTGATTGACAGCTTGGATTGGTTGATGAGGCACTCCTTGCAGCTGTTGGCTTCAATTGTCTTGCACAAAGTCCATAGTTAACCTCTTCCAATCTCAGACCACCGTTCCTAGTTGTTGGAGCCATTGTATGCCTAAAACAATGTCCAAACCACTCAAAGGCAATGCATAGAGAGTTAGAGAGAATGGAATACCTAGTAGCAGTACAAGTACATTTTCAAATTTACCCTCGCATCATAAAGGAGCCCCGTCCCGTTTGCCACTCAAACCTTGAATGCCTCGATGGGTGTCACTAGTGGCCTCAATACTTTTTTTGCCTTGCTGCTAATGAAATTATGGGTAGAGCCTCTGTTTATGAGGGCCATTAAATCTTGATTTTCTTGAGTTCGTTGTTATCTTCCTACGCTGCCAACATTTTGCCATCATTGTCCTCCAAATCACCGTTGAGGAGCAGTAATTGCGATTTCTTACATCGATGGCCCAGAGTGAAGCGTTCGTTGCAATTAAAGCATAGTCCTTGGGCTCGTCGCTTTTGCATCCCTTCCCACAAAATTCTCTTCACTGACGTGTTTGGTTTTGCTCGACTTGGGGAATATTCGATTGGGGGTCTCACCGGTGATCTCATCGTCCGCTTTTGTCTCAAATCCTTCATTCGGGCCAGGCTAATAGCCTCTTTCAAAGATTTGAGCCGAAATATCCAAGTGCCATCAGCGATCTCTTGTTTGAGACCACCAATAAAAGTGCCAATTAAGGCCTTCTGAGTCCAGCCTTGAACCCTGTTCCCCAATTTTTCAAAATCTTGCTGATATTCCCTTAAGGATCCAGTTTGTCGAGTTTTTGATAATGCTTCGTCAAAATCCTCACATTCTGTTGGGCCAAATTGGCCCCATAATTTGGATTGAAATTCACCCCACGACACCTGCTGCCCTTCATCTTGGTATGTCTCGCGGAGCCATTGCCACCATTGATTCGCCTCGAATTGAAGGTAGAAGGAGGCAAGAGGAACCTTTTGTGAACTCGGCGTATCTTGATATTCAAAAAATTGCTCCACGCGACTAAACCATTCAATGGGGTCACCTCTGGCGAATCTTGGGAATTCAAGCCGTGCGAGTTTGGAAGAGAACATGTGACGTCCCTCCTCCGTAACCCCTTTGGTCCCCTCTTGGATGTTTGTGGGTCGACCATGGGAAATACTAGCAAACCCTTCTTTTTGAGAAAGGACTACATTGGACAGCCGGGCAATCGCTTCTTCCATTGAACGAAGCTTATCGACAAGGCCTTGCTCCATTCGGCTCACTCCATCTTGTAAATTGCCTAGACTTGCTTCAAGGTTTTCCATTTGTTCTTTGTTTGTCGACATGGCTCTGATACCAATGTTGGGTCCCAGTCAGAGAGATGTTAAGAACAAGCGAAAAGAGAGAGATATGCAAATATTCTTCTTTTGGTGAGAACAAACCAATGATTTAATTGATAAAAAACTGCTATCCACATCAATTAACGAAAGCTTGTATATATACAAGCTGTGCAATCAGAATCCTATCTAAATAGAACTAGAAACTGAAATCCTAATTTAATGGAAATACTAAACACGTTCTGCAATTGAAATCCTAATTTAATGGAACTTCTAAAGACTCCTAACTAACACAGTTGGCATTAGCCGACTTTATTGGACCCACAATCAACGAAAACTTCCTATCTACTACAACTTGTTTGCTTCACATGTAGCATTGGTATTTTGGGTTTCTTCTACTTATACGTGTTGACCTGCGGAGTTCATCAGCTTTTTTGTATTCAATTGAATGAATTACTCTTCAATTTCTGTTTGGTATCTTTATCTCCAAAAGGGAGAGATTCGTTCAAAGACAACAGGTTTGAGATAAGCCATTGTTTGGGCTCCATGTTATTCTTTTATGACATGATGTTGTTTCATGCTTATTTATAATTTTAATTCAGATATCCTGCTTTCTGGAACTTGCAAAATCAATTCTTTTAAAAATAATTTTAAAAGATAGAAGTAAACATTTCATTTTCATGAATGAAAACATCATCCATCTGCCTCCTTATTTCTTTCCCTCTAAATGCATGGCAGATGAAGAAATTGGAGGATGAGTTCCTTTTATATATTCAGTTGTATTTTCCCCAATTCCAGAAGCTTTTGTGAATATGTGGACTTTTTCTGGTTCACATAATCATACTCAACCAATGTGATGAATTTCATCTTCCTAATTTCATTTAGTCTGCACAACATTTGGACACAACTGACCATCTTTCTACCTTATTCTTTCAGATAAAAAGATGATTCCAGTTGAAAGCTATGGCATTAAGTGTATGTCAATGGGATTTCTTGTGGAGAAGGATGCCCCCATTGTGTGGAGAGGTCCCATGGTATGTTATTCTATTAATTGCTATTATGGAAGCTTCGGGAAAGACTAATATGGAACCATGCTTTGAGCCTTCCCCCGTGCTTATGAATGGCAAGCTCTACGAACAACATTATTTTGCATCCTCTAGAAGGCTGAAACTAATGATAACTATGTCCCCCACCCCCTCCTCTCATATTTTCTCATTGAGAAAAGAAAAAGAAAGACTTCTGATCGAGAATTACAAAATGACATGTTTCTTGCTCCTGCCTAGATTGATATTTCAATCTCTTGCTAAAATTATAGTTTAATTTTGTACCAGACGAATAATGATCTGTTCTTCTCTCTCATAAATGATGCTTATTTTTCTTTAGTGACCTTTTCTGCTCTACAAATAGCTATTAAGGACAAAATTGTGAAGCAATCTGCTGTAGTATAACCTTTCTAATGCTTTATTCAGGAACTTAGTTGAATTAATCTTGCAGGTGATGAATGCACTTGAAAAAATGACTAGGGGAGTCGATTGGGGAAATCTTGACATTCTTGTGGTTGATATGCCACCTGGCACTGGTGATACTCAATTAACTATAACCCAGAGGCTGCAGTTATCAGGTGAACAAAACAGTAAATCTCCCCATGTTATTTTGATTGACTAACCAAAAAGCTGTTAACTGTACTTCTGGGTTTATAAAATAATTTTGTTGTTTCAATGTAGTTAGGTTGTCAGCCTTTATTTAAACTGACCTAAGCTTGTATTCCTATTCTTGGATTGTATTACTATAATTTTATTCTGCTGTTGTTTTATGCTTTCCTGGACACAGGCATCTGGCTAAGTATGTGTTTTGATTTGGGCGGAACCAAGTTTCTATCCAACACGGACTTTGAAATGATTTTGAGAAATGCTGAAGATCTGTGCGCATTTATACTTTATATTTTGGACACTGATTTCTGCTGAAACTTTGTACGAAGAGGAAAATTTGGTTGTCAGAGTGAATCAAAATAGATATTGTTCATTACACAGCCTAGTAGCAACACCCCCTCCCCTGTTTGCAACGCTTTGCTTTTGAGTCCCATATACTTTAAAAAAGGAAAGAAAGAAGAAATGCTGCTGATCATATATGGCATGTTTAGAAGTCCTAGGTCCCATCTCTTGTATCATAAGAAAGAAAAAGCGTGATGGCCATGCATGAAATTTCCTTATTTTGTAAGTATTTTCATACGAAGAACAGTTTACTATTTCGCGTTCTGTTTGTAATTGTTATTGATTTGCTCACAGGTGCAGTGATAGTTTCAACTCCACAAGATATTGCATTGATGGATGCTCGTCGAGGAGTTCAAATGTTCTCTAAAGTTGAAGTTCCTGTACGATTCATTCAATAATTTTCAAACAGCATTCTATTGTCCATAAAGGTTTAATTGCTATTAGGCAAATTACTAGGTGCCTAGTAGTTGTAGTCATTTAACTTTGGCCAATCGCCACAATGATATGCAGCGTCCTTGATCAGTGAAAGCTGACAGCAATAGTGTTTCTATTGTCTCGCGTTGCTTCTCTAATTTCCAATGGACAGTTGAAGCTTGTTGATTTCTCGGGCTGTTCACTTCAAAGAAGCATTACTTTGTGATGGGTAGTTCTATTAACATACAGTCTTTGCTTTTTGCAGATATTTGGATTTGTAGAGAACATGAGTTACTTTAAATGTCCACATTGTGGTGAGCCTTCTTTCATTTTTGGGAAAGCAGGCGCTCAAAATACGGCAGCATCAATGGGGTACAAAGTTATTGGTGAGGTATGCCCGATGTTTGAATAGCTCTAAGTGCAAAGAACAATGTGAACGAGGTTCATTTTGTGAAAGGAAGTGGCTGTCTTCTCTTGTCAAATTTCTTTTGGCAAAATGCACGTCCAATCTGCTTTCTTGTCTAGCCCTTCGATACGTATCACATGAAACTTTGGAATATTTTGTTTGGTGAAACTTGTCAAATTATTATTATTTTGTTTCAGATACCACTGGAAGTGGAGATCAGGAAAGGTAGTGATGAAGGTGTGCCCATAGTGATATCAGCTCCAGATTCAATAGTGGCCAAAGCCTACGATGATGCGGCACAAAACATCGTAAAAAGAATTGAGGAATTGGCAAAAGAACAAACGGTTCATCCTGAGATAAATCTGTGAGAATGGAACACTTTTAACTCCAAGGTGGTGACCGCTGTGCTGCCAGTATGCAACCTATAACAATTATAGTCGCTAAATCATTTGGAAACGAGCATGTTGAAGAAACAGGATTTAACTTTTTAACGATGGTAGGCGAACAAATTCTTGTGGGCATTGGCCATTAGGAGAGCGCAACTGGCATGACAATTTTCGCCTATTCGTACGCTACATTACGTTTGATTCTTGTGTTGGGTTTACATTTAATAGCTGCATAAATAGCCTCTGTCCTGTCAGTTCTTTTCTTGATTTATAAAACCAAACCCCCCGAAATAACCATTTACAAGCAATCATTCATTCGTGTAAATTGTAAGAAATGACAAGACACCATTTCTAGTTCTATACAAATAAGGTTATCATTATTTTAATTGTATAATAACAATATTTTTTCTGACAGTAAATAAATATTCTTTTGAAGCATTGTAAAGAAAAAGAGCAAGAGCCTCATGTTGATAAAATATTCTTAATTCTTGATAATAGTGAATAAGGATACTGGAAAACATGAGGGACCTATAAATAGTGACCTGTTCCCCTTTCTTCTAGCCTTTCGGTTGAAACAGAATCTCTATCTCCCGCCTTCAAAAGTTGCTCTCCCAAATCCCAACTTGACCTAGAATTAATTCCTTTATTTTGTCCACAAAAACTGTAATAATAATAATTATTATTATTATTTATTAACTTTATTGGGTCTTCTAAAGAATTTCTTTTATGCTGTTTTTGTTGCATCATCTCCCTTCACAGTACCAGTCCTCCTCTGGATGCATAACCACAGTCTCTCATTCCTCAAATCTTCACCTTTTTACCCTTTCCATGGACCCTCTTCTCTCCCATTTTCCCCTCCAAACCCTTGCACAATATTCCCCACTTTGTCGTCTTCGGTCACTTGCAAAGGAACCCAACTTTCTACGTCCATTACCCACTGCGCCGCATCTCTTTCTCCGGCCAACGGCTGGAAATTGATGAGCGTTGGCGGGAAGCACATCGATGTCTCCACTCTCGGGAACCTCTGCGTCGATGTTATTTTCAATGTTCCCGAATTGCCCCCGCGCAACCACGGTGCTCTCTTGGCTTATATGGAACGTCTCGCCGCTTCACCACCCGACAAGGTTGTTTGCTATGTTTGATTAAATTTTTATTCGCCTGGAGTTTACTCATAAAGAAGATATTTTACTTTGTGGATGTCTTATTTGGTAATGACCAAAATGGACTTTTGTGTTGAATGGTCAGCGGTATTGGGAAGCGGGTGGCAATTGCAATGTGGCTATAGCAGCTGCGAGACTTGGGCTACGGTGTGCGACGATTGGGCAGGTCGGGGACGAAACTTATGGGAATTTCCTCTTGGGCGTGCTTCGTGATGAGGGGATTAGTATGGTTAGTATGCAGGACAATGATGATGTGGTGGATACTTCTAGCGCTTTGTATGAGACGCTTCTATGTTGGGTTCTCGTAGACCCTCTCCAAAGGCATGGCTTTTGCAGGTAAAGTATCCGACCCTTTATATCTTTGTTATTTTCTCTGGGTTAATGCTTGTAGTTCTTTTGATCTGCTGTCCAACTGCTGTTTGTTCTATGTATATATAATGGTCTAGAAAAAATTTGCTTTTTCAGTCGAGCTGATTTCCGTAAGGAACCGGCACTTAGCTGGATGAGCAGATTATCAGTACCAGTAAAGGCAGCGATTAAGCAGTCAAGGACTCTATTCTGCAATGGTTATGGCTTTGATGAGCTTTCTCCTGGTCTGTTGACTATGGCTTTAGATTATGCTGTTGAAGTTGGGACATCTGTTTTCTTTGATCCTGGACCGCGAGGAAAGAAGTTTTCTACTGGAACGCCTGAGCAACAAGAGACACTAAGTCATTTCTTGAAGATGAGCGATGTCCTCCTGCTGACAGCCGATGAGGTTTGATTTCAATTTTCACAATGCTAGTAGCTTTAGCTTTCCTTCAAATATGCTGACCTACCTGAACTGTTAAGTTCACCTGACAAAAAGAAATAATACCTTGACATCAACATAGACATTTCACTTGGAAACTCTTCTATGATTTTAATTCATTTTCAGTTGTGATACTACTATTGTGTTTTTCTAGTGACCACATATGTTGCAGCAATCAAGCATATTACTGATTACTTTGTTTTTGAGAAATGCTGATTGCTTTGTTGCCTTAAAGGAGTTAAAGTTTTGTGGGAAAGGAAGGTTAATAAATACCCTTCTTATTACATTCCTACTTGTATTATCTTTTGCCTTGTCAGCTTAAGTCTCTCCAAAAGTAAATATTTTTTGTTAAACAGGTAATTATTTTGTCTTTTCTTCAGTAAATCCAGGAGTGTTCAAACAAGCGTTTCTGGAAATTGCTCAGCCATAGGGAAAAACTCTTTACGTTTATCTGGTTCTGAAAAGATGTTATGGGCCAAAATTTAAAATGCAGTATTGAATAGGATCCTTATATAAACATGATTACATGGCTAAAGTGGATAACTTTTTGGATGATGTAATGCAAATTCAATTACATTAACAAGTTCGTGTACAACCACGCTATAGCATGGATGGTGCAGCATGATAACCTTCCATTAAAAGCTACCAAACACCATCTTATTGTTTATGTAACTGTTATTATTTATATCATGAATAGTTACTATTATTTTCTTTGCCTTTTGTTCATGTTTAAAGTAGTTTATGTGCTTTTTCTTTTCTCGTGAACGGCTAGGCTGAGTCATTGACTGGCATAGGAAATCCTGTACTAGCTGGGAAGGACTTGCTTCTTAATGGGGTTCGCACAAAGTGGGTTATTGTCAAAATGGGCTCAAAGGGTTCAATTCTAGTCACAATGAGTAGTATATCTTGCGCACCAGCATTTAAGGTATGATCCCTTAACAATCCTTTCAAACTGGAAAAGTTGGTTTTTGAGGTGCTTGTGACAATTACGATTGCTTTGCGAAGATGAACCTCAGTCCTGAATGAGAGAGAGAGAGGATGGCATCACAGGCTAAATGTATTAAAATTTTCCTTTGCTGATTGAACACTTATTGATTGAATTAGATTGTTCGCATTCCCAAAAAGATGTATACTGAGACCTAATAGATGATACCTAGATCTTTCTCTCCTTTTTTCCTTTGAAATGGTCTCTGCTAATATTTTTCTTGATTTGCTTCTTACCTTGAAAGATGGGAAGTGATGTCTCAATTTGTCTGCTAAATTGTTATCAGGTTAATGTCATTGATACTGTGGGATGTGGAGATAGTTTTGATGCAGCTATTGCCTTTGGCTTCATAAACAATATGCCTTTGATAAATACATTAGCAATTGCAAATGCAGTGGGTGCTGCAACTGCTATGGGCTGTGGCGCTGGCCGCAATGTTGCAACCATTGATAAAGTCGTAGAACTCATGAGAGCATCAAATATCCATGAAGATGACAAATATTGGAATGAACTGCTTCCAAAAGATTTGGAAAATCAGGATATCACATTTTTGTCAGGAATGGTCACTAATGGAAGCCACAATCAGCTAAGCTTTGTTCCCCTGCAAAAGGTGGTTACTGAATTGCTGCCTCAGCTTGTATCCACATTGTTTGAGGGAAAAGTGGCTTGTTGACTTGTTAAGTAGGTATTAGCTGTGAGCATGATTTCGAGGCATTGATTGTTCTCTATGGTTCTACGTACTAGTTGTGAAATTGAGTTTGGGGCACTAGTTCTTTTGTATGGTTCTACGGTGGTTATGTTTCTGGCCATTCTGGTACACAATAAATTCTGGATTTGGACACTTCAAAGTTATACATTATAGTCAAACATCGGCAGAAATGTGGAGGATATAGTTTCCGGGCTGAAGCTTGAATTCATATGTTTTCAGTTCTCATACTCCATGTCCAGTTTGTTTTTACCCAGGATGGTATTTGAAGGTTTTGCCAGACATAGCTGCAGCCCTGAAGTAGCTCAGGGAGCTGTATTTTTTAAACAAGTTTCTTAGCTTCACGTATTCTCGTATTATTTTCTACTTTGTTCTCTGCATCACTGCATTGTCACTGGAGAGAAGGTCGCAAAATCGATTACCCATCGAGATTCTATTGCTATGTAATGTGGTTTATATCATCCTTCCAGAAAGGCTGTTTCCTGATCAACGAAGTTCGTTCTAGAATAGAAGCATGCGTGTGCTTCAGTGCCCTCTGATGAAAGGATATGGCACTGAAAAGCTTCCATCTCGTTATAAATTTTGGGATTCTGGCTGATTTACATCTAGAAGAACAGTAGTGGGTATATGAAAACTTTTAATGAAGAAGTGTGCATAATTTATTATACACGACACTGCATCAAGATGTTTGAAAGTATCAATCTTTCTGAATCAACATGGTTACCCAAATTTATGTCCGTTCTTGCTAAGCTAGTTTTAAGTTTCAAGTTGAATCTGCACCGGAACTTCACCGAATTATCTAATATAAGCAAGTTAACACAATCTGCAAGGAGAAATTACATATAAATGCTCGAAGTCTATTGAGTAATCGCCAACACTACAGGAATAATTTATTGATTCGACAAGTTTTGTTAGCTAATTATTTAGGGATTTACATTAAAGGAAAGTTAAAAAGATTCTTTTATGAAGTGATCTACTGCGGAGTATTATGGGAATTGTAAATTTCTCCGACTACCAAAAAGAAGAACAACAACCAAGTGCGCATTAATTTCACATTTGATGTAATGCAAGATAGCATTCCTACTTTTCAAGAGGGTTGTGAAAAAAGGGAATTGTTGCATGGAATCCCAATTTCCCAAAAACTTTTCCATTTCAGATAGAATTCGCGCCACTGAACCTATAACGACTCCTTGTTTATTAGAATTCGCCATATTCTCTTTCCCATAGCTACTTTGTTGCTGATGCTGATGGGAATTATCCCCAACTCCCCTTTCTCTTTATCTTTATCTTTGCAAAATTGTTTCCATTCTACCTTTGTTTTATATCTTCTGTATATCGTTCCAACCCAAAGAGATTGCCTTATCAGTTTCTATATTGCTGTAATTAGCAAAGCAAAAATGGAAACTCCAATATTATGTATATTGTTGATAATTGCCTTAATTAAAGTAACAATGCCAATAATAGATAGATGTAGATTGTTTCAAGAATTCAGTTTCTTGTACACCTTTTCAATAAAGGGAGCACTTTCTTTGAATAACAATCTCCTTGTGGCATGTTAGGTTCCATGGAATAAGTATTCTATTCCTGGCATATTCTTAAAATTTAGTTATGCCTTTGTTTGGTTAGGAAAAATACACAAAATTACTAATCCTAGGATTAGATATTCCTTAACTTTTGGAAATAAGTAAAGACCATCCTCACCTATCTTTATGTATTCCGAAAATAAGTCATTTGTTTAGGACATTTTTATCCCTCATTCTGGCGTTTCTTCTTCATTTTCACCTCCCTCCAGAAACTTCTTCATTTTATCCTTCACTCTCGCATTCACCACTTCTTCATTTTCACTCTCTCAACCTCGCGATTCTCTTCTCCAAAAATTTCACCCTCTATTCAAGTCAAGCTAGCCTTCTACCGTCTGTCCTCTCTTCTAGATATTCCAGTTATTTTGATTGGGTGATGGGTTTTTGGTGATGGGTTTCAATTGGGTGAGAGGTTTTGTTGATGGAGTTATGTTTGTGTTTTGTTTCGATTGGGTGAGAGATTAGGTTTTGTTAATGAGTTTTGTTGATCTTTGTAACTTTGATTTTTTCAAGTAAAGAGAAAAAAAAAGGAAAGAAAAAGCTCATCTAGTTTTACTAGAAAGGGATTCGTTGTTTTTCACTTAAACAATTTTCTTTTATTTTTGCAATTTTTACTTTCATGACAATCACAATACTAAGCACAATGATCGTTGGATTCGAAATACAAGTTTAACTGTGTACTGGAATTCATTGACGACATTGCTATAGGATTTTGATTTGCTAAATTAGCAAAATGTTTTCCTTCTCATTGAAAAGAGAAAGATGGATGGTCATACATATGGTTGTGAATCATAATTTCCTTGGCTGATTAATTAATAATAATAATAATAATAATAATAATGTAGTTAGTGATGACTATAAGGAATATTTTGGTCTTTTTGTTAATTATTCCTTTGTCATTCAAATTTTACGTTTTCAAACCAAACATTGCATAGAAATTCTTTAGCAGTAAATCAAACTCATTCTATTTTATTCTCCATCTATTGTATTCCTAAGAATAACCATTCCATTCCTTATCCATTCAAGCAGTTGAACCAAACAGCCTGTTGGAGTTATAGGTAATCCCAGGTATTTGAAGGGCAGTTACTTCATTTACAAACTTGTAATTGTAGTTAACCAGAAGGAAAAATGTTTTGCACTTTTAGAGATTAGGATGTAGCTCTTCTATTTATTGATGCTTAGCTCTAAAAAAATCCATAAAAGTATTTCGTATGCTCAGTAGAAGGAAGACTAACATGTCATCTACCTTAGCAAACATTAACAAATCATCTATAAACAACAAATTTGATATTTTCAACCTTTTGCATCTACTATAGAAGTGGAAGGTAGGTCTTGATCAATTATGTAGTTTAGTAGCTTTCATAATACTTCCATGGCCATAACAAATATGTAAAGGGAAAAGGGGTCTGTTTTTCTAATACCTTTCTTACCTTGGAATATATTTGTAGTCTCTTTTTTTATTAGTATGGAGTAAGATGGGGAAGTAATGCATATGTTTACGTAACCTCTAAACTTTTTTTTAAGGAAATTGAAAACCTGTAGAATCTCCTTTATAAAAGACTATCTCAGGGTATCATATCCCTTGTGCAGGTCTATTTTGATATCATAGTTTCTTGGTATTTCGTTCCTAGAATAACCCTTAAACAACTCCTGAAACAGTAGAATTGTATCTCTTATGTGTCTGCCTTCCAAAAATGCCACTTGAGCTGGGTTAATTATGGAAGATAGGGCTTTATCAACCTTTTGGCAAGAATCTTTGCTATAACTTTGTATAGGAAATTACAGTAGGATATATGTTTGTATTCTCTTAAGGATGTAGGGTTTAGACATTTACGGGATGTTTGGTTTATAGGAATAGCTATTCTATTCCTAACATATTCCTAGCATATTGTTAAACCTACGTTTGGTTGGAAACTATTTTGAGAATAAGTATTCAACAAGAATAGATATTCTGATATTTTGAGGAACAGATAAAAACGACGTATACCTATCTTTATATATTCCAAGCATAATGATTCTCGTAGAAGACAATTTTGTACTTCTCACGTTTAAGCCTCCAGAAACTTCTTCCACATCTTCCACTCTTCGAGCCTACCTCCCGAAACTTCTTCAACTTTTTCAAGTTCGTGATTCTCTTCTCCAGATTCACTCTCTATTGAAGCCCAGCAATCTACCATTTATCTTCTTTTCTGGGTAAGTTATTCTTGTTGTTTCGATTGGGTGATGGGTTTCAACTGGGTGAGGGGTTTTGATGATGGAGTTATGTTTGTGTTTTGTTTCGATTGGGTGAGGGATTAGGTTTTGTTGATGGGTTTTGTTCATCTTTGTAAGCTCGATATCTCTCTGCACTTCTCTTTCTTCTGTTTTCGAGTCGATGGAAAATGCATTTCGTTTAAGTTCTCTATTTGATTATTGAATGATTGGTGTAAAGAAGCTAAAATTTTTTAACGGTGTTCCCAAAGTTGGATATTTCATTTGGGCATTTCTTTTATCAGTTGAAAATCATAAGTTTCTTCAGAAAAGTTTGATTATCTGCAAGTTTGATTATTGAATGCTTTTCTCTTGGAATTTAGTAGGATTTTTCATTGATGTTTGTCTCATGCATTTTCTGTGAGTTTCTTGGTTTTGAACATTTTGTCTTTCTAGTAAATGATTTGCTGTTGGTTATTGACTTTGAAAGTCCTGTGGTTTAGAATGCTTATAAGGGGTTCTTCTGCAGTAGTTTGCAACAGTTGGAAGTTGTTGACCATTTGATATAGTTAGTTTGAGGGTTCCTCTGGGGATAGGAGGGAGTAGGGTACATCCATAAGGAACAGAGACCAATTCGGAAATTTTTTATTCTCCACCAACTAGCAACCTGACTGTATTAGCAAAGCTTCAGTAAATTTATTATGAAAACAGTCTAAGATGGAAGAAGTATCACAATCGTTATCATCCAACATTACAGTAACCACAAAACTTGACAATAACACCGCCACCACAATACTTGAAATACAATAGCTTGGATATTTTTAAACCTCACACATATTCTGCATAGTAACGCACTTCAATGAATTTTCTGCAACAATCAAAATTATAACCTGACCAAATAGTTTAGTATTGGAACTAAAAATTAGTACTTAAAATTGTAACTGGAGGTGCCTGGACTATAGGATGAGTAATCCAAAGACACTTCTTGTGTTTTCTTCAACAGTTGAGGGATTTTACTTGACTATTCTGGTACTCCATCAAGAGAGCTTCTGCATACATAATTGTATTATCTACATATTCAGCATATGGTAAGAATGCATAGTTCATAGATTAAGATAATGTTGAAATTATACAGCGGAACTTGCATAATATATTGCATCAAGTGATCAAATTTGCTTTGTCAAAAGAGTTGATACTATTTATTACACTGCTTTATTATGTAATGAGCAGCTCCCTCATAGAAATTGAAATATTAGTTTTTTGCAGGCTTCTAGTTGAATAGCTTCCCGAGTCATTTCTCTGAACCTCTTTAAGTCGATGGTTGGTGCATTTGATGACTTTCATCTATTAAGCAATGATAATTTTGTTATGTCTGTCACAGTACTTTCCAGATATAAAGTACTATTGGAATGTTGTCGATGGTTGTTGCTTCACCTAGTGAGGTTTTGAAGGTGCATTTCTGATTGCAGGTGTACATTTGGCATAAAGGCTCTGGAGAGCTAATCTTGGCATTGCCTGGGCATTCTAGAGCAGTTAACTGAGTGAGCTGGAATCCAACTAACCTTCATATGCTGGCTTCAGCTAGTGATGATCGTACAATTCATTATCGACTTTTCTACATTGCCTCGTCAAATCAATGATTACCCTCAAAATTTTCATATCATTCTTTTCTTTTCCTACTCCAAATTCCTATAGGCAAAGGCCATTGTGCCGATTAGTTTCTGAAGATTTTATGAATTGCTAAGTTATAGATGTTACATAAAGAATAAAAGGGAATAATATAGGTGGTTTAATCGGTAAAATAGGTTGCTCATCAGCTCAAGTGACTGTTAAGGATCATCATCGCAATATGGTAAATTTATTTATGAGTACTTCACAAGTCTTACTATACGGTCAACGAAGAGGAAGAAGTAATTTTGACTATAACCAGTAACATGATGCTTACAATTAATAATAATAATAATAATAATAATAATAATAATAATAATAATAATAAATTTAATAATTAAGGAATTTAATAATAATAAGAATGATAAATATAATTAAGGAATTTAATAATAATAAGAAGAATAATTA